>JAMAGK010000028.1:0-422025 GCA_023626135.1 Talaromyces sp. R2412 | reverse complement strand
TAATATTATTTTTATTATATTTTAAAAAATTTTTAGTCTAAGATTTATTATAATAATTATATCCTTAATACTTTTTTTAAGTTTTTAATAGAACTAGTTTTAGTATTTTTAATTACTATATTTAAGGCTATTAAATATTTATAGATATTTTAAGATATATTTTTTTATAAATTAAATTTATTTAATATTTTATATTTTATATATTATAATAAGTTCTTTATTAATAGTTCTATAAAGTTATTTTAATTTATCTTTAAAATATTTATAACTTTTAAAAAATAAAATTATTTTAGATTTAATATATATTTTTTTTTTAGCTAATCTTTAATATAGAATATAAACCATCATATAGTATCTTTAATTAAGAAGCTAGAGGTTGCTAGAATCTTATTATCTTTATTCCTAATATTATTTATATTGATTAAGAAATAAATCCTTATTTATATAAAGAACTAGTTAAGGGTTCTTAGTATACCTAAAAAAGATTTAATTTTTCTAATTTTTAACCTAGGTCTATAGAGTATAGTAGCTATTTAGATTTTAAATATTATAATTTATTTTATTACTTACTATAGCTATTACTAAGTAATTATAATAAATCTAAAGATACTACTAATAGTCAAAACTAATACTAAAGCGTTGTTTACTATATTAACTAAGATTAATTATTTATTTAATTCTTATATTTTGTGTTATAAGAGTGTTTTATTATTAAATAGTTTAATAATTCGTTACTAAGATATAAATTATAATAGATATTCTATTAATTAAAGTTAAATAAAAAACATAGTAAGACAATCTAAAAATAAAAATAAAATATTATTGTAATGATAAGCTGTAAAGTATTATTAAAGAGTAATAATAATATATTATTATAATATAAAGATAAAATATAGTAAGTTAAATATATAATAATAAATAAGTATTTTTTATATAATTTTTTATAATATATTATTTAATATATTATATTGTAATACCTGCTTTATTATATTATATTACTTGATATAATATATCGTAGTGCCTGCTATGAGCTCATAATCATGTGATACTATAGTTAATTATTAGTTGTTTCACGCTTTTTATTCGCTATATTACTATATACCCATTATAACGTTGCGCTGCTTATATAATAGTCCCGTGCAACGTTATCGATTGGCTGTGAGTTATTCATTCTTCTGACAAATATTAATTAAAATTTAAATAAAATCATAATTAAAATTATATTTTAAATTACCAATATATTTATAATTTATAAATTAATTAATAAAATTAATAAGAAATAAAATAAAGTTAATAATAATTTAATAATAATTATATTTTTATATAAATATATTTTTTTTAATAATTAATTTTAGATAGTAGTAGTCTGTAATCTAAAAGTTTATTTTTTAAAAAAAATTAAATAAATCTATTGACCGAAATTTGTATTAGCGCGGCACGCACCCAAAGCGGGAGCGGCGGGTGCGCAGGGTGGCACGATTAGGTGTTGACTACGGATTTTCGGTCCAAATACCTTACCTGGCTGTTCAGTTAGTCATGATTTCTGTTGACAGTTCCCTGGTCAATGCATTAGTTTCACTGTTTCAGGCTCAGCATCGCCGAGAACGTGTTTCAGACATCACTCATTGAACGACTCGAAATTCAAGATATTGACGTGCCAAATGCATCGCATCAGGTTACACGGACCGGGAAATTATAGTCAGCACATCAAAGCTGGACTCAGTTCGCAATGCATTCAGTAGTTCTTTTGCTCATGCCTTTCAAGTCTCGGTAGCAGTGGCTGGTGCACCAATCAATTCAGACCGGATCGCCTTCTAATTCTATATTTAGTTTCGAGATACCACGGGCCAATCATTTCGATATAAACCATACGACACTTTCGCCGTCAGTGGTCACAGATAGCTAGCCAATCATGATACAAAATTTGCCGCCGGAGCAGCTTGGAGGAGAATAGCTGGTCTGGGCCTGTTTGCTGTGTTTGCACTGGCAGCCCCTAAATGAGGTAGCTCGGGAAGGCCCGCATATCCCTAAGCTTTGGCAAGCTAAATATTATTGTTGTTTTCGCTTTCTCATCTGTCACTTCCCCTCTCATATTGACCATGGAGGAAGAACCGCTTATCAACCTCAACACCAAGCTGCAAAGCTATTATCACTCGTTCGAGTCAAGAATCGGCTACCGGTTTATGCTTGGGGGGACTCGGCATTTTGCATACTATGATCATGATACGTGGTGGCCCTTTCCCCTCAACGGGGCTCTCCGTGCGATGGAGGACAGGATGGCAGAATCATTGGATCTTCCTCCCGGCGCATACGTCCTTGATGCAGGTTGCGGAGTCGGGCATGTCGCCATTCACCTAGCACGAAAATATGGTCTCAAAGTTTTCGGTATCGATATTGTCCAACATCATTTGGATAAAGCGAACCGGAATATCGCGCGAACAACGCTTCCCAACAACCAGGTTACTGTGAAGAGAATGGATTATCATCATCTAGAGAGCTTTGCAAACGACACATTTGACGGAATCTACACAATGGAGACATTCGTTCATGCCACAGAGCCCGAGGCTGTCCTATCTGGCTTTTTCCGCACCCTTCGTCCTGGCGGCCACATTTCCTTATTCGAGTATGACCACATGTTTAACGATGGCGGCCCCGAAGACTTGGCGCGCTCCATGCAAGAAGTCAACGACTGGGCAGCGATGCCAACAAACAATCGCTCACACCCCGGTATGTATCAGAAAATGCTCGAAAACGCCGGTTTTACAGATGTCGTTGTCCGCGACTATTCCGAGAATATCAAACCCATCACAAGGCTTTTCTACTTGGTCGGCTACATTCCGTTCTTGATTATTACTCTGTTTGGTCTGGAGCGTTACTTTATTAACACCGTCGCCGGGGTTCAGATGCATAGGGGTCATGGCCACTGGCACTACCTGGCCATCTCAGCCAAGAAACCAGGTGAGCTAGTTGACATGGGACGAGACCGGTAGTGGAGTTGAATGATATATATATATATATATATATGCCGAGACGAATAACGCCATTTGTTTGTAACCCCTGCATATACATCATGTCTAGGTTTAACGAGGGAAAAAAAGGCTTCGGAATGTTTATTCATTTATTACGCTTAACGATACCGAAGGTGAAAAACTAATGATAAACGACGGTGTGTCATAAAATACCAATATCTTCGCCGCCAGCGATGGCTATACAATCTCTAAAAACGCCGTTGGTATCGTACTACAGTATAACCTCGGGTTAAGCATTACCTGGCTTAAGCATATCCTCATATTAAGCATCTGAAAACCATGTCAAAATTGATTTCCCATACAAATATGCTTATTACCTCATTTCTAGGATTATCCTTATTTTTTTCCCTTCCCCCATACAAAGATGCTTAAAATGAGGGAGATTTTATTAGTAAATATCACATGACTGATTACGTATATAAATTTTACTCATTCTATTTTTAGAAATTATTAGGCTAAATTTATAAGATTTATAAAGGTTTCTATACAAATCACATTAAGCATATCCTCACATTAAGCATAGGAATTCGGTGTCAGAATTATATGCTTAATCCGAGGTCATTGTATGTATGTGGTAACTCGGGGTGCACAAGTCCAGCCTAGTACACGATCTGCTGGTGGATTGTCACAGATTTGCAGGATTTGATTCTAAAGTTACATTTTTGACGAAACAAAACATATGATTATATTCCACTGAGGGCGACTTTTTTTTAGTACAGCGGTAAAATGCTACAGCTGATTGGCCTGTTTTGACCTACGTATGCAACTTGCTACCGAGCGGCAAACGGGCGACGATTATTGGGCTTCGGACGTTTTCGATCACAACTAGGTTGCTTGTGACCACCCCCACCCGGCCGATGATTCAGTCTGTTTCCCTGAGGGAAAGAGAGCATGGGCGGCAGCGTTTCAAGTATAGCACCGTATTTCTAACCGACAAACATAATCCTTGTAAAATTAGCATATTCACAAGATAGGAGTATAATCGATAGGAGAAAATTAAAGGAATATTAGTTAGGAGTAAAAACGCACGGCTCATTTTATTTATGGCTCTTCACTGGCCAGGCGAATAGTCGCTGTGTGCCACTTTCAGCAAGACACGTTGGCATGGGCGCATATGCATTCCCGACTTAGTCGAAACAGACTGCTGCAGGGGGTTTTTGGGCAAAAATAGCTTTGTTTGCTCATGTCGATCTACATAGGGTTTTATTCGATGAATATAAATCTTTCCGGCTCAGTATTTCAGAACTTAAATCTGATTACCGGAACTCTTCTATGTTTTACTAGATTTACTTCTATAGTGAGATATCGCCTAACCTTCTCACTTGGAAACGACTCTATGCAGCTCAAATGGGTAATAACAGTACCATAATCAACGGGTGGTACTCGTCGTCGTCCGAAAGAGGGAGTATCGATATCTTGTGGTCCTGCTGCGTGACCGTCATTCTGTGTTGTTGGGTATCTGTTTTCCCGAATGTCGGCGCACCAACGGATAAGTGGTATCACTTGCTTCGGGATAAGTTCAATCTTGCTTGTATAGCAATTCTCGGCCCGGATCTCATCTTCGGGATTGCCTTTGGTCAGTTTTCGAGCGCGAAAAGCAGTGTCAAGGTGAATGAACCACAGGCGATCCCCGAGGAGCGCTTGCTGATTGTTTGATATGGATTACTTAGTTGTTCAAAGAATGTCCGCCTTCGCAGCTGAATACGAAATGGACGCTCAGACACGCATTCTTCGTTGATATGGGGGGTATCCATCTGAAGAGCCCGGATTTTCTAGAGGGATTCCCAATAAACGCTAAACAGCTACATTATTTGGCTATCCACAATCATATTGATTTCCCTAATATGGAAGAGATGGAAATCTCTGATCGTAATTCCGTGGACACATTATCTCGGTAAGTCTGGATTTCTACTGGACAGCCAAGTACTTCTCTCTCTCTAACAGCACTTGATATTCAGCATTATCACAGTGTTTCAAGCGTTTTGGTTCATTGTAAGCGAACTCGAGAGAGTAGCCTTGGGCTTAGCTTTGACAACTTTGGAATTAACGGCTATTTCATTCTCGATGATGATGTTCGCTACCTCGGTCACTTGGTATCACAAGCCCAGTATTTCACGACCGCGGTGTATACACACCAGGAATGGACAAACTATACAAGAAATTCGAGATTTGGCTCAACGTCATGTAAGTGGAGGGGCTATAAACTCATCTTTTAACAAATTTTACACCTGTAGCTTACAATGTTTTAGACTTATCCGTCTCTACCTACTCATTGGGAAAGGACGCCACTTGAATTCATTGGAGATCATTGCTTTGCCATTGACGTTCACTGGAGCCATTATACTCGAGTTACAGAGATGCTCCACATACCTATATTTTCTAGGCCGATGACGTCTCGCCCGTGGAATCGGTTTCGCTCTGACACGTGGTTGTGCCCGGACTTCCAGTATATCGCGATATCGTGGCTCGTCCTACTTGGTTTTAGTGTTTTGTTCATAGCCGCATGGGATTTTTATTTCCCAACAAACACGGAACGGATCTTGTGGAGAGTGTGCTGTATTTATCATGCATTTTTTTCAATCTTTGGAGGTGTCTATTTTGTAAGAGAAATGTTCCGCTCGAAGAGACTTGTTCCGAAGAACTATGGCCACAACAATCATCAACATGGAAACGAGGAACAAATTCTGGAAGAATCTATGCAGACAGCCGACAACAAACTTATTACTCTTTTGCGTGCAAAGGTAAGACACTTATTGCAAGGTATCTCCCCAGCGGCCGAACAAGACCCCGAAGTAGGAGTAGTATCTTTCCGTGTGTTTGCCCCCGTCAGCGTCATTTGCATTGTTTATGTTTGTTGCCGAACGTATATCTATGTCGAGGACTTTATTTCGTTGCGGTCTCAGCCGTCGGGTGTCTATGTTGGGGTGAACAAGTTTATACCGTTTCTGGGTTCCTAACGCTGGTTTCGTTAGGTTTATTTATTTATTTTTCTCAAATTACTATGTGATTTAAAATATAATAATAAAACCACAGAAGACTCTGTTTGACGGCCGTTTATTTTTTTTCAATGTTATTCCTAAACTAGCCTGCATGAAGATATCCAAGAGAAGATAACAACACAATGAATTATTTTCACAGTGAAGCCTAACTTTGATATCTTCAAATATAATACCTGAGCAGTTTGTAACTATATCGATACTTATTCCTTGTATAGGTTAAACTAGCTAACGCTACTGTACCCAAGGAAGGCATAAAGTGACTGTATTATTGAGTAAGCCCAAAGACTAAAGAAACCACATTAAGGAGTTCCTTGCATTCAGGAAGTGAAAGAATGCCAAGATTATATTTCCATAAAAAATCTTACCTCACTGATGGGTGATTCCTTTTCTATGCCCCACAAAGTTCCTTTAAAAAAGGGATTTCTCAGCACGCTAGACTCACTATTAAGTCTGACTCTTCTGTCGGCGTATCCTCCGCATTCAGAATCAAGGAGAGAGTCATACTCGATTCGCTAAATATACTAAAATAACAAATATCTTCATAGTACTCGTCGTTACTTCTTTTCTGCAAGTATTTTCCAAATCAGCCCACCAAGGAGACATAGGAGAACCGACTAGATGTTGCCACTATTATGGAAAGTGTTCAAAGCGCTTCCGTCCTAGAACCATTCGATACGTGCAGCATTGAAAGTATACGAAAGCCACATTGAGAATAAGTCTCTATTTAGTACATAATTCAAACACGGTCTTGTCCTTGGTCCAAATTGTAATACGTGCATGTGCGGATGAATCCTTGTGGTCGAGCCCCCTAACCCTAAAGCAAGTTACTGGATAGCGAAGCCCGTGCAACTGTGGTGCATCTTGGGAATTATCTCTTGACCACCAGATAATGGTCCACGTTTTTCTCCACGTTCTGTTTTTCTGTAAACATTCAATAGCACTTTTTTTGGCGTAGAAGTGGGCCTCGCTGGAAGCTTGGATTTCCGTGCGATAATTTTTGCAATAATTAATACTTACTATGATAAATGCTCTAAGAGTAAAAGGATGATCGACGACTACGTCGCTGCTATATTTCCTACACAGCTATGCCTATGACCAGTAAAGCATATCCTTGTGTTACTTGATGTATGAAATAGAAAGAAAAAGTGTATTAATCCGGTAGACTCTTATATCCTGCATCTTGAATACCACTCATTCTTCTCGACTGTCTCCTTTGCATTGCTATAGATTCATTACTAAACCTTACTCCGTCATATCTCACCGTCGTCTTCCCAGCCACCTTCAAAATGTCATCCACCATGCAGACATCATCCAGGCGATTCGACGACAGCGCACCAAAGGCGTTGGCAATTTCAACGGGGCTCAGCGTCACGCGACGTCCCAATTCCCACCAGTTCCTAAACTGGACTAACACGCAGAGAACGGCGAATGTCATCAGAGATAAAGCCCCAATTAGAAAACGGAAGTTTGATTGGAAAACCAACACTGGCGACGTGCGTTGTACAGGGCAGTGCTGGGAGTCCTCATTTGTGTGTACGCTGATCGATGACCTGAAAAGATAGTCTTGCATAGCGGTAAGAACGTACTGGGTTGGATCAATCCATTCAAGACGGCATTTCCCGACAGTCGCCGGGTTGTAGGCGGACATGTTGAATTGGTAGAAAATATCCGAAATGAGTTGGCCATTGTGTACCGAGAAATCTTTATGGACAACCAATGAGACATTTGTGGCGAGCGTCGATGTGATGAAATCGTGGAGGCCGAGTAGTGGACCGGCACCTTGCCCTTCTTTTGCTGTTTGTCGGTCACCGTCAGAAATATAGGGTTCAACTATCACAGGAGGGTATAGGTTTTCTGAATCCAGAGTGATAGTACTATTCTGCACTAGGAATGGATAGTCGACCGTAGCAGCCTGGATATCGCAATTCCAACTGGTAAGAACCGCCGTGCAGTTCTCGTCAATGCTCGAGGAATACAAGGTTGATAAACTGAGTATGGGAGCGCCCGTTGAGTTTGACGTCATCATAGTGTTGATTCCAAAGATGAACAACTGTGAGTTATCCTCCGATGTTAGGTCGAGGGTTGAATTCGTTGAGGAACAACTATAGTCGATTCCTGACCCATGCACTCTTCCTTGACAAGCACCGTCACATTCGGGCCCAGGATTTGTGATCGTCGCATTCAACCACCAGTCTCGAATCGCAGTCGTCGAATTGGGGTAGGTAACAATCGACCCTGCAGCAGCATCCACTACTGTGCCTATCCAACCGTCAGGAATCTTTCCTGCTACCCCCAAAACTATGTCCTCCGAGGTCGTCAATTGGTGGATTCTTGTTGTGGTTGAGCGCTGCAATAACGGATTGTGTGCAACCTCGGTGACAATTACCAGCCATGATAGGAGAACAGCCCAGCAGGCGGCGGCATTTGAGCGCAAAGCAGAAATGTACTTTAGTCCAAGACCTTTGTTCCAGATACAATGCAAACTCTCCAGCGAGGAGCCGTGGCTAGCGGCCCTCCACCATATGACAGCAATGCTCATTGTCAGGAGCAGGGTAAGCGAGCCGCTCCAAATCGAGGAGAAGAAGGCAATAAGAACAGCCGGGCTAATAGCCCATGAGGCGACAGGCTTGTGGTTCGAGATGACCACTACGGCAGCCGTGGCGATCATGCACACCACTGCGATGAAGGCTAGCAGTATCGCCGGCCATGGTGTTCGGGAACCTTTATATCTGCCAGCAACTGGCGCTAGTCCTTTGTCTCTGGACATTTGTGCATGTCTCGGTCTGGAGAAAATTAACTAGATTGTAATCGAAGGTCGAGAATGAAGGCAGCCGATAGAGAATATGAATTAATATCACGGCACAGCCCTGACGTACGACGACGCCTTACAACATGGGGTGATTGATTACGGTTTCCCAACCATCTGAAACGCCAATTCAGCTGGAGGCTCCTGGTGCAGTGCCCAGAGTGGGGGCAGAAAGCCAGAACGCTAGGATCTCTTTTCTGGCCATTCATTTTCTGTACACTTACAACACTGCTCTTCATGCGGCAACGATCTACCGCACGCGGGGTTCTCAGCAGCGTGCATGGTTACGTCGCGTACTCACGCAGGTGTAGAGTCTGGACTCGAGGTTTGCCGGATGTTGGGAAGATCGAAGCCGTTGCATTCATTGTTCATTATCGACTACTTCTACACTTAATAGTTTGTCCAATGTCGCATAGTACAAACATACTGGGGTAGATTGATGAACCGAATATTATTGAGAATTGAAAGCCGTCAGTTGACAACATCCGACTTACAACTAACGCACAGGAGAATCATAATAATCCATCTCAAAGTGCCCAATAATCTCATAGATGAAGGCAGCCCCTTACTAGTGGATGATAGTAATTCCACGCCGTGTAGATCACGGGTGTCGATCACTGCTCGAAGGAATTTTGGGGGTTTATACAGGGATGTCGAAACCTCAAAATTAAATAATCATATTGATTGTTATTTATGTGGAACACGTGTCCGTCAGCCCTTCAGCTGAGAACTTAATACTGCTTTTTAAGTGAAATTAGGGTAGCATTTAAGTAAGGCTTGAAGTTCACCCCGGCTCGTGCAGCGTAACACGAATATTTTCAGCTGATCCTCTACACCTAAAAGGAGTAGCCTAGTAGCTGTTGCCTCGTATTGGCCATGTCATATAAATCAGGCAGCCCACCATCATTTTTTTTTGCTTCACAGTACTATCAGTAAGCGATCAACTTCAAATTCGCCACTCAACAATATTATTATCGTTCGCATCGCCAAATCTTCAAATAAACTTACCAATCTTGCTAGCCCTACTTAATTTATGCAATGGGTGCCCACATCGTGAGCATGCAGCTACTCTCATTTCTACTAGTATTCTATCTATCTCTACCACTGGCGATCAATGCCTCCCAAGTTTGCGCTATCATTGGCTCTGACGGGCCCGTGCATTGTCGCTCTTGTCCACATATTACTTGCGATATAGTCACGACCATTCCTGTCGGGACTAGGAAGAATTTTACGAGCTATGCTATAGGAGATTGTGATGGAGGTAACTGGTAAGTTTTCCTCAAGTCATGACAAACAAAAGACATGGCTTGGTTTCCAGTTTAAAAGACATTCATTAATTTGAACAGTACATGGGACTTTGATTCGGATGATGATTGCTATTTGAGTGGTTTCTATACAAATGCAAACTGTAATACTTGTGAGTATATACCCAACTAGTTTCTTTATGGCATACAAATTGTTACTAAAATCATCATTAGCGGACTTGCCTTCGTCGAGTGCGCCATCTACATCTCCGCCAACGAAAACCAGTACAGCATCCCACGCAACACAGACCTCATCAAGTATCACCTCACAAACTGTTGCCACTGTTAGCTGGGCTCATGTAGTTACTACGACAACAGCAGCCCTAGCCTCTGCTACTTCAGGGTCGAGTAGTGCTAGTCTTGAAGTTCCAGTGGGGAGTATTTGGACTGTGGCCATCACATACTTTTTATCATTGCTTTATATGGCATAATGTACGTAAACTCATAATCCACATGCGGTTTCTTTACCTGGTATAACAAATCGGGAATCGAGGCTTTCAAGTTCGAGAGCCTCCATACAAATCATTGTAGAAAGAATGCGACAATGTATAAATTATGAGATAGACAGCTCTTAGAATATAATCAATGCTATCAATCGCACAATCTCATCTTTGCTAACACTATAGTACCTTACAGTACAATACACTACTATAACAAAGAAATGGAAGCCACCTAAATCAAATTAAGTTATTTAACATTATACGTAGTGTCTTATAGCACAACACACTGCTTGTAAGGAAATTAGACAGGTTATCCCAATCTGGCAAGAGGTAGCGAATAATGGATAATATATGGTGTGTGGTATACATGTATGTGTTGAAGGATCTGAGCTATGTTTAATCTCTATAGTAATATCCATAGTACCAACTGATAAAATTCGAAATCAAGAAGAGATAAAAGTTGATCATTTCATGATATAATAAGAATACCCCGCACTGCGATTGACTGAGTCTCACTGGTCACCGCAAAGCTATCCTGTCTACACAATAGAAGCTTCAGCCTCTTCTCGTTTATTGTATAGTGGCATGAAAATTCAGGATCCCCTCCCAAGCCACTGTGAGATGTGGCCTCAACAATTTTACCCCTCCACGCCGTGGCTGTGCTTATAGGTATGGGTGCACCGCGCTTCTTAGATCCACGCCACTCAGCCTTGCCCATGGTCTCCCCGTCCTTAGAATCGCATATTCCTTATGATAAGATATTTATCCATAATTGTCTTTTGGTTGCTCCCGCTCTTACTGTCTGATGGTCTTCTCAATATTTTGCTGAATAGTTAATCCTAGGCCAATTGTCCTATCCATGCGAATATTTAGATCTCTCACCTTGCATGAACGGTACTCCTTACTGTATTTACCTCCGTTTTCAGCTTGAAGCCTTTTGTCATTGGCTTCTAAGTGTTAAACATTGTGAATAGCATAGTCTTTTTTGTTCTTTTAGTATAGGATGGCGGGGTGGTACGAACCGGCCTAATTTTACCCTACTGGTGGAAAGTATGGCGGACAAAGCCAGTCCGAAGTGTTGCGAAATGATCCCCAAGGAGAGGATATTACTTCAAAGCTTCAATTCCAGAATGTCAAATCCCATGGTGACTCCAGAAAGGATGAATTTTGCTTTATAGGACAGTCTGAACCACCTTCGATATCCGCCCGTGTGAAGAATTACATTCAAACTTTTACACCCATGCCCATCATTTGGTGGCCACTTTCTGATCCACAGCAACTGCTTGAGCACGGCAGGACGCGAATGACTTGGCAATGTGTAAGAGATGTCTTCATTTGACGAGTCAAATTTCACAGCACTAAATACGCGCATAGGCCTCATGTTCAATGTATCTCTCAGTTGACCTAGCAGCAAACATAGCTGAAGCTTTAGGCCACCAAAAATTTGACAAACGGATGGCAGCGAGAGCTTCCTTATTAGAAGAAGATTTACATCTGGATTCCCAAGATTTGCTACTTCCCGGAAGAGACGAGAAATTTGATGATGAAGAGAAAGACAAGAGCCTGTCCCAATGCAGTACCCTCGTTGGTTCTGATACACTAAATGATGCAATAAATGAGGCTCCTGGTGTCTGGTAACAGAAGCTGGAAGAGTATTGCATGGCACAATGTTTAGCACACCCGCTCTACAGAATTGTCGGCGATAGAAGAGGTGGCCGTACAGCATGGAGCTGCGTGCTAAGTGTAGAAAGGGAGACATTCGCTGCCAGGTATTGGTATGACGGTCAATATGTGCAAAATGCTAAAGAAGATGCTGCTGAGTTGGCGCTCCAATCCCTCAAACTCCGCATGCCAGTTACTCAACAACCCAGCTTCGACCAATTTGTAACTATCTCGGCCAGTGACAACAACGAGGGCGGGGTATCTGCTACTGATAAATTACCCGACAGCTCGTTGGCAGATCCAATATCTAGTCCCTCGATTGGTTCGTCTTCCAAACTGCAGATATCTCAGCGCACGCAGAGGACATATCCTCCTAGCTCTGTCGATACCTTGTTGAGGACGAACACCGAAGTCGATGAATCTCCCAGAAAATGGGTGCATTGGTGCGTAGATGCCACCACAACCCGATTACACGAGATATGTGTGGAGGCGCAAACCGGAGCGAAGCGCGGCCGTGAGTTTATAAATGAGCTAATAGACAGCTACCGCCGGCTTCGGGGTATCCGCTGGTGGCTTTCTCTTACGGACTGTGCAACAGTGAGAATTGTCAAGGCAGGTGGGCTTCAGAAGTACTTACATCCAAGGGTTGACTATCTTGTAGTTCATCCGCCTTTTGGAGGAAGAGGATATTGTGAAATGTGGGCTTGAGAAAGTTAGCCTCGACGAGATCCGTCAAACCCTGGAGTATGATATCAGCACGGGCAGTATTCCGGACGAAGACTTGCATCTAGCGTGGGTAGAGACTACACTTACACACTACATCTGACACCACCGTAAACAAATTGCAGACAGCAATATTGACGACATAATTTCTGGTCTACCCAAGAAAACCAAGTTTTGTATGGGCAAGAAGGCTCGGTCGGTCGGTTACGGCATTCGTGGAGTCCATGGATTGTCCCTCGCGAAATTTTTCTACATATTAGCTGTATCCACAGGAACTGGTCTTAATTTTTTCATATATTGGCTTGTGAAATATCCGGGGGATATTCAGAACGCTTCAGTCCCGTATTTCATGCTTATGGCAGCTGTCGGAGGTTTTATCGCACTTCCAGATCTCTACATAGGTTAGACAGGATCATAGTAAAATCAATTCCGTGATCTAGAGTAGCAAGTTAGGTCAGGTCAAACTGCGCTCTGAATGATATGTAATGGAGATTTTGAGAACTTTGGCTGTTTGGTGATCCACACAGTGATTTTCGCGGGGAAGGGCAAATTGCCTTTTTGGGAAGGCATCCTCAACCCCTCGAAGCCCTAAGTGGGGCTGAAATTCAGGCGCCATATATCTAGCCATACATAATGTTGAGGAAAATGAGTTTCTTTCCAGAAGAAGTTATTTGTCTTTTATTTTTAGTATCATTCCATTTCAGCTTACTATACTATTTCGAACTTTTAGACAACCATGCTTTCGCCTTTACCTTAGCTCCTAAGGATGAGAGGCTTAATAGCCACCATCATCCTGAAGCCATTGACTATTTAAATCGACCACCCTCTTTGTCCAAGAAAGTACCCATACCCAAGTCTCTTTGCAGAAAACACGGGCGAACTTGATAATTATTTGCACAAATGACTTCGATAAAATGGTTTTAAAGCACCCTAAACATTGTTTTATGTTTGCAAAAAGCCACAAAAGCGCGAGCAGTAAGAGCTAACACATATTTTGCGACCTGGACAAAAGTATGAGTTGGTATTGTGATAACCTCAGTGCAATTTTCAATGAAATTTTCAACAAGCGCGGCAAACTTACCAAGTTCGAGACATGGTACGGCTCAACCATTCAAAGCATATTTTCATACCTCTCTCCTTGCATAAGAACATGCTGGGACCATCTCAAAGAGAGAGATGGTAAGCGCGTATAAGTGTGCCTACTTTTCAGAGGTTACTTCATCTGGGAGACAAGCTTGTGCTATAGCTTCAAGATCATCCCTTAGACGAAACAGCCAGTAGCGTAAGGATAGTAATAGACTTAACAAGAAAGTGTGGTTTACAGCTAGAAAGAACCATATGTTGTCTGGATTTCTTGCTTCCTCAACTACATAGGCGAACAAAGAAGACCTACAATTATTGCTAGCAACTGACTTGGAAATATCTACAAGAACCGGAGCCTGAAGACTTAGTAGCTCCTTGTTTTTCTATTCTTCGGATCATATTATATAGCCTGACATTGTTATTCCGACTGGGGTAGACCATATATATTTCATTGAAGCTGAGGGCTGAAGTGCTACCGCCCACTTCATTCGGTCATATCCTGTATCTCCAAATTCAACTTGACGCCGACTTCCTGAAGACGATTGATGTAACCTTGGCCGAGACACGCAGGCGTGTATACGCCACCTCCAAGTCTCATACTGTTGTTTTCCTGAAGCATTGTAACTGCTGCTTCTGCGAGAAGAGCAGCTGTTACTAAAGATAGCTTTGTGAGACACCGAAATCAAAGGATAAGGCGTAGTAGGGCACTTACAATAGTACGAGCTCCCATTGTATGAAAGCTTTCCAAATATTCGTTTGTTATTGTTGGCCTCAGAATCAGGTTTTCCTACTGCCTGGAGTTCAATGACGTCCTCTTTGGCCTTTTCGGTATCTGGACCATCGCCGGGTTCAAAGACAAAAAGTTTAATAAAGGCCCTGAATGGAGCCAATAACATAAGGTAGGCCCCTATGACAATCAGATAATGCATTAGCATGCCCCTTACTGGGCCTGGAGCATACATAAATTCTCGATAGGTGAATTTCGGCCCGTAGAATTCTGCTTGCAGGTTTATCTCTTGTTTAAGCAGCCCCCATGTGCGAAACACAGTAGCTTCGTTGGCCTTGCCGTTTATGCTTGTTGATAGTAAAGGAAGACCGGGTATGTGATATACCCCGGTAATTGAAGACCAGAAAGAGCATCGTGGCAGTGGGTGGTTATTGGGAATTGGTGATAGAGCATATGGCTCAATAGATTGACGAAGAACTTTGAGAGGGTAGTGGCCAAAAAGATTCAGAAGAGTATCTAATGTCCCACCGGATGGAATGGAGCTAATGCAAAGAATCTCTCAGCCTGTGGACTTTCTATATAAGACCGAAACGAAAAACATACCGAAATTGATGAAGGTTCATTACGACATCGGCAATCTGCGATGAGAATCTCGACCTGGCTTCGCCCGCAATGGCCCAGGTGAGGAGGTCTGATGGTGCAGATTCCATCGCGCATTGTGGGATTAGGCATGCCCCTGTTTCCTTGGCGGTTGCCTCGTATCTCTGGATCATCTCCAAGGTCCATGGAACCTCCGGGGTACAGTCTAAGTAGTGGGTGCCAGCCTCAGCGCAGGCTTTAAAGGTAACTTCTCCATGAAGGGCATATGGACCGACGGCCGTGATTAGACAAAATGTTTTCTTGGCTAATGCGGCAACCTCGTCGTGGTTGAGGTTGCAAAGTTCGATTTCTTCGGCGAGTTCCAATTTAGATTTGCCATATCACAAGAATGCGAGATATACGTACCCGGCTGAACGCGATTGGGGCCTATAGACTTGCATCGCGAGACAAGCCGGGAGAGCTTATCTTCGGAGCGACCAGCAACTGCCCATTTCAGAGTGGGTGGGAGGTTGGCTGCCATGTGCTCGACGGTCAAGCGACCTGTATATCCTGGAGAAAAATAATTTTAAAAAAGTAGTAAGAAATGTCATTCAGTCATCATACCTGTGGCACCAAGCACGACAATATCATACTCGCGGCCATGGATCCTGGAAGGCATTTTGCACAAAAGGCTGGGAACACCAGCTCATAAAAGAGAGATATCTTCTACAGCAATTGCAGTTACAAGGGGGAAAGGGTTCCTTAAATGGAGAGGCTCTACCAATTGACCAAAGTCCCATGTCGACCTGTGTCCTATACAGAGGTAGGGCAAGAATTACCAGATCGGGCAAGCGCGGGGCGGCCTACTGCATTGGGCCTAGTGGCGGCAGTCAGATCTGGCCGGCCCCGAGCATGCGGCAGTAATCACGCCGGCGGGCAGTAGTACGTACTGTACATTCAGGCGATGACGGCATGCTGCAAAGCCAATCTGGATACTATTCTTGTACGTAGTTTATTTTGGCATGCGTGCTATATATATGATATAACTCGACGAAACACCACGCCGTCAGAGAACAGTGTCAGGTCTAGATTGTTCCAGTCGTGTTTCAGGCAGGACGCAAATAGGCTCCAAGGATAAAGGCGGTACGTCCCACACATAGTAGTATACACTCAGAGTAGTACTACTCGTCAAAGAGACAAATGGCCAAAAATAGCATCCAGGAACCACGCAGAGAGAGAGATTGACTCAATTCCTTGAGCGCAACGCACTCGAGTTATGTTGTCAGGGATCTATTGCAATGAATCATATAGAATAAATAATGATAAATAGTAAACACATTATTTAAATTTACTCTTCAGTTCAATAATTCAATAGTACGGAGTACAGTACTCAATGAAAGTCAGTGCTCGACTCATACTGAGTGAAACGTCGTCCCATGACTCATCGGGCGTCGAGTCATCGGGCACTAGGCCTAAGCGGGCCGGTGGAGCCACTAGCGCGCAGCCTGGGTGGTCACCCGGACCGGGCGGGGGCCAATTGCGCGCGCTGGTTGGGCGGCCTAATAAGGTTGGGGTGGGGCCGGGCTCGTTCGCTGCGGCAGGAGGTCATCCTCGCAAGTCATGCTGTCCCAACCTGACAAGAATTACAAGCAAGTTGAGCAAACCCAAGACCATTGTCGGCCTGGCTTGGCCACGGTCCGGAGTCAATGGGTGGTGCATATCCAGTCCAGTCATGCGCCGGGGCTCAATGGTCAATGGCCCATGGCCAATGGCTCGCAATGCTGCCTATTATAGCAGCAGGGCTGTGGCCAGCGCAATTGGCGGCCGTGATTGGCGGGGGGAGTGTGTCACACGCGCTGAACCAGTGAACCCTCAATGGGAGCCTGGCCCAGCCCCGCCGCCCAATCAGCCCAGTCACGCCTGCCTTGCCTTGCCCTGTCATCTGCCTTGTCGCTCCCGTCCTTATAATCGCCGCCTTCGCCCATCGCGAGCGCGAATGCTATTTTGTTCGGTCCTGTTCAGTTCGTGACATCGCATTGCGCTGCTCCTGTGGTTGAGCGCAAGCAAACACTATCGCAAACGCAGACGCAATCAAATAATCGCTATCGCTATCACCAATCGTACTTTATCTTATCTCCGCCCAGGCGCCAGACCAGTCAGACCCCACCCCCTTCAAGTGTATCTTTGCGCCTCACCGCAATCCCCCGCAAATCTCGCGACAACCCAACGCGACCGGGCGTTTTTTCGTATTTCTTCACAGTCAAGGCTGCCTGCAGCAGGCTGCAGTGGAAAGAACCCAGCGTCAGCAACAGAGTCACCCTCCGTGGACATCCGCGCCTCGCTCGGCGTTATCGACAACTGCTCTCAGCCTTATCGCCGGCAAGGCGCATAATCCCGCATTGCCACAAAGCCTCTGCCACTGACAAATCACCTGCCTTGCGCGCTTCCATTGTCTTCCACTTCGCCTTCGCATCAGACTTCGTCATCTCTCGCCTTCTCTCATCTCTCTCTCTTTCTTGACTCTTTCTCTCTCACTCTCTCTTCCTCATCTATCTTATTCTATATTTACACCCCCAGCATCGTCCCGCCATCTCGCTGTGCGTGTGGGAGCAAACAGATGACTTCCTTGCCGTCGCTGCCTAACCAACACTACCTGACAATGAATCGTCTACCGTCAGTGTCCAGCCTCATGTCTCCTCCAGAGGCAAAGCCGCTGGACAACTTCAATTCGGCCTACTCGCAGTATCCCGGCTCGCACAATCCCGTTAAGTTGCCACCCATTTCAGACGACCGGAAGCGATCCCAGTCAGAGCACATTGACTTGCCCTCGCCACCCGTGACTCCCTATGCCGGCAACAAGAAGAGAAAGTCCGATCACGACCATCTCGACAGCGAACCCGCCGGCATTGCGTCCAGAGACCCCGTGCTTTTTCCTCGCAGCGATGCGTTTATCGAAGTCGTCAACGATGAACCCCTCTTCGGCCCCGTCCCCGCGACCACCGCACTGATCGACCAGCACATTGACTCTCATATGGCCCGCTTCCAGAATAAGCTCAACAAGCCCACTCGAGAGGAATATGTCCTGGCCCTGTCGTGTGTCCCCATCGTGTCCTCGCAGTTCAATCGAAACCCCTTCGCGTACGCCAGGAGGGAGAAGGCCATCCGGGATCGCCAGTGGGAAAAGATCCACCAGGCTCGGTCGCCGGGTCTGAAACGTCTCGCCCCTGCTCCGTCCAACAAGAAGACCGCCAACACCCAATCTCGCGTCGCTCGAGCCCCAAGACCTAAGCGAACTCCCAAATCCACCCCAAAACAACGAGCGCTGGATGATTTCAACGCCGGCTTGTCGTCGCCAAAGGCACCGAAGCCAGTGGCCACCAATCGAGACGACACCGACTATAGGTCGATGAAGGACTACTCGCCATCAATCCACACCCTCGGAGGCAATACAAAGGGGCTGAAAGCAGATTGGAAGGGCCAGGGGCTTGATCTCAGCAACGATCCAGACCGACACGGCCTTGACCCAGCAGAAATCTCGCTGGCCTCCACTCTGCGATTGACGTGTGCGACGTATCTTTGCAGTAAGAGGCGCATCTTCGAAGCACGCATCAGGGCCCTCAGCATCGGCAAAGAGTTTCGAAAGACAGACGCCCAGCAGGCTTGCAAAATTGATGTCAACAAAGCGAGCAAGCTGTGGACAGCCTATGAACGCGTGGGTTGGTTCAAGCCCGAGCATTTCAGGCAGTACCTGAGCGAATTCTGAGCCACTACTCGACGTGCACACGATCTTTTCGGACTTCCTTTCCGAGGCGGGCACAGCTGGTCTGCCCGCACCCCTACCCATGACTTTCACGTTTGCATTAGTTAGACGATTACCCTTCATGACCGTGGCGTTTGTTGTTTTTTACACCCCCTGTGTGCCTTTTTTCTTTGCCAGTTGTTTGCATGGTTGCTATGGCTTTGAGACTGCTCTTGATATTGATCCACTGATGTAAGAACCGTGTATCCCTTCTTCTCCAGCTCATGATCTCTTCTTGGCTGTCGACTTGCTTTGTTTTTTTTTTTGGAATTTGCCTGCCTGCTTTGGGTTGCCAGTTATTCTTGTCCTGTGAAGTCTGCCTTGCTATTCATACTCAGATACCCCAATCATGTAGAGGCATTGTGCCTTTTCTTTTCTTTTTTCTTTCTCACTCTCTTCTCTCTAAGAGCATTGAATATTTCCGAATTTGAATATTAGTAGAATTGCATCCCATACCCGTGCATTGCACTCTAAGCGTAAGCCCGCGAGTTGACGTAATAGATCTGCAGTCTGCCATTCGTCAGCAGCAACTGTGAAGCAAGAGTAAGACATGTCGTGCTAAGAATAGCCGTGCAGCGTGGCGCTGAACGTTGCAGCTCCCGCGCTATCCGCATGGGGGAAGGCTGAGCTGGGCAGACGCCGCCTGTGGCCAGCTACGGCAGACCAGACAGCCCGCCTGCGCAGTTCCGCCCTAGCCGCCTTCCGCTCCCCGTGGCGCGACCGTTCTTTTCCTCCTGCTTCATACGTACAACTTGACTGCACCACATGTCCCTCGTGTCCATACAGTGAATGGTTCACCTTCGCCAGTCTTCCTAGATCGCGACTCCTATTCCACCATGTCGCAGGACGATACCCACGGCGACCCCGATCATCAGGGCCCCGACGACGGGGAAAAGAAGAAGAGCAAGAGACCAGCCAGTGCGTTCCATTTCCATTGCAGATCCATGGGGAATCAATACTTGACGCTGACTGTTATTTCTGTGCTATAGACACCGCTTTCCGCCAACAGCGCCTCAAGGCATGGCAGTGAGTGTGCCCCGCCCCGAGAACAGGAGAACAACCGCTAATTTTTGTGCGCCTCAAGACCTATCCTCACGCCCAAGTCGGTGCTCCCCCTTTTCTTCGTCATTGGCGCAATCTTCGCGCCGCTTGGAGGTGTGTTGCTCTGGGCTAGCGAACAGGTCAGTCAGATTCCCAGTTGTTGCTTGCCGGAACGTCGCGGCTGAGTCGGAGAGCTAGGTCCAAGAAATTGTCATCGACTACACACATTGTTCAACAGACGCCCCAACCGGAGTTCCGGAATCCCTGCCTGCGGGCAAAGTGTCGTCAACCATCAAATCTCTGCAGACCTCGACCTTCACATGGAGCCGAAACGAGACCGATAACAGAACGCTGACAACGCCGTGCTCGCTATACTTCCAGATCCCGGAGCAGATCGGCGCCCCGGTGTTCCTCTACTATAAACTTACCAACTTTTACCAAAACCACCGGAAATATGTACAGTCCCTGGATAATGATCAGCTGAAGGGCGTTGCCGTCTCGAACGATACCATCAATGGCGGCAATTGTGATCCGTTGCAAATTGATGACGTTTCAAAAAAGGCGTATTATCCATGTGGATTGATCGCAAACTCGATATTCAATGACACAATCCACAGCCCTATGCTGTCCAGCAACAACTCGGCTTTTAACATGACCAACAAAGGGATTGCCTGGTCCAGCGACAAGGAGCTAATCAAGACTACGAAATACAACCATTGGGAAGTGGTCCCGCCACCCAACTGGCGCAGAAAATATGGAGACAGCTATACAGCAGAAACACTTCCAGACCTCCATAACGACGAGGATTTCATGGTGTGGATGAGGACTGCCGGCCTCCCGACTTTCAGCAAGTTGGCTCTGAGAAGCGATGACGTTCCAATGCCGGCAGGCTCATACCAGCTGGACATTGACGACAGTAAGTTCTACTTAAACGTAGTTATCTGGATGGTATCTCACATGTCTGTCTAGGCTTCAATGTTACCGAATATGGCGGCACCAAATCTATCCTGATTTCAACGCGAACAGTCATGGGTGGAAAGAATAACTTCATGGGCATCGCATATATTGTGGTTGGTGGCATTTGCGTGGTGATGGGTGTCCTATTTGCAGTTGCGCACTTAGTCAGACCGAGGTAAGAAGACTTTTCCGACCCTGTTCCCAGAATCTCACTCTGACTCTTTTTAGAAAACTTGGCGACCACACATATCTCACATGGAACGAACCCAGCGCGGGTACCACCACTGGACGAACTGCATAAAGATTCACATTGACCAACGACCTTTTGTGTATTTTCTGTATTTCCTTTCTTTTCGATTTCCGCGTTTGGGACTTGTTTTCTTTTAGGTATTTAGTTGTTTTCCTCATATAGTGTATATGGCGTTTTGCCGGTTATTTTACTTTCACCTGCTGGGGTACAATATGAAACATTCATGTCGATGAGCCTACTTTGTTGAAGCACCCGTCTGATTTAGCCAAGAATGCTCAATCTTTGTTCACGCGCGAAGATCTCGACCTTGGTATCTTGCCAGCATTCCGATTACATCACCCATGTTTGACCGCGCTGTGCATTCTGCTACATTCCGTCGCGTGTTAATTTCCTCTTTTTACTAGCCATAAGCATGCTTTTCTTCCACATGCGTTACTTTTACATAGAATTAACATTTCCATCCTTTCTCTAAAGGATTATTGCCTTCGCACCTAACTTTATTCACTCCTTTTTTCTGTCTTTGGTTTTATTGCAGCATGTATTGGTTTATATGCTATGTTTTCTTTCTCTCATCATCATCAGCTTTGTTAACGCAACAACAAGAAGGACGCGATGTATTTGTTCGTGATGGAATCTGTGGCACTGAAACTCCGAGCGCGGCGCTGAAGGACGCCCATAAACGACTTGCCTCAACAACGGACTCTCAGCGCGTCGCGAACACAGATGGAAAACCGAAGAATATTGAAATTGAGACGTATTTTCATGTCGTGAGCACAAGTGACCAGGTCAACCTGGTCACAAATGAGATGATAGCGTCGCAGGTATGTCCTAGCCACTTTGTAGTTATATACCAAAACCAAGCCAACAAAAACGACCAGTTTGTCTTCCTCGAACGCGCATATGTCAATACAAGTATCAGCTACAGACTGCTCGGCATTGATCGAAGCATCAACGACACCTGGGCCCGGAATGGGGACGACAAGGAGATGAAAAGAGCCCTGCGGCGAGGCAATTATAGCAGTCTCAACGTCTATTTCCAGACAGACCTCAAACTCACCGATTCAACAAATGTCAACACTCGTGGCACAGCAACAAAGCACTCGGCCATGGACCCAAGAGACTCATCGTCGCCGAACCTTTTAGGGTTCTGCACGCTTCCCGATCCCAAAATCAACGCGTCGAGTCCCGTGGAAGACTATATCGATGACGGGTGCAATATCCTGGCGGCGACGATGCCGGGTGGCTCGATTCCTCATTATAGCAGTGGGGGTACGACGGTGCATGAGGTCGGACACTGGCATGGTCTTTTGCATGTTTTTCAAGGTGACAGCTGCTCGTCTGGTAACGAGGGCGATTACATTGCCGACACGCCGCAGCAGTCCATCGCCACTGAAGGGTGTCCGGTCTCGCAGGACTCGTGTCCCGGCTCGCCGGGCTTGGATTCGATCCATAATTTCATGGATTATTCTTCAGATGATTGTTATCAGAGCTTTACCAACGACCAGGGGATTCGTATGCGGAATATGTGGTCGACTATGAGGGAGGGAAAATAATCGTGTTACTGTATTTTGTGGGACTTTGGGGATTCCATTGTCAATTATTGCAAGGTGATGTGCCAACTGGTATTTCAAATATTTGTACGGCCTAGATTATTGAAACTATGGAATTATGTCAAATTGTGATAAAATCATAAACTTGGTTCGATTATTACAGTAAGAATGTGTGATACGTGGAAGAAAACGGTAAACTCATGTATGCCAGATGAAACCAGTAACTATCACTACTATTTTTTGGATAGAATCCTCCCGGTCAACGGTTCGTTCAGCGCTTGCGTTTCTTGCTTCGCTCTTCGTCCAACCCGCTTTCTCGGTCCTTCTTCTTCGCCTGTTTCTCCAGCTCGTCCCAGTCTTCGCCGCTCTCTTCATCCCCACTGAGATCTTCGCTGGCTTCGGCACTAGCATTGTCATCAAAATCACTGTCCTCTTCAGAGCTTTCGTCCGACGCGTCCAATTCAGACTCGGATAGCTCAAAAGCAGACTCCTCGTCTTCGTCAGAACCACCCTCGGAATCAGACTCGGCAGCCAAGAATGACCATCCTCCATCCACAAAGAACCCATGTGGATCGCTAGCAACAGTCTTCATGATGGTGCTCCAGTTAAGGTTGAGCGGTCCTTCAGTGAAAGGAATGTCCACTGAATCAAGCCAATCCTTGACTCCTTCCAACGATTCAACGGGAATGGTGTTAATATGAACTGGCGGACGGTTGAAATCTTTGAATACAAACACAAGATCGAAATTTTTGAGACCGAACTAAATTCCATTAGCTTCTCAATGACCGAGCAGTTGGGAATGGGTCAGTACTAACCTGTACTCGCTCCAAGTGAGCAACCTCAATTTCGTTCAAGGTGACGGCCAAGAATGGTGGTTCGGTCAGCTGTACAATCGCGTCCGTTGTGGGTTGGATCAGAACATTAGATCTGTTGGGGACACCGCTGAAACCAATTTCTCGGAACGGAATGTCAACATCGACTCCTTCGTCCTTTCCAGCGTCAGAGATCTTCTCTGCAAAGGCTTTGAACTCCCTGTCAAGAGCGGCACGGCGTCTTCTCTCCTCTTGCTCAGCCTCAAATTCCTCTTCGTCACCGTAGCGGTTCTTGCGTCGTCGGTTACCGGTCTCATCGAACTGCATCTCAGTGGCTTCACGGTAGAACTGTACATCCTTGGTCTTGCGTTTGCCAATCATGATCGGCGTTTTAAGATGCACATGGATGATCACAATAAGCTCATGTGCACAAGGCTGGAAGAACAGGTGCTTCACATTGCTGAACAAGACATCAACATGCTCATTCCTAAGAGGTGATTGATATCGAAGACCATTCTGGTGGATCTCCACCTCCCCTGGAACTCGTTTTCCGTCCAGAGGCGGTCGGAGGTAGACATCTGGAAGCTTAATGGGTCGCCGGTCTATTGGGAGTTAGTCTGATGCATTTCACGAACAGCAATGATTAAGGAAAGAGACATACTGCGAATTTCCACAAGCTTGTCTTGTTCCACCACGTCCTCCATCTCTTTACGTTCTTGTTCTCTACGCAAAGCGGTTTTTCGAAGCTCTGTGATGTCCTGGGCAATCTGTGCGAAGCGAGTGTTGTCCTTTGATCGCAAAGTCAAGTTTCTGACAAAATTTGCCGACGGTTCTTCGAAAGGCTGGTCATCCTTTCTCCCAACACCTTGTCCCGGGGAGAGGAAGTTGATACGCAGATACGCATATTCCCCTTCGTCACTCTTGCTGGCATTCTTGATAGTGTTGATGTGGAAAGGAACCGGTCGGCCCATTATTGGCACAATGACTGTTGAAGCTTTGTGATCAACCTGCACCGTCAAATCCTTCACGCGAGGTGGCAGCTGGTTGTCCCGTTTGTAAGACTCAAATCGCTTGAACTTCTTCTGGGCCACACCACTTCCATTTTCAGTGGTGCCTGCGAACCGTTCGAGCCCTTCTTTCATCTTTTTAGCAGCGAGCTCTTTCTGATGCTCTCGGCGACGAGCTTCGGAACCTTCGGCCACTTGGGTTGGCCTCTCTGCACGGAGCTTGGTTTTGGTTACGTTCTTGTTTGCCACAGCCTTTGATCGTACATCGGTCTTCTCTTTGGGGGCCTTTTCAGGCTCCTCTTCGTCACCAAAATAGAAAGAGACTGAGTCCATATCAATACCCGCGTCTTTGGTAAAGACATGGGCCCCTGTTTCACCAACACGTACGGTATCGGTAATGACCATGGAGTATGTAGAGTTCTTTTTGTCCTTCGCGTCCGCATCTTGAATGTCCGTCAATCCAATGGAAACGTAAAGAGTCATTCCACTCTTAAGGGTTCGAGTGTTCTTTCCATTGAGAACCAAGTTTGCATCTCGCAGCTCGATGCCAATACCAGCTCCGATGTTTTTCAGGAAATGCTTCTCTAGATCAGGACGTTTCGCGCGCACAATACCGATTGCCTTATTGTACAAGTCTTTGGCAGTTGCTCCATCTCGTATGTCCTTAATGACCGCATCGTATACGGTTAGCAGAAAACCATAGTTCGTTTCCTGAGCCTTTGTTGGATCCACGAGGTAGGTTCGGGAAATAATTGCGCTGTAGGTCTTGTATCTCACACCAAATCCAGCAACAATGATCCCAGGATGCAGGTTATTGGAGTTGGAGACGGCCGTCAGACGCAAATCGTAGTTGCCACCACTTTGAATCACCGGTCCGTACGCCCAGTCAAGTTGTGTTGAGTCGAACCCCGGCGGAAGTTTTGCCAACTTGTTGAAGAACTTAGAGTCGTCGATTTTGGCATCAATCTTCGCAGACAGTGCCTCGTGGCTAATTTTCTTTCCCTCGTCTAGCAGTTCGGACATCTCATCGACGAAATATTCGGACATCAGGCCACTGCATGCTCGAGCTGCGTTACGCATCGAGACCTAAATATGACATCAGTTCTCGTTCCCCTTGCACTCATCAAGTAGTGTTAAATAGAATGTGTCTTACAAGCTCGTCAGGTCCTTTAACAGACAGTGCCGCGGCGGAGAGTGCAGGAGAAATGTCGACCTCCTCAATGTCCTTCAGCCCTTCGCTAAACGCCTTCTTCCAATCATCGGCGAATGGTCCCTGCGCAGTAGATACGTCCTTTGGCAAGGTTCCGACTTTCGACTGTGATATCGAAGTCAGTATTGATGGAAAAAGAAGTGACAACACAACTTACCCCGGCCTTCTTGATGGCGTCTATGCATGTATCAAAAGCCTTTGCCTTGTCCGCAGGGTCCTTGGAAGTGACGAGAATCTCAACTGGAATCTTGCCACCTTTTAGTGGCTCTAAATGTTTCGCTATAGCGCGCCAAGCTGTCAGTAAACGAACAAAAGAATTAAAAAGGTCGAAAAGCGCCCTTACCTTTCTTCGCAGTTGTCACGATGTACATCGATTCTGTAGTGAAAACAAATAGGGTGGCGGGGAATTCATAGCCAAGAAGCCAAAACTAGTAGAATAAAGAACGGTCAGAGGGATGTCGAGATAAAGGGCGACAGAATTTGAGGGCTCTCTCACATGGATCGAATTGGCTTTCTGAAAAGAGTTTGCCTCGTCTGTTTTTCCCATCAGGATCACAATGGAACCAACTCCTCCAAAAACACCAGCGCCTGTTCGTTTGTCCCCTTTCCAAGCATTGTAGAATGTGGACAAGTGGTCAAAGAAGACCGCCTTGTCGATGACGATATCTTCGGCCATCTCGTAGGCGAGCTCACAACCACGTCAGATGAGTGGTAAAGTGAGAGTGATGAGTTGCGCAACGTTAGATTTATCTCATCCAAGCAGAATTTGTCGCGATTTTCGGTGGACGAGTCTGGGGTCAGAGAGGGATGAAAGCTGATAGTAAGGAGATTTTGCTGCGGCAAGTGTTCAGCGGCGGACGGGAGGAGAGAAAGAAGACGCGAAGCGCGTTCAATCATGCTGGATTCGGGTTAGTCCGGTTGGGCCCCGAAGCAAGCACGGCAGCCACCCGGACTGCCCTGACTTTTATTGCGACTCGGAGAATCGCCAATCTCTAAGGACAGCGACACTCGCTGTCTCTTATATTATTTTGTTACTACTTTCTTTGAAAATGGCGACAAATTGTACTCTGCTGTGATATTGGTTGGTGTGACCCTGGTTTGCGACCATGTGATCCCCCGCATCGACGAGCAACTGATCTATCTGAACGAGGCTGATACTGAATAAATAGAGCAAGGCGTTCACAAAACCTACACCTTGAGCAGCGCAACGACATGACTTTCTGCGACTTCTTCACTTTCGTTATTTGTGCTTTTCGAAAATGATATCCTCAGCCCAGCCAGCTTCCGCCGAGACACCCGGGCTGGATAACGAGGATGGGTCTCGCCAAAACCCTAGAAAACACGCGGCGACGGCGGCATCTGCTGCAGGAACAAGAGCTTTTAGTGCTCAATTGGTGGCTTTCTATTTCCGCGCTCCTGTGAAGGCCTTTTTTCGCACGCGAGTCGAGTATGCTAGTCTTTCATGTGTTGCCCGAGATGCCGTTGCTAACAGCCAGCTTTTTTTTTGCTTTAGTTACATGGTATTCAGCCTCCGTTCGATATTTATTTCTACGACTTCGTTCCTCATATTTTCTCCTCTATAGGCTTATCCGCGAGCGATAAATCCTCGAGTTGGTCAGGATAAATGGTCGTTTCATACAACAACGCCTGGTCTTCTTGCCCATGCGGTTCGTCTCCACGGGTGGAAATTCTTACCCAACCAGATACTTCCTCCTTTGCTCGCCAATACCACGTCAGTTTTTCTCTAGTGACGGTGTTTGATGTAGCTAATCATGACGCAGAGTCGGCGCTTTACTGTACACTACTTACCTGCAAGTTCTCGGCGCTCTTCACACACCTGCACAGAATAATATCAAGAAAACGTATCCACCAGCACCTCCAACAAGCACATTTATAGCAGGGTTCACAGCCGGCGCCATTCAGTCTGTGATCGCAGCACCCCTCGATGCCCTGCAGGTCCGGTTACACAGCAGTGGCATGCTCGAGGGCCAGTATCGAAGTATGTGGGAGTACGGTTGGACGAAGCTGCGGGAGATTGGCGTCCGCGGCGTCTTTGCCGGGTGGACACTCTCTTTTGTACGGGACTCCTTCGGCTACGCTCTCTTCTTTTCTTCGTTCGAGTACGTCAAGTCACAGGCATATCTATCATATGTGACATGGTACTATGGATATCTACAATCCAAAGGGCTCCCGCCTGTCGTCACAGCCATGCAGGATGTGCATGGCCAATCAGTCATTAAACCGCATTATACGATCGAGCCGTGCTTCTTGATGGGAGCAGGAATCACGGCGTCGATTGTGCAGCAAGTCATTCAACATCCTCTCGGCGTCGTTCAAGACTTGCATTGTGAACGACTAGAGCATCTCGATCAGAAGCTTGCTTCTTACCGTTCTCGCTCGCAGGTGATGAACCATTACTACCATGCTTACCAGGCAACCTTCAAGGAATGCCGAAGAAGAGCTCTCGAAGCTGGAGGATGGCGTCGATGGCTATTCCGCGATTTCTTTCGCAACAGTATCCGTCAGGTGCCTAGTACTAGCGCTGGTCTCGTGATATTCGAGCTGATGCGGCGAAAGTACGCCAATTCATCTGACACGGTTATTATAGAGAAGGACGGCCTCCGCATTCTCGTGACATGATCATAACGAAATATCTTGCCTTTTTTTTGGCGAACACTCGTATATAATACACTCATACCACTCTCCGAATATAGATAGCTGATAGAACAGGATACCAATATAGAGACAAAAGTAAATACGCATGTCTTCAGATGTTAATCAACAATATACACCGCGTGACCACCGATTTCTCCCGATCAGCGTCCCAATTTAGCGGGCGGGGAACACGGTCATCGGGGTTCGACTTTTGAGGAGAATAGCGAGTCTTGTTCCGAGTCATTGGAGCTGCTAAGCCTGCTGTATAGCCTGTCGCAGCTATACAGATGCTGAACCGCCAAGTGCTCGCGCGCGCGATGACGTCGAGGCTGCACCCAAGTCCAATTTAGTGCAGGCTGGCTCGGCGATCTCCACGCCGAGTGTATTTGGGAGTCAAGCCTCTTCTGGGCTAAAACAGACCATGTAATGGGGCTAGTAACCCTCTCTCCGCCAGTGTCAGGCTGTCAGAACTGCGGCGGACATGGTCATTGGCCGGACGAGTGGCTCGGTGACTAACGGTGTTAGTATTCGTGAGTTGAGTAGAGCATCTCGGAGTACTCGCTCCGGTCCGCAAAGCGCAAAAGATTGGTCATTCGGGGTGCAAATTGAGGCGTCTGAAGTAGGGAGGACGTCGAAGAGTGTTGAGCTGAGTGTTGTTTGTAAAGATGCTGTAGAGAACTAGAGTAAGCTCCAAAGTCGCGTTGAGGAAAGAGCGCAGGGCAGCGGGTCCAGACAAGGCGCGCTAGGCCTGCAGCAGCCTAGCGCCATGTGCATGGCCGGTATCAGCCATCGTTCGCAGCAGGAGAAGGCAGAACCCTCGATCTGGCTGTTTCTCATTCATTAATATTCATTCAGTCATTCATCCATCTCTCTCCCTCCCTCTCTCTCTCTATCTTCGCTCTCGTTGTCTCATTCACTCACCCAGTCATCGTCCTAGCTAGCGACGCCAATCCCCCGCCGCTGCCAGCTGGCCGCTCTCCGCACTCTCTCCGTACTTTAAACAAACAACAAGCTGGTCACCTGCTCCTTGCATCTGCCGGTGTCACAAGTGCCTGAGATCCGCCCAACCCTCCGCATTCCACAGACCCGGTGGAACAGTGGACACGCCGCCGTCTTGTCCCTATTCCCCGATCGAAGCAGATCTATTTCTACTTACCACATACGAGGCCCGCCCTCGATTCATTCGTCTTGTCACCTAATTCTTCGTCCCCATCCCCCCCCTCGGTTTCGAGAAGGGCTGACCCAGTCAGCCCGCTATAGCCGCCACCATTCCTCGACCAAAGTCCCCCAGGTCCGCAACCCCACCCATTCCTCTACAATCGCTTCACTCCCATCATTCCCAATCCCAACTTCAACTTGACCTCCAACCAGAAGCTTCGGGAAACTCACCCGCCGCCTCGGACCTGGAACTGGAAAGCAAGAGGAAGCATTCCAGCCGGCGGTCCTCCTCCTCCTCCTCCTCGCACTCCGACTTCTCAATTTGGAGCGACACCGGCGACCTCGCTGAGCAGCTTGCCAACGAAGAAGATCCGCTGCGCATCGACCTGCGCAAGTCTTTCGACGGCACCCGCTCGTCGCGTCGCTCGAAGCCGAAAAAGGTTCATTACGACGAGGGGTCGACTTTTGCTCAAGGTGGCATCGATAAAGATTCCATTCCTCTGCCGACGCCCCCTCCTCGGTCCATTTCGCTAGTCGAACGAATTCTAGCTGCCATCATGTCGCCGGGTAATAGATCAAGAGCCCGAGTTCATGGGCTGGTGGGAAAGCCACTCCTGTGCGTTTTCAGCCTCTTCTGCTCCTGTCGGGCGGCTTCTGACTGACCATGTGTGTGTGCACAGGTACTTTACCAGTGTCTTTGTTTCTCTCGGTGTCTTTCTCTTTGGATATGACCAAGGTGTGATGTCTGGTATTATAACGTGAGTGGCCTTTTCTCTCTCCTTCTCTAAGTGGGCTGTGTAGCCCAACTAACTGTTCAATTAGTGGATGGTATTTTAAAGACTACTTTAATCAACCGTCGAAAGCCGAAATCGGTACCGTTGTTGCCATTCTCGAAGTCGGAGCTTTTATTGCATCATTGCTGGTGGGCAGAATTGGCGACCTCATTGGGCGCAGACGGACAATCTTATACGGATCGATGGTGTTTTTTGTCGGCGGTGCCTTTCAAACATTTGCCAATGGCCTCCCGATGATGATGCTTGGGCGCATTATCGCTGGTTTGGGAGTTGGTGCGCTATCTACGATTGTCCCAGTCTATCAATCAGAAATCAGTACGTGTGCCCTGTCGACACAGCCTTAATTACATCACAGGACTCATGGTTTCTAGGCCCCCCTCATAATCGAGGAAAACTTGCTTGTATCGAATTTACCGGCAATATTTGTGGCTATGCTGCAAGTGTCTGGGTCGACTACTTTTGCAGCTACATCGAGAATGACTATTCCTGGCGTGTGCCCCTCCTTTGCCAGTGTGTCATGGGTGCCCTTCTTGGTTTTGGCAGCCTTATCATTCCAGAATCTCCGAGGTAGACCTTTTCACGTGTTTTGACCTAATTTGTGAAAATAAACATCTAATTTTCCCCCCTCACAGGTGGCTTTTGGACAATGACCACGACGAAGAAGGCCTCGTTGTTATTGCCAATCTATACGGTGGAGGAGATATCCACGACGACGGAGCGCGCCAAGAGTACAGAGATATCAAATTCAATGTCTTAACTCAACGACAAGAAGGGGAACGATCTTATACCGACATGTTCCGTCGCTACTATAAACGTGTTTTCATTGCCATGTCTGCTCAAGCCATGGCCCAACTCAACGGTATCAATGTCATTTCATACTACGCTCCGCTCGTCTTCGAGTCTGCCGGCTGGGCTGGCAGAGACGCTATTTTAATGACCGGTGTGAATGGACTTACGTACTTGGCATCGACGATTCCCCCGTGGTATCTCGTTGATGGATGGGGGAGACGCCCAATTTTGCTCTGGGGCGCAGTTATTATGATAATTGCTTTGAGTCTGATGTCCTACTTCATTCTCATAGATATATCGGCAACTCCGATTCTTACTGTTATCTGCGTTATGATATACAACGCCGCGTTCGGCTTTTCCTGGGGCCCGATTCCTTGGCTGTACCCTCCAGAAATTCTGCCGTTGAGCATTCGAGCCAAGGGCGCGAGTTTGAGCACCGCTTCCAATTGGGCTTTCAATTTCTTGGTCGGAGAGCTAACCCCGGTCCTCCAAGAGTTGATCAAATGGCGATTATACCTCATTCATGCCTTTTTCTGTGCCTGCAGTTTTGTTCTCGGTAAGTCCAAGTTTTTTAGTCTATTGATCAAGAAAATTGTTCCACACGACTAACGCCAGCCAGTTTACTTTTTGTACCCCGAGACGATGGGTGTCCGCTTGGAAGATATGAACGACCTTTTCGGAGATGCCACTACAGCAATGCCAACACCTGTAACCCAAGCAGAACGCCAATCTTTGGTGGGTTTCAATTCCCCGGTACCGTCGCTCGACATCCATCGCCCGCACGGTCAGTTCAGCGCCGATCACGCCATCCCAGGCCTTAACATCGACCCGCCGGCGCTGGGATCTGGCAGTAATAACAAAAATGATACTCAAGATGACCAGGACCGACATGAAGGTCTCGGTGGCTGGATATCAAATATGCTCAAACGGGGCAAAGACTCCTCAAAGAGCAGCCAATATCGCCGTCTCGACCAGGATGAGGAAGGGTGAGAGAAGCCCTTCTAGACGTTTTCTTGTTGATTATAACGGAATTAAAAGATTCTTGAGTTTTTACTACATTGCCTTATTGTACTCCAACTGATTGGTTTTTCTATATTACCTGTTCATTTTTTATACCACTTTTTTATTTCTTTCTCATATTGTCGGGGATTTCGGGGTTGTTTCTTTTCGTTGTTTTAGATTTCCAAAGGCAGAAAGTGTATCGCTACTTTGAATTTCCCATGCATTTGTTGGATATACCTTCAATATTTGGGGAATGAATTTGTATATATGTAGGTGTTGGGCAATATACCTCATAGATCGGAATATGGCTAGACAATCATAATATTCATACCGTGGCCTGCATCTCTATCTTACCAAACTCACAGTGTACACCATGTAAGTAAATGACATCTGAAAGGCCAAGCAAGGTAAATATATAATAAGTCGATTTTAGCGTTCAAGCACTCGAGGGTATATTCCTACCAGCGGGTAGATTTGCCACAGTAGCTAGCGCTCATGAGTATACCCCTCTGCTGTGTTTGTATAACAGGATGACAAGCCCTTAGGAATTCTTTTATTAAGGAACCTTTCATCAGCAGAACTCCATTCTCTTTCATTACTAGGCCTCCTGCAGCCATGTGGATCTGTGATAGAGACGACTGTGCTAAGCCTTATGTGCGCAAATACGGAGAATGCATCCTTTGCAACCGCCATCTCTGCGCCAAACATCTTCGCGCCGAGTATCATAAATGCCCTGAATGGAAGGTGAGCACATATTTAAATTTTGGTGTTGATTAATCCTAAACCGCGAGCAAAGGATGAGAAGCTATACGACCCCGCTGCAAGCGAAGCCGAGCGAAGAGAGATTACAGCCTTGCTCGACAAAGTCAACATCTCTGCGCTTCTCTCACGAGCCAGTGCCCTGCGCGATGGCGTACCGTGTGCTACACCTCAACCCCTTCAGTATGATCGGTCACAGCGTTCCTCGGTCATGGGCGGTATGAATTATCACATTGAAATCCGGTTTGAGGATGGCATCAGCTGGCTCGCTCGCATTCGAAGAGTCAATGCCACTTCGCCACCGTTTGATTTACAAGCTTATATCCTGCGTAGCGAGGTTTCCACGCTGCTGTTTCTGGGAAAGACCAAAGTCCCTGCACCGAAGGTGTTTGACTTTAACCTCGACGAAGGAAACCCGGTGGGCGTGGGTTATATCTTGATGGAGAAAATGAGTGGCCGGTCACTTCGCTGGTCTATTACCTCTGCAGAGCAAAGGAGGAAAGTCATCAAACAGCTTGCAGATATACATTCCGAGCTACTGGCGTTTCCGTTTGATTTGATGGGTTCCTTGGATCAACCGGGAACTGAGCATGTTGGGTCTTTTGCGCGAGAGTCTTTGACAGACTACAAAGACTCTCAAATGTTGCCTCTAGGACCATTCACTTCCTCCAGAGAATATCACATTTCAAGCATTCAATTGACACTGGACCTGATTATGAGAGAAGAGTGTTTTACTCCACATGCAATTGATGCGTACCTGATACACCGGTTTCTTCTCGACTTGCTTTTAGACAACACATTTTGTCCCAGCCGTGGCGACGGACGGTTCTACCTACGACACGCTGATAATAAAGGAGACCACATCCTTGTTGATGACGAGTACAACATCACAGGCATCGTGGACTGGGAAGGGGCTCATACAGATACCAAATCCGGGGCTTTTAATTCCTCGGTAATGCTTCTCCCTGTCGGTGACTTCTACGATGGAAAAAATGAACTAGGTGAGGATGAGCTTGTTTTTGCTCAGTTGCTAGAAGAGAAAGGACAAGGAGAACTTGCGCAAATCGTCAGGGAAGGGCGGATTCTGCACCGGTTTGACTTCTGTTGCGGGTACGACCTTGCTGATTGGGAAGGCTTTCTAGGTCTTTTCCTAGGTCTCCGGAAGATTTTGAATGTTGATGAAGACCTGGACTGGGAAGCTTGGAAAGAGAAAGCTTTGAGAAGGTACCGGAATGATGATGGGCTGAAAGAGCTGATAATCCGACATAAATAATATTTGTAGGGAACCCTGTGGTGGCGTCCAGTCCGTATTGTATAGAAACCTACACCAACATTGAAAATAACGGCGTGGTTTTCCTCCGAATGCAGTATTGAGAGAGGTACGGAGTTCTAATTATAATGAAGGTGCAGGCGGTCTTTGTCTCGACCCTCCACGCGGCGCGCCAAGACCTTAGTGGATCCGAGTGGACAGCTTGCACTCGCACCTGTGAATGACTTCAACTCAGCCTTGCTCGCTCTCTCGACCGACTCTTCGTTTATTTTGTTTCTACTTCGTTTTCTTCTCACACAGGTCTATGACCATCTGGGTCATTCCCGCAGCTGTGCTCTTTTAGTTTGTTTAATTGCCAGGTTCTATACCTCTACTTTCGCTCTCGCCCCTAAGTCGCTATAATTTCTTGAACAAAACATTGACTCGACGAATTGGCATCTCTGCTAGCCATGCGCTGAGGCCTGGAGCACGCACATTGACTCTTTTTCTTCTTTTTTAAAACCCAGTCGGATTCTCAATTCTCATTCAACAACGCCTGGACGTATCCGCCCAGCTGCAACGTCAGCCATGGCTTCTACAAATGCTTTTGCTTCTGGACGTCACCAAGACACAGATCTTCGCCGCCGAAATGTCCCAGAAATTAAGACGAACGATGGTGCTGTCTATGATGTCGACGCTGCCGAAGCAAAGAAAGCTTTCAAGGTACGGTCTCTTGTAGTCATTCCAGCTACTTGCGGGTTCTGACAATCACTTGGTACTACAGCAAAAGTCCTCCCTTGTCGACGACTTGGAACCGATTCTTGCCCCGATAATCTTCACGGCTATTTCGTTTTTCACTCGCATGTACCGCATCGGCCTTTCTAACATTGTTACATGGGACGAGGCCCAGTATGTCAAAATGCTCCACAACCTCTGAAGGATGATTCTAATTGCTTGCGATTGATTAGTTTCGGAAAGTTTGGCTCTCATTATTTGAAGCGCGAGTTTTACTTCGATGTCCACCCGCCTCTCGGAAAAATGCTTGTCGGTCTGTCAGGCTACCTTGCTGGGTATAATGGGTCCTTCGAATTCAAGTCTGGCGAGGAGTACCCACCAGATGTCAACTACACCTTCATGCGGATTTTTAATGCTTTCTTTGGAGCTGTTTGTGTGCCCCTCGCCTACTACACTGCCCGCCAACTGAACTTCCGTCGACCAACTGTTTGGCTGATCACATTGATGGTGTTGTTCGAAAACTCGTACGCTGCGATATCCCGGTTCATTCTGCTCGACTCAATGCTTCTGTGTTTCACCTTTACAACTACACTTTGCTGGGCTCGGTTCCACCGACTACGTAACGAAAGTTTCTCCTTTGAGTGGTATGCGTGGCTGCTACTCACAGGCGTAAGCATCGGTTGTGTGTGCAGTGTCAAGCTTGTGGGGCTCTTTTGCACTGCTCTGGTGGGACTTTATACTGCCGAAGACCTGTGGAATAAGTTCGGTGATTTGAAGATGTCCAAGGTGAGCTACCCTAAGGCTACTTTTAGAATGTGCAATCGCTTACTAGTAAAAAGGTGAAATTGGCTCATCATGTCGCCGTGAGAGTGGCTTGTCTCATCGTTGTCCCGATTTTGGTCTACATGTTCTCCTTTTACTTGCACTTTGTAATCTTGGAGAACAGCGGGCCCGGCGACGCTCAAATGAGCTCTCTGTTCCAAGCGAACCTAAAAGGTACCGAAGTTGGCAAGGACAGTCCTTTGGAACTGGCGCTAGGCTCTAGGATAACCCTGAAAAACATGGGTTATGGCGGTGGTCTTCTACACTCCCATGTTCAGACTTTCCCGGAAGGCTCAAACCAGCAACAAGTGACCTGCTACCACCACAAGGATGCCAACAATGATTGGTTCATCTACCCGAATCGCGACCAGCCTGAGTTCAACCCCGAAGACCCTTTGAAGTTTGTCGGTGATGGAGATGTTATCCGTTTGATCCATGCTCAAACTGGGCGCAACCTGCACTCCCACCTTGTTTCAGCTCCTGTTACCAAGTCTGATAACGAGGTTTCTTGCTATGGAAACACCACTATTGGAGATGAAAAGGACCACTGGACCGTAGAGGTCTTCAGTGACGCCGCTTCTTGGGATAAGAGCAAGATCCGTACCCTTACGACTGCCTTCCGTTTACGACACACTGCCCTCGGATGTTACCTACGAGCTGGAAATGTGAATCTTCCTCAATGGGGATTCAAGCAAATAGAGACGACTTGCGTCAAGGAAAACAAGCCTCGGGACGTCTACACCCACTGGAACGTCGAATCTCACGTCAATGAAAAATGTAAGCCTCTAATTCTTGTCCGCGGTTGCCAGTAGCTAACTTTTCTGCTTTAGTGCCACCTGGTGACCCTGGCTCTTACAAGTCCCCCTTCTTAAAGGACTTTATTCATCTGAATGTTGCTATGATGACATCAAACAATGCACTTGTCCCTGATCCCGACAAGCAAGACGACCTGGCTTCCGCGTTCTGGCAGTGGCCAATTTTGAACGTGGGCTTGAGAATGTGTTCTTGGGATGACCATATCGTCAAGTACTTCCTCCTTGGAAACCCATTGGTCTATTGGGGAAGCACTGCAAGTCTTGCCGGTTTCGGTTTGATTGTGGCCTGGTACTTGATCCGATGGCAACGAGGCTACAACGACCTGAGCACCAGGGAGATCGATCATATCCACTACTCTGGTCTGTATCCAGTGATCGGATGGGTTCTTCACTATTTCCCATTCGTGATCATGGCCCGTGTCACCTACGTTCATCACTACTACCCTGCGCTCTACTTTGCTATCCTGTCAGCTGGATTCTGCACCGACTGGCTTACCAGGAAGCTTAACCCGGCACTGCAATGGGGCTTGTATGGAGTGCTCTACGGCGCCATCATCTCCTTGTTTGTTGTTTTCCGTGACATTGTCTTCGGCATGGAGGGTTCAAACCAGCAATGGGCGCATTTGAACTGGCTTAGCACTTGGCGCATTGCTAACTAGTTCGTCTGTATGACCAAAGGCCCGAGGCCAATTTCTGCAATAACGTCGGGACGTGCTTGTCAAAAACCTTTTGGCTGCTTTTTCCTTGTAATATCCCTGGCTACCGGAAAACTTTCCGGACATGGTATTTCTACGGCTGTGATGCTATGTTTTGTTCTACACTATTGAGTTGCATAGTTAGTCGTGAATGAAAAATTGTATAACGAATAGAATAGCTTATACTATAATATCGACACGATGATGGTCTTTCATGCAACTGCACTAAGTTTTCAAATCCAAATGTCGGGTAAATAATAAGTATATAAAATTAGATATATTTTAATTCTTCGACCAGAGGGTATCATAAGAGAGGTCCAAACAACAGGCTGTTTTTTCACCGTGTTTCATGGAAAATTAGCAGCATCCTGTATCATTCCAACCATTCCTTCCTCTGTTCATCGCATCATTCAGACCGAGCGTGATTGTCCTCGGCGTTGTAGCATTCACGCTTCCATTGGCGCCGTATCCCTTGACGCCGCTTCGCCGGTCATTCAGATCGTATTTTCCGGATTCGATGTTGCGATAGATCCTCTCGGCAACCTCGAGGAAGGCTCGCTCGACACCGTCGCCGGATTTGGCGCTGGTTTCGATGTAGCGCATCACATTGTTGAGCCGGCACCACTCTTCGGCTTCTTCTCTTGTTACCCTTGGAGAACTCTCGGAGTCATCGCCGGCGACTAGATCGCTTTTGTTTCCGACAAGCACCACGACAATCCCGTCGTCGGCAATTTGTCGCAAGTCCTGGAGCCACTGTGTGACCGAGGCAAAGGTAGATGGGCGCGTAATGTCGAATACCAACAGGGCGCCCGAGGCCCCTCGAAAGTAGGAACGTGTGATTGATTTGTATGTTTCCTGGCCGGCGGTGTCCCACAGCGACAACTTCATTTTCTTTTGTACTATTGCTTGGGGTTTCTTGGGTTTCTGCGGTGGGGTTGGCAGACCCATCACGTCCTTTTCCTGCCTGCCCGCTTCATCTTGTGTCGACCCAGCAGTGGGCGGTGCTGACTCCGAGGCAATGTCTAAGCTGTTGGAAGCTGGAGGGCCCACGGGGACGATGCGTGACCCAAACTCGACTCCGATGGTGACGTCGTGGGTAGCAGAAAAGCGGCCTTCGCATAGGCGAATCGTAAGCTATGACCAGTAGTAAAAGTAATCAGCTTCAATGATCCTATACTCGATGGCGCAGTCAGATAGGTAGGTAAAGGCAAAGACTCACGCTGGATTTGCCTGTCCCGGAATCACCGATGCAGACGAGCTTTGCTATGTAATCCCATGGCAGAGACATTAAGACGAGAACCAGGACTGTCGACACGGGGCTGGAAGTGAGAGTCGCAAACAAGAAGGATGGCGACGGATGCGCTCAGTGCATAGCTGAGAGAGAGAGCAGCAGCAGCAGCAGGAGGAATCCCTTCCTGTCCTCAAGCTCGTCGTGACTGGGTCGGAAGCGGCCGCTCTGCTGCTGAAGGAACTCGGGTTTCCCTTCCGCCACGTCAATATGAGAGAACGACAGGATGTTGAAGGTTGTTGAGATTGTTAATAGAGAGAGAATGACGGAGGCGGAGAGAGCTCCCCTCGCGCCTGCTCCTTCTGTCCCGCCGCCGTCGCCTCACGTGGTCCCGTGCTTGACGTCTTCAAAGTTCCACCACGATGAATCTCTACGATCGACACTTTTGCAGCTCATTCTCTGGCCAAATGTTAATTTAGTAGAGTACTACAACTATCTGCGACAATAATTGCCCTGCTTCTTCTTCTTCTTCTTCGTCTTCTTCTGAAACGCCGACCCCTGCTGCATCACATAACAAAACAAACCCTCTCGCAAAGCCAGCGGTTAAACAATGGTCACGCTACCACGAAAATCTACCCCGGACAGACTCGTGCGCAGTCTGCGATTCACTTACAGCACGCAGTGATACTGTTATTTGTGCAGATGCCCGTCTCTTGCGCCATACGGCCGCGGCAGATGTGATCGACAGCGACTTGCTTATCGCTGCGCGTTATCGCGTTAGCCTTGGGAGTTGGGTCTGACAGAGCCACATGACGGGCGTCATTCTCCGGTGCTTCTTACCGCCTGAGATAAACCGGCCGAACTTCACCTCAGGCATTCCCACGAGACTTGCGCATTATACCCACACCCTCGGACCACTACATCATCTCTGTGCTCTATCTTCTGTCATTTTTTATACATATTATTCTCCTCTTCATCACTTCCCAGGCAACCAGCACTAAGCTCTTAAACCCCACACTTACCTCCGAGAACAGAGTGAGGGAGATAGAGAGAGAGAGAGCAGCAGTCCTTATCGACTGAGGCCTCTTCGCTGGACCATGTTTTCAGAGTGTATGTGTGATCAACTTTCGTGCCCCCAAAACCAAACTGACATGGCTGTTATAGACGCTTCTCGGTTTTTAGCCCAGTCGCAGTCGCGGTTAACCGCGCAACCTGACGGTAATCGCACGCGAGGCGATCGTAATGGACGCCCACAGTCGACTTTACCTAGGTACAACGTCGCACGCACGCACTTGACCCGAAACGAGAATCCATATAACCCTGCTGCCTCACAGATCTCGAATTTCCCCTTTGCATCCAGGTCATTCGCCCAGCCTGCGCCTCTCTTCTATAGTACCACCGATGAGTTTCGAGAAGAAGACGACGAGCACGAGCATGAGAGAGAAATCGCAGATTACTATGCCTTGCAAAAGTCGCGCCGGCATTTTAGCAACAGCCACATGGAGGAGTCTTCTGAACTAGATGACGACGACGACGCCATGCGGTCGCAGGGCTCTAATCCCGAAGACGGGCGACATCGTGCTTTCGCAGGAAATGGCATTAAAAGCTCGTGGCGAGATGATACAATTGGCACCAAATCGCGTCTTATGGGGGTTCCATCGATAGCAAACGTGGACGAAGGGGACGAGCGTAGTGAGCCCGACGAAGGTTTTACAGGCAAGGGCAAAATGGTTGATGTTGGGCTTGATGACCACACGACAAAGACATTAGGTGAATCAACCAACAGTGCTTCGAATTTTATTGGCAATGATGCTCCAATCCAGAAATTTCGCCGGCAGCCTGAGCTATCGAGCAGTGACTATATGGAAGACCGATCGGCATTCACACCACCGGAGGACGAACAACACTTGCTTCAACCGCGACGGCCCACCAGCTCTCAAGGGTCGTCAAGTATCCCCTCTATAACACAGGCCGATGCAGACGCTCCAGCACATGATGTTTTCTGGGGCCACCTCTTTCTGTTGTCGCTTATCGGATTGTTCGCAACGGCGTTCCTGGTATATTTACACACGGCGTTGCCTTCTGATAACAAATGGAAGCTGGGGGATACAATTTATACAACAATCCATAAGTCTTATTTTCTGCTTGGCGTTTATACCCTCGTTTCTATTTTGGTTTCGCTATTGTGGCTTGCTCTATTACGCGCCTATGTCCGATTTCTTGTCTATGTAATGATCATCGCTGTCCCGGTGATTTTATATTCTTTTTCACTCTACCCCTTCATCTCAAGCTTCAGTGGCTCCTGGAAAGGGGAGAGTATACAGGATAAAATGATGCGATGGTTCTCTATTATACCGTTTATCCTGTCAAACCTCTGGATTTACTCTGTTATTCGCAACCGCCACGCGACTGGGAAGGCTATCAGCATCCTCGAGTTTGCATGTCGAGTCCTGGCTGCAAATCCAGCTCTCCTCGCTCTTGGCCTTGTCACTCTAGGCATCACCATTTCGTGGACCTGGCTATGGATGATCATGTTTACTCGAGTCTTCCTGGCTGGACATATCGACTCGGGCTATTTTGTGATCAATGCCGGCAGCTGGTGGCTAGGCATCTACTTTGTCTTAGTTTATCTGTGGTCGCTCGGTGTTATTGCTGGTATTCAACGGGCTGTGACAGCGGCGACAGTGAGCCAGTGGTACTTCCACCGTTTAACAGTTCCAAACCCAACTTCTTCTCAAGTTGTGAAGGCTGCAATTACTCACGCCGTGACAACACTTTTTGGCACGATATCTTTGTTCTCCCTTGTCGCCTTACTACTCAGGTTGCCAATCATAGTTCTACCTCGGCGCCTGTCATCAATCATTGCCATTTTTGCCTATTCACTTATCCCTACGCCTGTGGCAGCTCTTGTCAATCCACTATCGTTGACTTATGCTGCCATTCACTCTCAACCGCTTGCACAATCCGCTCGTGGTCTCACTCAGTTGAATGTCTTCTCGTCGTTTACTACTTCCACGCTTTATCCGCCAACGATTTCCCGAGACTCGGGTGACAAGTCTGCGTTACTTCCATATCGACTGTCGAGATTGATATTGCACGCCTGTAGGTTTGCCATGTCGCTAGCCCTTGGATTCGGCGGATGGGTAACGACAGCTCGGAGTCTCGACGTGGCTGGAAACAGCTCTATCCGCGGAAGTTTGTATGCCTACGTTATCGGCCTGATAGCATCTGCTATCGGCTGGGGAGTGTTGGGTGCAATGGAAAACGTACTCGCCTGTGTCGTCGACGCTGCTATCATGTGTTGGGCCAGCGAAGTCGGGAATTCCGGCCGAGAAGCTCGATATTGCCGCGAGGCAGAGTGGCTATTTCGAGATGGGGCTATTTCAGGAATGGCAGTCCCCGGTCACTGGGACCGTGCCTGATTGAAGTGGCTTTATTCTTTGTTATCTTTTTTTTTGTCGTCTCCATGTGCAGCGATCAAAATCTCCTCAGCGAGCGGTTTTAGTTTATTTGGCTTGTCTTGCTTTTTCTTCTTCTTTTTATCACAATTTTAGCATGTTACGAGCAGCTGTTGTTTAGAGATAGCACTCGATTGGTAGGATGTAGTCTAGGCATAGAGAGGAGTTTTCCACCGAATCAAACCTAGACATTTAGTCTCAAGAATATATTACAATCTATTTAGTGCGAAGTCTGATTTCATTAATAAAAGGAATGCTAATTATCACGAAGAATACTTATAAAAGTAATATATTTGAACGGCATTAGGCCTAGTTCAACTCACAAGAAAAGTTAATACAGAGATAAATGACCAAACCCAAGGGGGACTCGGCGAATCATAGTGGTATCATATAGGCATCATAAAAAAAGTAAGAAAAATAAAAAAATATGGGTGAAGAGAAGGGCCAAGATAGAAGAGAAGAAACAAAACAATCAAATAAAAGTGAAAAAAAAGAGCTGGAAAACAATAGGGACATTAGAAATGATAAAAAAACACAAATATTCCTCCCCATAGAATCAAGATAGCTTCAACCGAGGCTCAAATTCCAGTTCTACGTTTTTGCACCATTCCTGTAGGAGCGCGACGCCAAATCGCACAGCCTCCATGGGAGTAGTTGTTCGTCCAAAGGGCAAAAAGAATTCGCCGGCATAGCTGCCAACCTTGAGTTTGTTTGTGCCACGCTCTGAAAAATTTCGTGATCGTTTGGCCCATGTTTCAGGGTAATCGGCCGCGAGAATATCGTCTGGAAGTTCCCGACAGCCTTCTAGCCACAGACGATTGGCGTCTCGGAAGTTTTCTGGAAGTCTGTTTTTGAGATCGAGAAACTCTTTCTTGTGCGGTTTGTTCTTTTCAGAGTTGAAAGCATTTTCGTCGCTTCCTGGAGTAGGTACAGGACTCTGTTCGCCAGGGACAGAGCAGACAGCGAGTCGTTCCATATCCAAAAAGTTGATCGCATCATGCGACACTGCACCCAGAATAGAACAAAGACCCCAGAGATGTGGATATCTCTTTGTATTGTTTCTCACCACTTTCCAATACGGAATAATAGAACGCCATTTATCGGAATCGCCAATTTGCCGTGCCAGGGCTCTGCTGCGGTCGTCTGCGATAAACGCAACTATGAAGCACATAACTGATTCAATACTAGACGCGGCTTGGAGCCTCTCGTCCGAGGCAGTCGCATTTTCGCTGGCTGCTTTGGCTCTCGTAAGTCGATCGACACTATGTTTTATTTCTCGCCCCAGACTTGTGTATTTCTGGAATTCTTCGCGCCACGCTCGCCATTCATCGTCTCGTGAGCTCGTTGAAGCATCTAAATGAAACGAGAGCATCTTTGTAGACTTTTCTAAACTGCTTGCCACACCTTTGGTCGACGATAAACTTAGGGGTGTATTCACGTCAGCCTCTCGAGAATCCCCACGACGGGAATTCCCACGGTTATCTTTGATGGGTGTAGTTTTTGCAGCATGCGGTGACGCCTTCAGGGAGGCATGGCTCTTTTCGGCGGTGATTGTTTTGGCAGCAACAGACGAGGTTTCTTTGTGGTTTTCGTCGTGTGAGTGCTTTTGTCTCTTTTCTCGGTGTTTGGCTTCGGCTTTTCGTGCGTCTGAATCTTCGTCTTCGGAATAGGATTCCTTCGCTGGTTTTTGAGATTTGTTTTCGGAGACCTTGCGCTTCCCCACAAATTTAAGCAAGGCCTCAACGCGTCTTCTGTTGGCTCGCCCGTATCTAAGCTTTACTATCAACCTTCGAGGTGCTGTATTTTCTGTATTGATGCTTCCATTTTGTTTTAGTTTCGTTGCCTTGGATGGTGATTTTTCGTCGCGAAGGGTAGGAGTATCAGGTTCTGTATCTCGATGTGACAAGTTGGCCTTTGCAGCAAGGCCTGAAGACGAAAGTTTGCTCTGAGATTCTTTTTGAAGAGGTTTAAAAGCTGGTTTGGATTCGGGTTGTATTTTGTTCTTGTCAGGTAGTTTTGTGGCGGGTATGCTGTCCCTAGATTTATTGGAAACAGCAGAGATGTCTCGTTTGTGGCCTGAGGGCTTAGCTGCGGGCACATCGTCCTCTAGCTGAGCCAACTCTTCCTCTAACAGAGGAGGTAAAGTGGGAGACAAAAGCTCAGGAAGCCGCGGAGCAGAAGAAGTGGGGGGAAGGGTAGGCGAGAGCAGCGCTGGGATCTTTTTGCTGGAGTTCTGTGATTTAGACGATGTATCAGATGGTCGCGAAGGAGATGTTCGTATACGCTTTGGTGCCGGCGCATCTTCTGATCTTTCATGAGAAACTTCCAACGACCGTTTCGAACCTGACTCCCGTTTTGAGTTCTTTTCGGTCGGCGGTTCGGGTGTATTGCGCTCCTTCGTCGTAGGAGCAGGAGGTGCCTTGGAATGATCCTGTCTGATGCCGTCCTTCGCTGGCTGCTGGGGCTTGTCAGGGGTATTCCTGGCTGATCCCTTTTCAGCCTTTGTCTTGTAGTCGCTAAGACTAATTTTTTTCTTAGTCACGCCGTTTGTTGTTGGTGTGCTAGCTGCACCGGGCACGTTTGAAGGTTTGTCGCCAGTCTTGGCCATGATCCCGCCGTTCTTATCAGACCAGTCTCCAACGGCAACGAGTAATGAGTCTGGGTCGTGGTGCATCAAAAAGGTCATATACTGGAGTTGTTGTTCCTCCGCCGCAAAAAGGCCTTTCTTCCCCACTGCCCAGTTATTGACAAACCGACTTCCAAGGTGGAATGGGTTATCCGTCGGAACAGTGAGGAGGTAGGGAGAAGCAGGAAGCACGCTATCTTTCAAGTGGGTTAGTCGTATGTTGACAGATTCAAGTTCAGACGGCACTTGGTTTCGGTCTGCGTTTTGGCTTGCGGATCCACGTTGATCTGAAGTGTGCTTTGGCGGATTCGCGGACATTGCCGAGTAGTGCAAATAAAGAAGGTTTGCTGGCTGCAACTTTGTCTCGTACGCGTCTCCCGTCTAGTTCGACATGACCCGTTTCTGTTTGCGATTCTTTTGCTGCTATCAGGTTTATATCGGTATTGGAGAACCAAGCCCGTGGTCAATATGTGCGAAGATACCTGGTGTGTACAAAAGCTCGTCGAAACCCACGCGACACAGAACAGTGCATCGTAAGAACGGATGGCCCGGGGAAGATTCGTCGTTAGTCGCGACCGCCGTCAAAAGCAGAAGCCGACTTGAAGGGGCCAATTGAATTGTATCACTTTTCGAAACAAACGGGCGACGAGGAGATAAAGGAAACAAGAAGGCGGTAGAGAGCGGGTTAGTCGGCTACGCTTTGTCGGAAGTGTGGATGATGACCCTTTGTGTACGCTCCAGCTAAAGGTGCAAGCAAAAGGCCAGGCAAAGCCAGAAACGAGAGAGGGTCGTGGCCATGGATATAGGCTGGTCGTTGTTGACGGGCACGAAGTTTCGCGGCGGCGGCTGGCTGGCTGACCAGGAGCTGAAGACGCGCGGGCAGAAAACCGAGTACACGTTGTCGCAGGGAGAGAGGTTCGTTGAGGTTGCGGTGGTCGATGAGTGAGGCGCGCAGGATCTCGTCGAGCGAGTCGAGGGCTGAGGCGAGGCGATTCAGCAAAAAGCGAGCGATAGACGTCTGTCTGTCTGTCTGTCTATCTGGGGTTGTTCAGGCGGAAGGTGCTTGGTGTTTAACCTAATACTGACGGCACGCCATTAACTAATTAGTCTGGCTGGCCATGCGGGACCCTGTCGGGCGGCCTTATCCACAGGCCAGCAGCTAAACTCACCAACTACGTACTACTAATCTGAAAGCATCCTAGTCGACAACCCCCACCTGGTCTCTGCGATAATATTAAATGATCATTCGCAGTCTTCATGTTCGATTCGTTGATCGCAATTCTATCTACCATATGTCTATTTGCAGGTTGGAATTGGTGTTTCAAAGCATACATTCTAAAAAACAAGAGCGCGTCTTCACAGAGTCGCGCTGTGTGACTACCTAGTCTCCAAAACGCCCGAAGATTCAATATGCTACAGTAGATTCATAAAATACAACGTTGGGCATCTTATCGCGGGTTCTGGGCATCCCCAGCCTGCCAGGTGGTCTCTTGTTTTGTCCCTGGCGGGAGCCAGTTCCGAGCCAGACTTGCGCCCCGGGGTCGACCAAAGCCTGGACGGTCGTCCTCTTTTTTCTCATCTGTCCCCGGCAAATTCTCGGGGCGATCCACAGGCTTGACAGCAGGGAAACTAAAGCCGTTGGTTTCCCTCATTGGGTTCGCAGAGACCGGTAAAATCGAGTCTCGTTTGCTGAAATGATCGGCGTTTGCTCGTCGATCTGCAATATCATCATGGCTGTTCCGATCGTAGAGGTACAAGCCCAGAAATGTCAGACCGATTCCAACCGCCTGCGTGGACGTAGTAGGACTGCCAAACCAAAAAATGGCCACCACGACGACGAAGACACGTTTAATCAGTGACGCCACCGAGTAGGAGACTGGGGACACCATAGATAGTAGTATAAAGGCCAATATATTCTGGGCAAAATGAGAGACGCCATTGAACACGAATTCGAGGAAAAGAGCTCCGTGATCTAATGATCCCTGTTTCTCGGTAAGGGTGATTGCGCCATTGCTGAAGAAATCGGATATCATGGGATAACCCTCGGCGACGAACCAGAGAGGGAGGGTGAGCAGAAATGCGAGGGCAGAGCAGTAGTAAAGTAGGTTCATTTTGTCCAGTTTTCGCCGTCCAGAAGCTTCAGCACGATCTGCCTCGTTGAAAAGTTTCTTCGAAAAGATATTTTGAGACACAAAAACCAGAGCCGCAAGCAAAGCACACATGATGCCAAGGAAATTGCTCGAGAAACCTGTTGCACATGCGAGCATCACACCCAGTGTCAATGGCACTAGGGATAGATATGTTGCTCGTGCGTATTTGATTCTGAAGAAGACGCGGTAGGCCACTACTGTAAATAATGGCGAAAGACCCTTGATAGTGTGAACGAGCGACACCGGTATTTGGGATGTCGCCATTGAACTTAGGATATGTCCTAGAAGTTGAAAGCCGGCCAGGGGTAACGCCGTGACGATGACTTCGCGAGATGGCGGAGCTATGCCATTCCGAAGAGCTGGGATCACTTTCTTCAAGGATGGGAAGATGGTTGAGCAGTATGAAATTAGAAGGCACCATATTGAGACAAATGCAAACTGTATCAGGGTAAGAGTGATCGGTTTTGGGAGCGCATTGAGGATCGACTTTGAGGAAGTGTTGGTGACAGCTGAAGTCATGTACCAAATCAGACAAAAACCCTAATGCAGAGTTAGTGATATATTCTTTTCACAGTACGTACGAGTGATAAGCATCCTTACAATCAACTTGTACGACACAGGAGCCCGGAGGACTTCAGCTATTTCCTGAGCATTGGCACTCATGCTTGCCTTCCGGGTCCGAATCGTAGTGATCGTCTCACTAATACTTTTGCGCGGACGATGCTTCGAAGGAGTCCTTGTGTCCCATGCTAAATGTGTGTTGGCAGTTTTGCGCGCTTGCCACAGATCATCGGGTCCCGGCTGTCCAATGCCATTTGGTACAGTATCCAGAGCCTCGTCGACATACGAGGGGAATTTATCCAACGGACTGTGCGGGCTCGGCGCACTTTTGTTGTTCTGTGACCAGTTTGGTTGGATTGGCTGCCGTATGGACGCGCGGCGTCCCGTGCCCGTCACCGTGGTGGTGCTCATAATTTCACGAACTCCGAAACGGCCGGTTGGGGCGGCGACGTCGTGCGAGCAGGGCTCTTTTTTCGGAAGTCGTGGAGACCTAGATCGCTTTCTTTGGAGCTCGGCCAAGCAGTATGATCCACGGCGACAATTCGTTCAAGAAGTGGATTTGTCGTTTTGCGATGGCGAGTGTTGGAAGGTTTCCGGACTCGGCCAGATCAATCATTTGAGGATGTCTTGACACGCTCACGGACACACACATACACAAGGCGACTGCGCTTCACAGAAAGGAGCACCGGAGAAAAGACCGAGGAGTAATAGTTGTGTTCTCGAGGCCGAAGTCGAAGGACATTGCGGGGATCTGAGATTTTGAGTGTTCGGACTGATCTCCAGGAGGGCGATGGTTGAGGGTGAACGAGGCGGCCATCACCACTGAAACGGGCTGGTAGCGTCGGACTACGGAGGAAGCCGCGCCGCCTGTTCCATCATGTATTGCCGTTACTAGCGCGTTACCATTGCTATTCTTGTGAGCTTCGCTGCAAGCATGCCATCGTGGCGGCTCTAGTCTAGCTTCAAGCGGACTAGCCTAGCCGTCAGTTTCGCTTTTTGCGCGCCACATCATTGGCCGACTCTCTATAATTTCCCGTAATATACAGGCTAATACGCCTGCCATCGTAATCTTAATTTCCTCGTATACAATTTACGAACGACGTCAACTCAATTCATTACTACGATGTCGAGAGACTACTAGAGCTGACAATTGACGTACGGGATACTGCGATTCAGCGAATACGGCTGCTGGTGCCAATATGGGGGCTATTTAAGCTAGAAAACATCCTTACGTGATGATTCGACGCCGTCCTATAAAAGGCGGTTGTCGAAAGAGGCTGAAAAGAAGGTTAATCCACCACTGATCATGAACTTCACTCAGACATCTGGGTACGACCCACTCCTCCTTGAAGAAAAAGAACACCGAGACTCGTTGGTCCAGTCGAGAGGGTTCTCGAGCGGTCGATGACCTCCAGCCCTCGGTGGCGCGTTCATTCTTCCACCTCCTTGGGTGCAGGCGTGAAATAAATCACGGTGAGAGCACTGCGTTTGTGCCCAGTCTATATCGTTTGATCCAGAACAAAGAACACCAGTAGCTAATTCCAATAAAGACAGAAACAAAGGCTTGGTCGCTGGTTATATCGCACCAATCACCACAATCTATTAAGGATGTAGACCTTTCCAGGGCAATCGGTGACATAACAGGCCATGAGTCGGTTCTTCTGTATACTACAATTGAAAGCTTTTTTATCCACAGAGAGACGAAGGTTCCTCATAGACAGTCCATCCAATTGATGCAAAAATTGAATCGGAAGATCGTCACTCGCTTGGCTTTGGGACAGAAGGACAGACCCTGGGCAGAGCTATAGTCTGTGTTATGTACCAATGTAGATGGAGGGGGCGTCGGGCGTCCTGCTGCCGGTGAGAAACAAGGGATTAAGTTCTGCGGTGAATCTTTGGTGGCAAACGGACGGTGCTCTTTAGACCGCCGCCTCAAGAAAGACACTTCTCCTCCTCTTCCTCTCTCCCCTTTCCTAGGAAACACTCATCAGTCAAGTTTTTTTGGTTACAGGCATACCTCGCGAGAGAGATAGATACGCTGCAGGGTCGACTGCAATTCTGTGCCGTACAGCAGCCCGTGACTCTGTCCCCATCAAGCGCCTTCTGTTTTGGGAAGGCGGCCTCTGGCCCTGCCTCTTCCTCCGCCCACCCCGCCGTCCCTTTCTCTCTTTCTCTCTTTCTCCCATCTCTTCCCCTCAGCAATTTTTCTCCCTCTGGCATCCCACCTCAGTCCCTCCTGCTCTTTTTCGTTGCTGCATTCGCTCGTTCTTTCCCTGCCAACTCGTTTGCCCTCGGAGGCCTATTTCCATCGCCACGTCTCTGTCAATTTACTTCCGCCATCTATTTGTCTTTGTTTCCGCTTCGCTCATAGATACGCTCTGTCATCTAGCTGGAGGACATCTGCTTCTTCTTCTTCTTCTTCCAGCTCCTCGTTCACTTAGTCTCTTCGTTTTCTCTGTTTCTCGTTGCTACTTGTTGTTGTCGTTGTTTGCGAGAGCATCGAATTTCTTCTTTACGTATTGTTGTTGTCTCATCAAACAAGTGAAACACGCTCTACCGTCAGCCTGCAGCATGCCTCGTTCCTCTGCAGGTACCACTGAAGAAGCCACTTCTAGCCGTTCGAACTCTGAAAGAGTCCCTGGGCCTGACGCTCAGCGATTGCCACCTGGTCAAGACTCGCTGGTGAGTGCGTTGAGAATAGCCTTGTTCTACTTTGAGCTTGTTTGACTTGTCTAACGTTGTTAGGGAGGGAAGCATCCAACTTCCTACTACGCAGCTGGCCCCCTAATGTCTTCGAAGCTGGGAAATCTACAGCCAAATGCAAACGCTAGTCACGAGTCCCTAGTAAGCAAGGTTTGACGGCCCCGCAGGATCTTTATGCTGCTTTTACTGATCTTTGTATGAACAAGGCGGATCGTTCTCTCGTTCTCGGTCCTGCAGAATCCCATATCTCTGGAATGGAAAGGATCCTTGCAAAGCTGTCCCCCAAGCCCAATTCCAGTGTCGATAAGCCTTTCATGGCCACAGCAAGCAAGGGGAAGCCGGAGGAAAAATATTCGTTCCAACCTGATACCCAAAAACGGGATTCACGGTCTATCAGCAGCCCGACGGGGTATGCCGAGTTTGATGAGACCCGTATCGAGCATTCTTTTGCTACACAGACGGCCAAACCTCTTTTCAATACTTCCCCTTTGGGTGACGGAGGAAGTTCTGGGATATTCGTGGACAAGGACGGAGTGGAGGCACCTGAAATGCTTCGCTTGAAACGTGAATTGATCGCCGCCAACTCTCGCATTGCACAGCAGGAGCAGGAATTGGCCCAAAATCGAGTCATGAAACACACAATCGACCAAGCCCTTGGCCCTCCTTCTGAAGTGGAGTTTGGCGGTCGAGAAATACCTGATCACACCATTAGTAACCTGCAGTCAGCCTTCAATGCTTCTGCAAAGATTTCCAATGACCGACCAGACTGGTGTCAGGACGATGCGAAATCAGATGTCTCCGATGCTCTTTCCGCCGGTGCGTACAACAGGGGTAGAGCCTTGTGGGCATTACCTCCGCAGACTACAATTGGTTCGCACCAAACAAACACTAAAGGTTATCAAGATATGCCTGGTGTAACCCGTGGTGGCTTTTTTCCCGATCCGACTTTGCATTCGTGGTCCACTTCAGCAGCCACACCATCTTTGAATGCACATGTAATCCCGCAATCACACCGTGTTTTCTCTGGGCCAGCTACTGCATTTGACGGTCGGTATGCCAGTGACCAAGCGCAGTACGTCAATGGCATGAGCTTTGGCCCCCGCCGTTCGATTTCACACATGAATCGTGCCACAGCCTATTTTCCGGCAATACAAACAACTTGGGCACCTTTCAATGGCGGCTCGCCAAATGGCATCGCTGGAAAGACTCCAGTTACGTCTCCCATTAATGCTTATCAGCAAGTTGGGGTGTATCAAGTGCCGCAATATCAGTCTCGTCCTGTAGGCAGTCCACTTTCTCCTACTGCTGCCGAATTTACTTCCAACGGCTCGGCATCTGATACATGGTCCGGTTCAGCTGTATGTTATATCCTTTCTCAGAATACTATCGAATAATGCTAATTGAAAACAGAGCACTGGGGCATCCGCTTCGACCTATGTGACACCTTTGGAACCTCTAAATTACCGTCGTCTGCTAGACAAACACATTTCTTGCGACTGGAAGTATATTGTTGACAAAATCGTTTGCAACAGTGACCAGCAGGCATCCATCTTTCTGCAGCAGAAACTCAAGGTTGGAACAGCGGAGCAAAAGTACGAGATCATAGAGGCTATTGTGAACCAGGCTTATCCTTTGATGATAAATCGCTTCGGCAACTTTTTGGTTCAGCGCTGCTTCGAACATGGGACCCCGGAGCAGGTGATTGCCATTGCCAATGCTATCAAAGGCAACACCCTGAGCCTCAGCATGGATTCATTTGGTTGCCACGTCGTACAGAAGGCCTTCGACTGTGTACCTGAAGAACACAAAGCGGCTATGGTCCATGAACTGCTGCGACGTATTCCGGAAACAGTGGTCCATCGCCATGCTTGTCACGTCTGGCAGAAATTGTTTGAGCTGCGGTGGAACAACGAACCTCCACAAATCATGAGTAAGGTCAACGAAGCACTACGAGGCATATGGCACGACACCGCACTAGGTGAAACCGGAAGTTTGGTTGTGCAGAACATCTTCGAAAATTGTGTCGAGGAGGAAAAGGTGAGTGATAAATGGAGTATCTAGAAAATAAAACGAATGTTTCTGCTGACAGTAAAACAGCGCCCTGCTATCGAGGAGGTTCTAGCAAACATCGACCTCCTTTCACACGGACAATTCGGTAATTGGTGCATCCAGCACATTTGCGAACATGGAGCTCCGCACGACAAGAACCGTGCCATCGAACATATCCTACTCTATGCCGTGGACTATAGCATGGACCAGTTTGCCTCCAAAGTCATCGAAAAATGTTTGAAAATTGGTGGCTCCGAATTTCTCGACCGATACTTAGCAAGGGTTTGCACAGGCCGCCCTGATCGCCCTCGTATGCCTCTAATTGACAGTAAGCGAAGTGGTCTTCATGATCCATTTCTTCTGAGACTAACTGATGAACAGTCGCGGGAGACCAGTACGGCAATTACCTGATTCAGTGGATCCTAATCCACGCAGCTCCTCACCAGCGTGAATTGGTCGCGACCCATATCAGGTATGATATCCTTATTATACCCTAGTGTGTTTGTTCAATTTCCATCTGACAAATTTACAGGAAGCATATGGTGTCTTTACGTGGCTCCAAGTTCGGCTCTCGTGTTGCTATGCTGTGTTGCAACCCTTCTCACGCTACTCGACCTAGCCCCAGTGCCGGTGTTCCAGTGAACCGTTATGCAAATTCCAATGATGATCGCTTGCCGGCTACCAACGGCTCTGGAGGTCGCTTCGGCCGAAGCAACCACTGGGCATCCAATTATCCCCCATTTCGTTGAATTTTCGGATTATCGCCAGCCGGCATTGCCCCTATTCAGATGTCGGCAGCAATATTAACGACTATGCATGAATTACGAAGCGAATTACACTATTTAAAAACTTTGTTCATTCGTTTGAAACTTGAAGAAAGTGGATGCTTCTTTTGAGATTTGTCAATGTGCATCATCGCGTCTTTCTCTTAGATCCCTCGCCAGACAACAGGTCTATTTCCGACATCAGGAACTTTGTCTTACATTTTTGTTTCGGGTATTTCGTCGACCAGGAATCATCAATATTTTATCATCTCATATCCCAAGACACATAAGGAGTTCTGGCCCGACTAGGAATGGGTCGGCTTCGTGAGCATATCAAGGGCTTTGGCTTACCACGGTACTTCTCTTTGCTGTCTGTGTTTTTATTGTTCATTATTTTCCATTGAATGATGCATGTTGTTGTTCGCCAAAAGTTGACATCTTTCGTTTCTTGCTCACACTTGGTCTTTGTGAGTGATGCGGAGTGACATTTCGGCGAATCACGATTGTACGTTCATTATTTGATTAGCTTTCTGCACTATGACTGAGTAAACTATTTGCAAATTTATGATACAGACTATGCATATCCAATCAAACCTTTCATGTAATTGATAGGAACGGCGCTTCCACTTCGCATCTCACCAGTATATATAAAGGCCAAGGGTTGGCATTTTTGCAACGTAACCGTCTAGTTATGTATACATATCAACTGCTGATCTCTTCCTCGGCCTTTTCCCAAGGCTTCCGCCTTCGTTCTACTTTGCTAGGCTTCTCATGGCCGGATAAGACTGTGTCTGGAATCTCCTCGATGCCCGGAATCGGCTGGCCGGTTGTGATGAGCTCGACAATATGGGCGAATGATGACGGGTAGGTCGGTTCGGCGTCCTTGCCAGTGGGATTTGACTCGGAGGAAGGTTGGAGTGTCTGGGTTTGTGTTTGTTGTTGTTGCTGCTGGTTGCTGTCTTTTGTCGCATGCTGTTGAGAAGCATGTGATGTCGCAGAGTTGTTGGCTTCTAAGAGCCAATTTTGAAACGAGGCGGCGTCGATAGGGGGTGATATATTCTTTTTTCTGCGCTGATATTAGATATGTCCTGTTCTGTTTCCGGTCCTCCCCGAGAGAGAGCGAGGAGGTGGTGAGAGAGGGAACAAACTTGGAAATGTAGAAGCACTTTGCTTGTAAAAGAATATTGTCGTCTTTGTGAAGCTCACTTTCCGAAGCCGGCGTCTCTGGATGACCAAGGATCGCTCCTAAACCCTTGCGAAACTCGTGATCAGAGAAGAAATCGTACGACGCGATATATTCGTAGAGCTTTGTTGTGGTCGATGTTGTTGCCTCGGCGTTTGTTGGTGAAGTAGTAGCCATTGTAAAATGGTAAAGGCGGTCACATTATAGAGATTACAATAGAAAAACAAAGGAAAACAGAATCAGACTGAATGTAATGACTAGATTGTGATGGCGAAGAGGTATAGAGAGAAGGGGTAAATAAGAGCTTCGGTGTGGAGAGAGGGCACTCTTTTCCCCGCCCCGGGTGCTTATCTGATTATCGGAGATGATACTAGCCGAGAAAGTACTAGTGCTGTAGAACATACTTGATAGAGCCAACCTTTTTATGGCTTTACATTCTTCTTGTACCATCTGTATGGAGACATCGTTGACGAGTTACTGAATTTATCGATGAAAAGTTTTATAACATCATAAATAGAATGACACTTCGCAGAATCTTTAGAGAAAAATGGCATTCGAATGAATCTGATGCTAGTATATACTGCTATCGCCTAGACTCCTCGAATTCCTTGCTTCCAGACGCCAACTATGCCCTCCCCGGTCCATAGATGCTCGATGTTGATATGAGGCTCGCCCTTGACAAGCACCAGATCTGCCCGCTTGCCGACCTCGACCGCACCTCGGTCTTCAAATCCAAAACGACGCGCACTGACAGCTGTAGCAGAGCTCAGAGCCTCAGCTGCCGTCAGGCCACACCGTTTGACATACTGGTCCAGCTCCATCCACAGACTGACGCCCATGGCCGTACCCGGAAGCCCAAGCACCGTGTCGGTGCCCGCGACGATGTCGATGCCCGCATCTTTCAACGCCCTGACGCTGTCCCACGCATACTGCAGCTTCGCGGCCGGTGATCCCAAACCGGAGGCACGTTTGATAACACCTCGCGTGAAGTCGTCGACAATAACGCCGTACTTGTCACCAAGCTCGGCGAACTTCTCTCGGTCATCTTGGGCCTCGCTTGTGAGACTGCTTATGATAACGAGTGTTGGTATCACGCACGCGCCGGTTTTCTGGTATAGCTCGACAAGCGCTTTCGTCGGCGGCTGGTCGCAGAATGTGTGCGTAAGCCCATCTACGCCAGCTCTCAGCACACGCATGGTGTCTTCCAGATTTGTTGCGTGGGCATAGACCTTCAGCCCGTTTTTGTGCGAGGCATTGACGACAGCTTCTTGGAGCTCCATGGACGCACTCGGGACGGAGCCGGTTTCCCAGGACATGGAGCAGCAATCTTCCTGCATCAGCTTGATATAGTGTGCTCCTTGAGCCTTGGTAGACTGCACATAGTCTGCTGCGGTCTCCACGGTCACGTTGGGCCACGTGTCGACGGCTGCGATGAGCTCCGGAGAAGGATTGTGGGAGAGCACAATAGGTTTTGGCCAGCCTCCCTTGATGGTAGCTGCGAGTAAAGAGCTTTTCACGTCTGTCATGCTCACCCGGCCAGAGCGACCGTGCTTCTTCGCTTCCGCCACCTCCTCGTCCAACAGCTGCCATAGTTTCTGGACATCGCTGGGCGGGCTATGCATATCACATATAGTCGTCACTCCGGCGCGCAACGGCTGCGTCGTGGCCGCAGTCGGACCAGTTCCTGGAGGAGCATGCAACCCGGAGACGTGCACATGGGCGTCAATCAAGCCGGGGATGACAGTGCAACCGCTGCCGTCGATCACATCGTCGCTTTCGTTCGCTTCGTAGCCGCTTGTGCTCGAGGAGATGCTCTCAATCAGTCCATTGGAATTGTTGAAAACGACGGTCGAGTTTTCTTCGGCTTTCAGCCCATCAAAGACGGTGACCGAATGAATGATGGTTCGTGTCATGGTTATGATATCGGACTCTCTGGATTCATGCATAGGTGGCCCCGATCTTGCGCATCTTTCGACTATTAATACGATCTTTTGCTCTTTGTTGGGCTGGCTTTTAATTTACCCAACATCACCGATAGCGAGACGTAGGTTCGTCATCGCGGGGCTTTTGTTGGCGCCATGCGTATTTGTATCCTATCCTCGTCAAAGTAATCGATCGCGAAACATCCACCATCGGGCACTCGGTCTTCATTCTCACGCGATGCCAAGTCTCGCTTCTTGTGAACGTCCGCTACGAGTGGATGTTCAAGGATACTAGCGGATACTGGCGGACACTCGCCCAATCTGAGACGCCGATGCGGGCCTAACGAGGAATATCACGAACTCAAATAACCAACTCAAAATATTAATAAACGAATTATTATAGGACGATCAATTGTTCTAGAAGCATGGATCTCAATAGCGATCGATTGATGTCATCGTGTCTGCTACGCGGTTGGTGGAGAGTCATGGATGGATTAATTTGCAATTGTATGATTGCTAGAAATCTCAATAGATCGAGAGAACTGTCCAAGGCTTCGTTGTGTATCAACCAAAACCGTCAACTGCTAAACGGGATGTTGCCATTAAGTGACTGCCTCTGATACGCGCACTGCCTTCTCAGCCCAGTCTACGTGATAATGTAGAGAATCCCCTTGCGAATCTGGAGCCAGGCAATTCCCAGTCAAGCGAAGCATCTTCATGTGAGTAGACTCAATCGATCGGTGCATATTAGTATATGCCACAGGCAAGCATTAGATTCTCGCACTCGAGGCGCCCCAGGAATTGATGGGGATGAATATCATATTTCCGACTCGATATTTCATCTGGTTAATTTGTAATATCAATCTGCAGATTTGGCATGGGCTCGGATCACCTGTGAGACACCGACAAGGTGTTGCTCTGGCAGCCAGGACAGTTGTGGACAATTTCATGGGCAAAAAGATCACAGTCGATGCAAAAATGATTCTTGCATGCCGAGCATTCATAGCGGCTGCTGACACTCACTCCTTTTGTATTGTTCTCCGAAACCTCCCATTGATCCTCGGGTGGAGGTGATGGGAATGGAGTCCCGCAGGCGAAGCAATGGGAGCTTTGCAGGGCTCGTCTCCAAGGAACTTCAACCCAGTTGATGAGGGGGAATAAGTGATGGTATGAGCGAGCCAGATGTGTCGAGAGGATCAAGGTAAGACCGCATGCAGGACATTCGGCTGGAAGGCCGCAGACTTTGCTCTCACATCGCGAGCACAAATAACCTCCGCAAGATGGCTTGGAGTGACAGGCGCAAAGAGACGGAAACGCCTCTACTGTACGCGACGGAAACCCCATCATCAGAAGCGCATTACTAGCCTGTCTGTATGTATGCGTTGCGGGGGGGATGGTAACCTCCATCATTAGTTCTTTAAAGTGCTGCTCGTTCAGAGCAACGCCATATACTGTATCATCGCCTCCATTTGTTTTGGCGCATAGTTCACGGCAAATTGCGACTTGGGCAGCCAATCCAACGACGCCGACGCGGATCTGGTCTGTGACCAACGATTTCAAAGTTTGGTGGATGTCACCGGGGTCGGATGAGAGAAGTGATCCAAAGATAATCAAGACTTCTCGAGTGCCGTGGCTGGGAGTGTGGCTATCAATGTATAAGCTATGACCACCGCATGCTTGCTATAAATTACTCACAAGAGGGCCCCTCGGGCCATCTCCAGCGCATTCTGGAGGCTAGGCAGGCCCTTTGGATCCGACAACCTCAACTCTTGCAGAGCAGTGATATGCTCCGTTGGGTTTCCGCTCATATCACTGATGCGGACGGCCAGCCCGTCTTTCATACCGAGAATGCCCAGTTGAGATATCGGGTTTTGTTCGAAGAACTCGATGACAAACTCCTGGGCATAACGCAGGGTCAAGAGGTAGCGTGTCGGGCGGAGGTCTTTTTCAGCCATGGACTGAGAGAGGTCGAGCACGAGCATCAGATGGCGGATGATCCCTCGCTGGAGAGGCGTAGTGTCCCGGAGCAGTCTGTTGCAAGTCATGGTTAGCTTTGAGTTGTTCAATGCAGTGCAGTGCAGATGTGTGAAGAGACAATATTCACCTCTTTCTCTTGCCAGCCTCCAAGAGCCCCTCGACCGTCGAGCTGATGGTGCCGTCCGCGCCTTCCACGACCGACTCCCAGGTGCGCGACACTTCCCACTCGGCACCGCCATGCTGCTTCCTCCGCCGCGCTCGCGGCCCCGCGTCTGCTGAGACAACATGAGCCTCTCCCTCCTCGTCGTCGGAGATAGTGCCAACGTAGTCTTCGTCCGAGTCGACCATCGTGCGTTGTGTGCGTTGTCGCCGCCGATTCGAGCCTGTCGCATCTGCGGCAAGCAGTGAAGGTGAGCTCTCGCCCGGCCGAGCTTGGACCCGCGTCTCCGATCAGGACTGAGGGCCAAACACACCGTCGAGCTTCACGACCATCAAAGAGTCCTCAACAGGCGCACTCTCGTGAATAGTGAACACGCCCTGTTGTCGCAGTGCCCAGAAATGTTACTGTGGAGGTCGAAAGTCTAAACGGCATGCGGAGCCAGATAATCAATATTATCGTCACATCCGCTGCTGCAGTTACTCCACATCTACCACCTCAACTCAAATTTTCTAAACAGCTGCTGGGAAAACACACAGATTAGTACCCTCCGAATTTCTGCGCAGCGTTCGCTGTCAAGAGTCCCCAGAATGGCTTACCCAGACCGTGATACCCTGCCAGACGTGTATGTCATCATCAAGCTCCAATGCCCCTCAGTTACCTATCAGCTTCCGCAGTAGTGACCGTTACTAGGCTGAAACCAAAACATTATGACCTTTCGCTCTTCGACTTGGAGCTGGGAGGCGCCTGGAGCTACAAAGGGACCGTGAAAATTGAAGCTACAGTGGTTAGACCTACCAAGGAAATTGTCTTGAATACAAACGACATAAGCGTGGGGGGCGTGGAAGTACAGGCGGCTGATGGTTTGACCAAACTTGCTCGAAGGAGTCAATGCTGCTTGCTAACAACTCTTCTTCAAATTTTCTATAGGCTCATACTCAGCTAAAGCTTCTGGTGTGTCGTTTGACAAGAAATCAGAAAGATCCACGCTGTCTTTCGAGAAGGAACTGGCAAGCGGAGATGTTATACTGAAGATCGACTTCGTAGCAACCATGAACAATGACATGGTGGGATTCTATCGTTCCAAGTACAACTCAGCAGCGACGCCACCTTCGGAAACTCCGATAGAAGGCGGGTTTCATTACATGCTGAGCACCCAGTTCCAAGCTTGCGATGCCCGCAGAGCCTTTCCATGCTTTGACGAACCAAATCTGAAGGCCAGTTTTGACTTCGAGATCGAAGTCCCTACCGGCTTGGTGGCCTTGGCCAATATGCCTGTCAAATCCGAGCGAGAAGCAAGCAAGCCGGGCCTGAAGGTCGTATCTTTCGAGCGCACTCCGGTCATGAGCACCTATGTTGGTCACCCGTGATTGATATTATAATTAAATGCTAATAACTAGCGACCTACAGCTTCTAGCATGGGCAGTTGGCGATTTTGAATACGTCGAGGCTCGTACACAGCGCAAGTACAATGGAGTCAATATTCCTGTCCGTGTATACACAACTAGGGGCCTCAAAGAGCAAGCTCGCTATGCTTTGGAATGTACTTCTAGAACTGTGGACTACTTTTCTGATTTTTTCGGGATTGATTATCCTCTTCCGAAAACAGACGTTCTGGCAGTTCATGAATTTGTTGGTAGCACATCCTTGATACATCCATGCCATTCACTCACTACTGGACACAGTCAGCAAACGCCATGGAGAACTGGGGCCTCGTTATGTATCGCACTACAGCGGTTCTCTTCGATGAAGGCAGTTCCGACACGCGATATAAGAACCAAATTGCCTACGTCGTAGCACACGGTCAGTTGCAGTTCCACGAGGATTTCGACTCCTTCTGAACGTACGAAATCTAATTACACACAATACAGAACTGGCGCATCAATGGTTTGGTAATCTTGTTACCATGGACTGGTGGAATGAGCTTTGGTTGAACGAAGGATTCGCGACGTGGGTTGGATGGCTTGCGGTAGATCACTTTAATCCGGGTAAGATTCCTTTAAAAGTTTGAACTTGCGATATGAACTAATTTCCTTATGAAATATACAGAATGGAATGTTTGGTCTCAGTTTGTGGTATTTATCATTCAAGAATCCACGTATCGAGTTGGTTTTGACGACTGCTTAGGCCGAGAGTCTCCAAGGAGCTTTTAACCTCGACTCGCTGCGGGCTTCTCACCCTATTGAGGTCCCCGTCAGGAACGCTCTCGAGGTAGATCAAATTTTTGACAACATCAGTTATTTGAAGGGGAGCTCTATTGTTCGGATGCTCAGTAGCCATCTTGGCCAGGAGACTTTTATTCGAGGTGTTTCGAATTACCTGAAAGCCCATGCTTACGGTAAGCTTTAATATTAGCTTTGAAAGTCTGAAAGCTAATCAAATATTTTGAGGAAACGCTAAAACGGACGATCTATGGTCTGCACTCAGTGAAGCGTCTAAACAGGATGTTCATGCTTTCATGGTATGTATCATGAAAACTTGGCACTTATCTCTAGTTCTAAAACAACATAGAATCCATGGGTTCGTACAATTGGCTTTCCAGTCGTCACTATCGCCGAAGAACCAGGGCAAATTTCCGTTCGTCAGACTAGATTCTTAGCTTCTGGCGATGTCAAACCAGAAGACGATGAGACTGTGTGGTGGATCCCTCTCAACATCAACAACACCGTACCGCAGGCTCTTACCGCAAAGTCTGAAGTGGTACGAGATATTAGTGATGCTTTCTATAAGCTGAACAAAGACCAGTGCGGCTTCTACCGTACAAACTACCCTCCCCATCATCTGGCCAAGCTCGGTCAGTCTCTTCATCTTTTCAGCAATGAAGATAAAATCGGGCTTATCGGAGATGCTGCCGCGCTGGCGGTTTCAGGCGAAGGGACTACGGCGTCGTTGCTAGCTTTCCTTGAAGGCTTCACTAATGAATGTAACTACAGGTAGGCTTTCTATCAAGTTCTAACAGTATGCAGGCAACTAACTATCGTATAGGGTATGGTCGCAGATTGCATCTTCACTAGCCCATACACGATCCGTATTTGCATCGAACGAGGCAATAGCAAATGGGTTGAAAGAATTTACCTTGAAATTGGTTACGCCATCTGTTGAGAAGATCGGATGGACCTTTGATTCCGGTGAAAATTACTTGACAGGGCAACTACGAAGCCTGCTCATTTCGGTAGCGGGGAATGCAGGCCATCAAGGGTACGTACTCACTGCATTGACGGTCTCTCAACAACAAACTAAGCGTAGCAGGACAATCACGGAAGCAAAAAGAATCTTTCAGCTTTGGGCCTCTGGTGATTCTAACGCAGTTCATGCGAACCTGCGCTCTGCTGTTTTCTCCTTAAATGTGTCAGAGGGTGGCCGAGACGAGTTCGACAAAGTCAAAGACGCATTTCGGAAGACGGAGTCTGTAGACGGGAAGGAGATTTGCCTCATCTCTCTCGGTCGTACGAAGGATACCGCGTTGGTTAATGAGTACCTGGATTTGATTTTCTCGGACGAAGTCGCCATTCAGGATATGCACTGCGGTGCTGCATCCTTGGCTGGTAACCCCAAAGTTCGCCACCTCCTGTGGGAATACATGAAAAACAACTGGACCCCGGTGTCAGCACGGCTTTCGTCGAATAATATCGTGTTTGAGCGCTTCATCCGAATGGGCTTGCCTAGACTGGCCGATGAAAGTCTCGCTAGCGAGATCACTGCTTTCTTCAAGGATAAAGACACTGGGGCTTATGACCGGGCCTTGCTCATTGTGTCTGATAACATCCATACCGATGCTCGTTACAAGGCCCGAGACGAAGCGTCGCTGCTGGAATGGCTCCAGGCGCACGGCTATGCGTAGGGCTGTTACTGAGCGGTATATAGAAACAGACTGTTTAATATTCGCAGTTGCATACGCAGTAATCAAATCACATACATGTTAGATCGTAGTGCGTCACTTGTAAGGTGCATGGACGTTGTCTAATGATGACTCATCAAGCAGGAGCACGGGACCAGCGGGCGTGGCAAGGCAGGCAAGGGCGTTGTGTCGGCTGGGGCCTGCAGGTGGCTCTGGCGCCGCGCCAAACCCACTTGGGCCACCCACGCCGGCCACACCTGGCAACATCACAGACAGCACCTCAGACTACTCAGTACTGATTAGTTCACTGCCTGCCTGCCTGCATCGTGACCTGTGATCTCTCCATACTTCCTATCAGCTCGCCTCAGTCTGGTGCCCAGTATCTGTTCTCTCGGTCCTCGTCGCCGTTTACCTTTCACCTTCCAGCGTCCTTCTTCTTGTTCGCCTCCCGCCCTCATTTTTTGTTCCTTCAGCCAGTCCAACAATAGATCCTGAACCTCTGCCGTCATCATGAATCCCGAGTGGTGAGTTCTTCTTTGGCTCTGCAGCACCGTCTGCGATCTGTTTCTGCTGCTGATGTGATGGCCTGTCGATACAGAGTTCGACATGTTGCTTTCTGAGCATTTGGGGGTGCCTGGGCTTTGATGCCCCATCTCCTCGATTTCCGCCCAGCGATATTCTAACACCCGTGATAGATACGATTACCTCTTCAAGCTTCTCCTCATCGGAGACTCCGGTGTCGGAAAGTCTTGTTTGCTGCTGCGTTTCGCCGATGACACATACACAGAAAGCTACATTTCCACCATCGGTGTTGACTTTGTACGTGCTCCTCCCAACTCAGCAACCCTCATGCAATATTGTCTGAAATCGTCGCTGATTTGCTATGTTTTCTAGAAAATTCGCACTATCGAGCTGGACGGAAAGACCGTGAAGTTGCAGATTGTACGTTAGCCTTATCTATTATGTTTCGCCAGAGGCGTCTGTTGGTGACTAACTTGCTACACAGTGGGACACCGCCGGCCAGGAACGATTCCGAACCATCACATCCTCGTACTACCGAGGTGCTCACGGTATCTGCGTCGTCTACGATGTGACAGACATGGACTCCTTCAACAACGTCAAGCAGTGGCTGCAGGAAATCGACCGCTACGCCACGGAGGGCGTCAACAAGCTTTTGGTTGGTAACAAGAGTGATATGGAGGACAAGAAGGTCGTTGAGTACACTGTCGCCAAGGTTCGTCATGCCGGTCCGATTCAGATATGCATCCGGTGAATAGTTTACTAAACTCAATTTGCGGTTGTAGGAGTTCGCCGACAGCTTGGGCATTCCTTTCCTCGAGACTTCCGCCAAGAGTGCCTCCAACGTCGAACAAGCGTTCTTGACCATGGCCAGACAGATCAAGGAGCGGATGGGCACTGCTACCGTTAACAACAAGCCCACGGTCCAGGTTGGCCAAGGCCAAGGAGTCCAGTCGGGCTCTGCCAGCGGCTGCTGCTAAACGAGACGTCGCGATCTTCGCTCAACCACCACGCTGCTCGGACGGCCTCGCTCCGAGCTGATTCGCATAATGACAACGCCTTCTGTGGTGGTAATGTACAGAGTGTTCATTAGACCGGAACAGGCTCGTTCGCGTGCTAGCTTTTTTGACCATCATCACCATGACCACGGGTGCCTGTTCCCGGCTGTTTTTGCCCAGCTTAAGACTTCTCCAATGAGCACATGTCGCGTTTGACATTCGCCATCCGTTGTTGTGTCTCGTGTGGAGTGGCATTCTAGACGCTGGTGTCTTCTTTTATTTTTTCACCTTTGTCTATGATTTTGCTACGTTTTCTCCTTTTTTTCCCCTTCCCTTTCGTGTGTCATTTTACTCGTATCCAGGTCTATTTGTTCTTTCTCGGCTTCTTCCTTTTTTGAGTTTGATATTTGTCACGTGTGTGAAGGCTGGATTTGTTATGCGTTTCTTTCCAGTATGGACTAATGACAAGCAAGAATACAAATTCCTTGAAGACTATTTGACTGTAATACGGGCTAGCTAATACTATAATCCAACGTTCAAGGCGCAGTTCAATCACGATATCGAAGTATACCTAGATAGTCCGGTCACAGACTATGAAGTTGCAGCGTAATCACAAGCGCAAAAGAACACCTTGAGAAGTACGATAATTCCCCGGCAAGTCACTCTGGTAAGGGTAAAATTTCCCCACAGTCAAGTTAGCTGTACACACTACGTACAACTGGTACCTATCACATGTTCCCACGCGGTGCTTCTTGGTTTTTCCGCCCTGGTTTGTCCGGTTCGCTGCCCGGCGCTGGCTGTGGGGACGCCTGGAGCAGCCGAGGCAGGAGTCGGCAACGTCATATCTACTCGTCGTCCACGCCCCGATAGTCTTGTGCGCTCTCCATTCATTTTCGCGATTTATTATATGACGAAACCAAGCCCTGCCCTGCTTGCCCTTCTGCGACTGCTGCTGTATTAGTCTGAATCCACTGCGACAAACGATTCGCGCTCCTTTTCTTCCTAATCGCGAACGTCGTGACCTTCTCCCTCTACCCGGTAACAAACGGTATATGACCCATTCGGCTTTTCAAGGTATCGCGTTGACTGACTTTCTGTCAGGTATTCTAGAACAAAATGTCTCAGTCGCAGGTTGAACAGCAAAAGAGAGCCGTGGCGGCGTCTGCTGCGGTGCAACAATCCGGTAACATCGCTCACGCCTTGGCCGGAGCAGGAGGGGGTATCCTCTCGATGGTCTTGACGTGAGTCCATTTCAGTCTAGAAAAGGTTTCCTCGTTGCTAATATTGTATTCTTGCCTCCTCAATGCAGATACCCTCTTATCACGCTATCAACTCGTGCGCAGGTGGAATCCAAGCGGGCCCAGTCTTCGACCTACGATGCCATCCGACACATCGTTCAACGAGAGGGTGTTACCGGACTGTATGCCGGCCTGACATCGGCGCTGTTTGGAATCAGCATGACAAACTTTGTGTACTACTACTGGTATGAATGGACCAGGGCCGCCTTTGAAAAGGCTGCGGTAAAGGCTGGCCGCGCTTCCAAGAAACTCACCACCGTGGAGTCGATAATTGCCGGTGCCCTTGCTGGCAGTGCGACTGTGCTCATGACGAACCCAATCTGGGTCGTCAACACCAGAATGACGGCTCGCAAATCCGAGTCTGAAGAGCAGACTCTTCCCGGCGCGCCGAAGAAAAAGTCGCTGTCGACCATCGAGACCCTCCTGCAGTTGCTCAGGAATGAGGGTCCAAGTGCTTTGTTCGCTGGCGTCCTGCCTGCCCTCGTTCTAGTGATCAACCCTATTCTTCAGTATACCATTTTCGAGCAACTGAAGAACGTGGTGGAGCGACGCCGCCGAGTCACCCCCACAGATGCATTTTATCTCGGCGCAATCGGCAAGATTCTGGCCACCAGCATCACCTACCCTTACATTACGGTCAAGAGCCGTATGCACGTCGCCAGCAAGGACGGACCCCGTGAAAGCCTCAATGCAAGCTTGAAGAGAATCATTTCCCAAGAAGGATACGCCGGCTTGTATAAAGGTAAAGTTTCGTTTTTTAAATTTTCACCAGCACATTAAATCTAACAGTGAAACCAGGTATCGCACCCAAAGTCAGCCAGAGTGCGCTCACGGCTGCTTTCCTTTTCGCTTTCAAAGACGTCTTGTACGATGTTATTGTGAAGGCACGAGGCGGTCGCCGCGCTATTGGTAAGTAAGGTACTGCGCGGGAAATTTAGATGATCGAGGGCATTTATTTTATAATGCATCTGTCGTGGCTGCGATGAAAAAGAATATACCCGAAGCAGTTGTCGTTGCTTTATACACGAGGTTTACTTGGAGGGAAACCAGTTACCGGCATCGCCGAGAGACTATTTTAATGATTAGACAAGTAGGATGGAGTTGATCAGTGTATCTTTGTATAGGCACTATGTTGGGGCATATGTATAGTATGTTTATGTAGTCATGTTTTGCAACATCTACCAAATCCTGAATGAGAGTCTCGTATGTTAAACCTGGTGTCAAACTTGTAGTAGTCTTTTGTATACATTATCAGCAAGATATTAATACGGTTTAAACTTTTATATACTTGCCAGTAATGTTACCTAAAATAGAAAAGCCGCGATCTCCGTGCACGTGCCCCGACGCGGCTTCCGTTTGAACGCAGCTTGTTCGCGTCACCGTATACTTGCTTCTTCATTTGTCGCCAGACCTTGGGCTCAAGGGACACGAACATTGCATTGCATGCAGCGTTGTCGCCTGCTAGCCCTGTCTTGAACGTGCAGTCTGGCACATTTGGGCACCCTGTTACAGTTCGTGCTTTCAATGTCCCTCCCTAGTCCGTGCATACCGTCTCGAATCTTTTCATTAAACAGCTCTTCAATATCCGACTGATATACACATCGAATACGCCCCGACTGCTTGGTTTCGTTTAGAATAATATACCGGGCGTTACCAAGACCCGGTAATACTTGCGCACCATGGATAGCTCCGACGAGTCTGCTAGCGAAAGACAAAACCTGTTGTCAAAGTTTCTAGGAACGAGCCGTCGTTCTCCGGACAAACACAGAGTAGCTGGGGCAACAGCCCCTGCAACGATAAAGCTGCCATACTACGTGGAGAACCGACAACCTGCACTCCCTCCTGCTCCCAAAGTGTTACTACGCCCCCCGCGCGAACCACTTGTTGACTCTCCCAACACGCCCTCAGTTGACCGCGCGCACACAACACAAAGCCAAACCACCAGAGGCCATGTCTCGCGGGGGGTAGGGAGACCACGGGGCTCACGCACACAACAAGCCACTCGTAATGTCTCGAGGCAGTCACCTGATACTCGAGAAACTATGAATGGTACTGGTCAAGCTGCTGCCCCGCGCTCGCGACGTTCGAGAGGCCGTCCAACGAATTATTACGCAAAGTCGAATTACTCGGGATATGGCCATGTTTCCGAATCTGAACACAATTCCGGAGAAGATGAAGAGATAAGGGAGCCGATATTCAAAACAAGAAATTCGAGGGACTCTGCGCCTGTTCGTTGCCAAGTACCCCAGGCACCAGCACGGCGGCCGCACAAAGCAAAATCACGAACAATATACGCATCCAAAGGGCTACAAATAAATCGATCCTCGTTCAAGTCTTTTGACGAAATAACCGACCTTCCCAAAAAGGTCCCATATGCACCAGAGAACGACCCTTCGAAATATGCACCAAGGTGCAAACGAGAATCCTCTACTATTTTACATGTATCACTTACGAGTGATGAGATGGAGGCGATGATTGAACTGTTCACTTTCTTCTCAATTGAGACTGGCTTTTCAGACATGAGCTTAGCAGACCAAATCATCTTGATTGTCAATTCAATGCCCTCATCTCGTCTTGAAGGATGCATCATTAGCCAAATCACGCGAATGATGAGTCTTCAAAGATCTTTCTCAAGACATGGGTTCAGTACTCTTGCTGAGTACTATGAGGGGATCAAAAGTGTTAGTAAGGCAACACGAAGATCCACCGAGTCTCTACTCGGTGATCTCTCCAAGTCTACCGCCAGTTCAGACCCATCACAATGGCTTCATATAGTAGCCAAACTCAGGAGACGCCGCGACTCTGACATATATGCATTCATCTCAGATGTTAGGCTTGGGTCTGTGCCGACAAACCCCTACTACATCCTGGGCTCACGCAATCCCGATGAAACCCTCAACGACCGAATTTCTCTTCGGCAGCGGCTGGACCGTTGCTCTGATTACGGTTTACAAAGAAGTCAAACGTGGAAAGGGGCATCGAATGACGTGATTAGCCTTGCATGGTGTCCGGACGGGACGAAGTTTGCTGTTGGCGCGGCAGCACACTGTGACGAACACAACATGCAATATAATCGACCTAATAATCTTTTACTTGGTGACGCTTTGAATAATACTATCCGAGAACTCCCCGCCCACCGAGTACCTAATCTTTCCACCAACGCGAGCAGCCCTCACTTGTACATGAGTGTAAGCGCCGTCCAGTGGTTCGATGATGGCTTATACACGGCGGGTTATGATAAAACAGTGAAATTATGGGATACCTCGGCGACTGCAAATGCAACCTGCAAGCGAACGTTACGCCATGACTTGAGAGTCCAAGTCATGGCAAGGCCGCACAATCACCCTCAAGTTCTTGCCACAGGGACTGATTCCACGTTGCATCTGTGGAACATGGACAGCATGGGTGAAACATCACAGTCTCTAGATTTTACGAAGCAACGTTCCATCAAGAATACGCGCGTCGTTGTCCGAGATGTTCACCTGCTACCTTCTGCGTTGGCATGGGGTTCGTCATTGCATGCCAGTAATTTTCTAGCCGCTGGGTTCTCTGGGAAAGAGGCATACGAGGGTGATCCATGCAGAGAAGGGTTGTTGGCCATGTGGAGAATGACTGAGAGTTCAATGGAGCCTGTCCCACTGCAGCCGAACGCACAGAATATCTTTGACGTCAAATTTCATCCTGTGTTGCCCTGGCTTGCAACGGGTAGCTCTGTCTCTCCGGTAGGCACTAATGGCACTGGCAAGGACGTGCGGTCGTTGGTGCGCGTCTACGAGCCTTTGAAGAAAACGAGATGCGCACTTGAGTTGGATTGCCCAGCACTTGATATCAATGATGTTACGTTTTGTCCCATGGACAGAAGTTACATTTCAGCTAGCTGTACCGACGGCGTTACTTATGTTTGGGATTACCGGAATCCAGGGGAAATATTACATCGGTTATCTCATGGGGAGGCATTGAACCAACTGGATGAGCAACTTACAAGAGAGCAAGCAGACGTTGGAGTGCGTGTGGCGCTCTGGGATAACACCATTGATAACTTCATCACAGGTGGCTCTGATGGTGTCTTGAAGTCGTGGAATATCTTGAGAGCGCCTGAGGATGTGCTTGTCCGAGACGTTGCTGCTGTTGGAAACGAGGTAATGTCGGGAGCCTTCTCACCAGACAAGTCTACGCTGCTAGTCGGAGATGATTCAGGCGGCATTCATGTCTTTTCCAAGGGGCCGGCCCCAGACAGCGTGATGACAATGGAGTTTGATTTCGATAATTGCAACGAAGAAGAGCTTTCTGAGTTACCCTCGGATTCAGGCAGATCGATAGCCCAACAACTCCTGTCGACGGGCGAACTCGTCCGGCATCAAACATATGGCGTCGGCCAAGGGCCCGCATACAAAGGGCCGTATGCCGCATGGGCGCGACCTGAAGGCACGCCTACAGACTTGCTGTCAATTACACCACTTATCCAAGAAATTCAGCTACAACAGCTCGATACGCCAGGGTCAGATACGCATCTAGAGCAACAAAGACGAGTTGCCGAGGTCCGCAACAAAATGCATCACAAGCGGAAACGCCACCGAGACAAAGATAAACCAAAGAAACACCCCACGACGGAAGTCGTGAATCTCTGCAGTGATGACGAGGAAGACCAGAAGCAAAAACCAAAATCAAAATCAAACCCGATCTTCATCGACCTTACGGGCGACACGGACTCGGAGGATAACGATTGTAATGATGATAATGATGATGATGATTATGACACTACTGTGGAATCCGGAACCGGTCTATCTGATTTGGAAGAAGACTACTGGTTCCCAGACAGTCGCAATGTTGACGCCAACCTTAAGAACTCGAGTGACTGAGGTACAGATGTTGGATGTATGTGTCTAGACCAGCATTGCTAGAGCTGGCCTCTAGTCAGCTGAAATTAATAGCTAAATACCTTATTCTATGACATGACACAATATCAATGTGGCTGTGTTGAGGTGCTTTGTTGCCTAAAGCTTTCTAGAATTATCTGTCTCTTCGTAAACTTCGTAAGATGCAGGGGAAATGTGACGAAATCCGCCGGAGCGTAAACAGCACCGCCACAGCGGGATACCCGCGGACCGCAGCTAAATCGCTCTTACACCCCACCGTCTTTATAACCAGACTATCCGTCCGGTGCTCAACAACATCCTTACTTTATTATTTGTCTTTCTGATATTTGTTCTTCTTCTAGCAAGCAAGCAATCAATCAAAGCCAATCCTACCTAAGCCATCTCGTACATACGCTTCCCCCCATGTCCTTTGCCCCTCCTCCAGGTCCACCACCCCCGCCGGTGCCTCCGGGATGGAAGGCCCAGTACGACGACCGGTACAAACAATGGTAAGACAATCCAACACAGCTCTTTCTACCAGTCCTATCTGATTTTTGGCTGCAGGTTCTTCATCAATCTCAAAACCGGTGTTTCGCAATGGACAGCACCCGAAGAAGACTCAGCACCACCAAGTGACGCCCCGCCATCATACTCTGGACATGGCACGGGGCCAGGCGACGAGAAATCGCGGCTGGGGTCTAATAACCCTTATAGCCACGACTCGGCTCGAAACAGCAGCAGCAATAATATCGACGACGATGCCAAATTAGCTGCCAAGCTGCAGGCAGAAGAAGATGCGCGGGCAGCCGGCGGCCGCCCCCTGTCGCGCGGCGCAAATGCAGATTATTACAGTGGTTCATCGCAGGGGCCATCACAACAACAGCAGCAGTCCTTCCCGAATGATTTGCCTCCGGATCCACGTCAGAGCAGCAGTGGTACGCGCGGTTTCTTGGGTAAGATGTTTGGCGGCAAGTCATCGTCCGACAGGCCTGGTAGATATGGACAGCAGCAACAGCAATATCCGCCACAACAGCAGCAGCAGTATGGAGGCGCAGGATATGGCCCTCCGCAGCCACAATATGGGTACCCTCCTCAAGGCGGGTATTCCCCGCAAGGTGGATATTATCCTCCTGGTCCTGGATATGGCAATTACGGTCCTGGCCCTGGATACGGATATCCGCCTCAACAACAGCAACAGGGTAAATCCAGCTCAGGGATGGGCACAATGGGCGCTGCTGCGCTAGGTGTTGGTGGTGGTCTTTTGGCTGGTGCGCTGATTACAGACGCCATTGAGGATCACGATGAGCATGAGTATGAACAGGGATATGACCAGGGTTATGATGATGGTGGTGGTGGCGACTTCGACGGTGGCGACTTCTAGTTTTGTTTGATTTTTTGTTTCTCGTCTTTTATTTGCTTCTTGTTAATAGTCTTTGCTAGACTATTTTACGTGATATGTTGTTTCAAGCGTCATGCATTACGATACGCAATACAATGAAGCTGTTACCGCTGATATCCAGCTCTTTAAAAAAATAAGCTCTTAAAGTCCAAACACTTAAATGTTGTATCAATTGGTACTCGTAGCTGCGAGTAGTATATATGTTTCTTTCTCATCGACTAAATCGGCAAACTTCTCTCAACTTAATGCCGTAGTAGTAATCATCTCCTCCTCGTCCCCGAATCAGCCTCTCGTCCCGTAGCCTGCCCCCTCGCAGACTGCACCTGCTGCTCGACATTATTGCCCGACATGGGACTCGGCGACGTGCCAGCCATCCAGCCTGCAAGATCGAAATTCTGAGGCCCGGCCGATCCGCCGGCGGCAGCGCGACTGGCTGAAGAGAGAGGGCCGGAGCGAGACTGTTTTTCGAATTCTTCGCGCATTTCAGGGTCCACTGTATGAAATTTAGCAATAAGTACAGATAATGGAAGGAAGGGCGGCGTACTGTTTTCGAGGAGTTTTGGCATGCCAAACGTAGCAGCGAGAGCAAAGACGGCCAGGAGAATCATGGGGTTTTTGAAAAGGCTGAGCGGGGAGACTATATCAATCAATCCAGTTAGCACCTCATGAACATGTATAGAAGTTATTGTCTACTCACACTTTGGTCTCTCCTCGTAAAACTCCCTTTTCGCCAACACCCGGGCATCCACCGTCACCGCATCGGTCTTGGGCTTGTCAGTCACCTGCGCAACGTATTTCTCCAAGCCACGGTTTTCCCATTGGTTTCCGCGAAAGGTTTCCCAGACGCCCAGAATGCTTCCATCGGCCGCGACGTCGACACGGTAAGGTGCGAAAATGTACTCGCGGGAGCGGATGTCGAGGAGATACGACTCTTTTTTTGAAACAGGCAGCCCCGAGAAGACGAATCCGGCAGATCGAGTCAGCGAGGCTGTGAGAACATGCTGTTGCTGGGAATCGGAGAGCGTGGTCAGCGTTGCGTGGGTGTTTGCGGCGAGGCCGTGCGGATTTGGGAGCACGGCGCTCGCTGGGATCTGAATGTTGAGTGAGGTTGCGGCTGCAAGAATGCTGCTACCTGCAGAGAGCAGGGTCAGCAGTTGCAGGAAAAATGCAGTCATGGCGAGCGTGCGGTGTGATACAGCCGGTGTTGGTGGTGCTGGAGTTCTTCGACGTACGGAGAGATGATGGTCCTGCTGGAACTAGCCCGCTTAAGCTATCGATGCCAAGCCTTCTACAAATACAGTACAAACTACAAACACAGTTGACTGGAAATCTTAGTTTGAATTCTATGTAACTAATAAAAGAGATTCTATTGCTCGGAATACAAAGCTAAAATATGACATACTATACACAATCTTAAATATGATAAACGTTTGCATCCCTGAAATAGATTATATGTGCAATGTAAGAAGAAAAGCTTCTACAGCTTGGCCTTTGGAGCAGCTTGCTCTTCGGCCAGCTGGCTGTACAAGTTGTCCAGCAAAGTGCGGAACTTTTTGGCGACAATGGGACGCTTCATTTTCAATCTGAAAACCATGTTAGTCATCGCTTTCGTTGTTAATTCTTTCATACATGACACTTACGTGGGGGTGAGGAGCTCATTGTCGATGCTAAACGGCTCAATCAGCAGAGCCGCGTTCAGAACTCGCTCATATCCGGCCAGCTTGTGCTTCTTCGCAGTGCGCTGGAAGTCCGTCAAGACGGCCTTTCGGATTCGCTCGTCTCCCAAAATAGACTGAATCTGCTGGACATCGTTGGGGTCAACTTTCTGCTTCAAGACCTTGCTGGCCCATGGGGCGAACATGTCAGGCTGGACGCCGAAAATTCCGACCAAGGATGCCTGAAGGCTGTCACCATGGACATATGCCTGAGCTAGATAGGTATGCTCGGCCAAGATGATGCCTTCGAGCCGTTCCGGAGAGATGTATTCTCCCTGTGACAACTTGAGGACATTCTTGCGGCGGTCGATGATTTTGAAGCGGCCGAGCTCATCAATAGTGCAGATATCTCCAGTTCGAAACCAGCCATCTTCAGTCATTGCCGAAGCTGTTTCTTCGGGGTTCTTAAAGTACTCCCTGAAGAGATTGTTGCCGCGAAGAAGCAGTTCTCCGCGGGGGTAAGGCTTGTCATCAACAGAATACTCCATGTCAGGAATAGAGACAAGACATGCCTCATTGGATGGCCCAACACCACCACAGTTGCTCACAGAGCGATCTTCGGTGTTTTGAGCGACGCCAATAGCATACGACTCGGTCAAACCGTAGCCCTGCAAGAAGTTGGCACCAGTAGCAACTCGCATAAAGTTCTGAATCGTCGGGTCCAAAGGCGCCGACCCAGAAACCATCGCTTTGACCCGGTCCAACCCCAAAGCGGCAGCCACTTTCTTTGTCCAGATGCGGTCATAGAGGAAATGCTTCTCTGTGGCTTTGCTTGGGTCCGGATTCTTGAGATTCGCCAGTTTGGCGTTGACCACATGTCGCGACAATGCACCTTTGAAACCGGGGGCATCCACTGTTGCGTTGCCCACAACACCAGCAAAGCGAATATAGAGACGAGGAACAGATGCGAACGCAGTGGGCCGCAAGAGCTTCAAGTCATCCACCAGTTCGAGAATGTTTCCGTGGAAGTACCCGATCGCACCACCGGCCCAGAGGCATCCCTGTTCAACAAGACGTTCAAAGATATGGGCAAGCGGGAGATAGGAGCATATAACGTCGCCCTGGCTCCACGTGGTAATCGTCATGCCGCTGGATACACCAGCAACGGCATTCTTGTGGGTCAAAACAACACCCTTGGGAGGGCCGGTGGTTCCCGAGGTGTAGTTGATGGTCACTATATCTTCGGGGAAAGGAGGGTTGTAAGGGCGATTGAGAGATTCACCGAGCTTCTCGACTTCATCCATACTGTAAATAGACAGATCGAGACCGGCAGCCATGTCCTCCAAGATGGCACGTTTCGAGCAACCAGGCTGATCTTCGGCGTCGATGGGGTCCATGCAAACGATAAACTTGAGCCCGGGCAATTGAGGCTTCAGTTTGATAAGCGCTGGTACATGTGGAAGCGAAGTAACGACGCAGCTGAGTTCGGCATGCTCGATGATGTATCGAGTTGTGTCGGCACCGAGCACATCATAGATTGACACGGAGAAAAGAGCTTGCGAAGCGCAAGCCAGGTCTGTTGTAAAATTGGCGTTAGAGTTCCGAGTCAAGATCTAGTTTTCAACCTGTACATACCAGTAATCTGCCATTCTGGCCTGTTTTGGCACCAAAGTCCAACTCCGTAGTTTCGTCCTGTGGTGCCATGCTTGTTGTGCAATTCCACAAGACCGACACCGAGGTTGGCTCGTCGTTTCTGAACCGTCCCGTAGTCCATCCATTGGTAGGGGCCGAAAGTCTTGGTCACTGGGTTGTAAGAGCGTTGACCAAAGCAGCGGGCCTTGGGGATTCTGTTGGCTGGAGATGGAAGTCAGCTTTATGTGCTGGAGAAAAAAGCAACGATAATGTCCATACCTGTTGATTCAAACATCTCATGCACCGTGCGGATCTGTCAACTGTATCAGTATGCGGAGTTGACCCGAGAAGAAAGAGTCTGCCTTACCTCCGGGTCGAGAGAGACCAACAACTCCTTGCTATGGCTCCATGCTCGGTATATCTTACTTCGGCCGGGCTTTTCGGATCCTGGAATAGGCACAGAGTACGGCTTGCCATTTGGAGGAGGAAGACACAGCTCATCTGCCTTGACGAGGTGCGGAGGCTGTGAGAAAAGCATGATGACACAACGGTGAAGGCGGATTCAGAAAAACTATGAAGATGAGGCGGGTCAGTTCGGGTTTTGGATAAAACGTAGCAAAGGTCGCAAGTGACATACTGGACAGACAACGGACGTGCTGAAGGGGAAAGAAGAAAGCAAAGGGCGGCTTAGCGGGCTCGGACAGGAAGAAATGATATAATGCAGTGAGAAGCACGACGAAGCATGTGCTTTTCCTGACGCTCGGTGACCGCGGTGGGGCCGGCCTGGTTGCGAGCCACTGAAGAATTGGCTGCGTCGCATCGCTGGCAGAATGTCGCGGCGATGCCTCGGCTCTTGCTAGAACGGGTTACCGTCCTCCGCGTTTCCAAGAGCGAGCTACTCCGTGCTTCGCGGTAACTGTAAGACGGAGTTAGGGGCATTTTAGTAGTACTTACGAAGTTACGAGTCGCAAAGTAGGATGATGATCGTCGTGTTGCTGGGGACGACTTGCTAAGCGCCGTGGACCTGACTCCTCAGCAGAGCACTGACCGGACGCCTCGATGCATTGACGCTAATCTTGAATGTTCGCGTCGCTTTGAACGCTGCACGCGCAGGAGAAGTCGTAATTAGTTGGGATGTGAAATAGAGATGCAGGTTACAGACGTAATAGAAGTAATCGAGTGAAAGAGGGTCAAGCTGATGAAAGGTCGCACACTCACTCACCCACGAGAGGTAGGGAGGGAGAGAGAGAAAGAGAGAGAGAGAGAGAGAGAGAGACAGATAGAGAGAGATGAAGCTAAAGACAGTGTGGGCAAAGGTCGCGGCTGTTATAGGAAGGCGCGATGGACGTGGACAACGCAGGCAGGAGCTGCTCACATGACCGCCGACTTTGAACTATCAACATGACAACCACGGACTACATTATCTATTTTTTTTTCCCCCTTGTACAACTTCATCAAATCAATCGAAATTCTTGATTATGGCTAATTACAATAATGCAGTTCGTCGCATCACATCGTTACATATACACAAAGACATACTCAAACCCGCCGAACGAACTCAGTTGAACACTCTTTTCCAGAAAGGCGTGTCCGTGGTCTCCCAGCTCACATTGTCCATCTCGATCCGGCCCGTGTCGAGATCCGCGTCGATGGGACGCACAAAGCTGGTGCGGAAGGCGATCTTGTGGCCGATGTACAGCACAGCAAAGAGAATCAAACTGATGTAGGCGACGAAAAAGTCCGAAACGCTGAAGGTCGGGATGAATGAGGTGAAGCCCTGGGTGAAGATAATCAGGATGTTGAAGAACAACCCATACCAGGCGAAGTACGGCTGCCACATGGCCTTGTACGGAAGCATGTCGCGAGAGATGTTGCGTGCCTTGAGAGCGCGCATGAAGGCGAGGTGGCAGCCGTTCAGTGATGCCCAGCTAATAAAACCGGCAACACTGGAGATGTTCATGAACCAGCCGAAGACGGTGGAACCACTATCCGACAAGTTCATAAAAGCCAGCAGACCGACGGCCGAGGTCAGGACAACGCCGTAGTATGGCACACCTTTCTTAGAGGTTACCTTGAAGATGCGAGGCGCAAGGCCCTCCTGGGCCAAACCGATCAAGATACGACTTCCACTATACACGTTGGAGTTGGCGGCAGAAAGAACAACGGTCAGCAAGACAGCGTTGATGATGGCGGGCAGCACCTTGACACCGGCGAGATCGGCGGCAATGACGAAGGGCGAAGCCGAGGCGTTTGTGCTGTCGGACAGCAAGCGCGGGTTGTCGTACGGCACCAGCAGACCGATAAAGAAGACGGTGAAGACGAAAAAGAACAGGATGCGATAAAAGGTGTTGCGGATGGCAGATGGCACAGTCTTGCGAGGGTTTTCGGTCTCACCAGCAGCAACACCCACCAACTCGGTTCCCTGGTAGGAGAAACCAGCCTGGACGAGCACGGCCCAGAATCCCACAAACTTGGCCTTGGCCCCGGATTCGAGCAAGTGCGGAGCGAACGCACCGGGGTTGCCCCAGGTGTGGAAGCCAAGATACCCATGTTGGCCAGCGCCGGCATCAATGCAGATGGCGAAGATGATGAAGCCAACAATGGTAATGATCTTTACAGTCGACAGCCAGAACTCGAGCTCACCGTAAAATCCGACCGGTAGAAAATTGAGAGCCGTGATAATGACCCAGAAAATGGCGATGAAGATAGCGATCGAGATGGTATGGTCCCAGTACTGGATAATCAGACCGGTGGCAGTGAGTTCCAGCGCGTATGTGATGGCCCAGGAGAACCAGTAGATCCAGCCCATGGCGAAACCCAGACTGGGGTCGACGAAGCGCGAGGCATACGCAGTGAAGGCTCCGGGAATCGGGAGATATGTCGACATTTCTCCAAGCGAGGTCATGACCGAGTAGACAATGGTACCAACGAAGATGTAGGCAATGAGTGCGCCCGCCGGCCCTGAGGTTGCAACTGCGCTTCCACTACCGATGAAGAGACCAGTTCCAATAGTACCACCTGGAGGAATTAGACGACGTAGTTCAAGTTTAAACAAAAGTGAAAACGAAAAGAAAGAAGACGAGCGTACCGATTGCAATCATCTGCAAGTGCCTGCTCTTCAGCTTGCGCTTGAGGTCCGGCAGAGGCAGAGACTGGGGGGTCGCGCCATGTTTCTCGACATCACCAAGACTGGTGATGTTGTTGCTGTCGCTCGCAGCTTCTTGTCGAGCGCTGAACATGGTTTTTTCGTCCTGGTTGTAGGGAACCGAGGAGACTTTTTCTGCATCCGCCATGGCGAGAAAAACTGACAGAAAAATGAAAGAAAAGAGAAAAAAAAAAAAAAAAGAAAAAGAAAAAAAACGCGAACGTCAATGACCAAGCTGCACACACACAGACTCGAGCAAAAGTCTGCGAGAGTAAGGTGGCGGTGGTCAGTTCAGTGTCCCAATAAGGTAAAAAAAAGAGAAAAGGATGCACACGCGACACCAGCGGGATGCACGAAGGATATAAACGGGCACGATAATGATATACTACTCTAGTACGTACTCAGCTTTGGCCCGACTTCCGGCCAGTGGCAGTTAGTCACAATGTCACACACAGGCAAAAACAGAAAGCGCAAAACGCCCGTTGGACGGAGAGCAGTCTGATCGTCGAATACTGGATGTAATGTAATGTTCCATGCAAGCGACGTGCGCTAGTCGATACACGATACCACCTTGGGTGGAGAAGGTTGAATTTTGCGTGGATCCTCCTTCGACACCTTTTTCGCTTGCTCTGGAGGATCTGGCGGATTTGAATTAATGTCGGTACTTCGTACTATTTAATGATCCAGCAGGAGGTTGTACAGGGTATGTCTACACTATAATATGAAAGTACATGTAGTCAAGTAGTTGTATACTATATGTCCGTTGAGAAGTTGCATACTTCGTATAGCCGCCGTTCAATCTTTCAATGTCTCAAATTTTTCAATACACCCTAACAAGCAATCACCAAATAAAACCAGTCATAATAATTATCTCTGCTATCAGGGCCAGCAAAGATAAGAAACCCATTCGCCGCACGAATGACCGTCCAGCATTACAGATCGATCGCAACGTGTGTCGGCGACACGCGTGGGAAAAAATCCCAACGTGTGGGTCTTCTCCCCGTGTGCGTACTAGTCTATGTGGTAGTATTCGGCGAAAGAAAAAAAATTTCAACGGTGGCAAAGCGCCGGTTTTTGCCTTGTAGCTGGTTTCCGTACGGAGTACGTATTACTAGTAAGGTAAAATTGATATCGTTTTTCTAATCATTTAGATTTGATTCTTTGCAGTAGTGTTAATTATGTACTTCGTACTCGGCATGCCGAGACCCGTCGGAAGGCGCCGAAGTATGCAGCCAGTGCCAGCCACGCTGCTAGTCGGGCCTTCTAGAATGCTTCCAATCAGAGTTTATGTGCTTGCAATAATAATAATAATACTACCAATACTCAATGTTGGGGTTGGATTATTAGGGTACTATACTACTATTACCATATCCTCCGTGTGTTTCTCATACAATCGTAAATCGTCAAATCACACCAACAATCAATACATCAATAAGCGCAAATCAACGCAAAACCAATACAAGAAAGGGGGTATGTGAAAATGAAAACAAAAGCGTCAATGATGCTGCAATAATAACAGTCTGTTGTACGGAATCGCTCCGTCGTCTTCCAACAATTTTCCAGCCTCGTACTCTTCTTTGACTTTTAAACCCCAGCATGGGGCTCGACTCCCGAGGTTTTGGCATGCACCGCCTCCGAATTGTTAGACTGCAGCATGAGGCGAACGCTAAAGGCAGTGGTGATCGCGAACAGCAACCTGAGAAACAATCAGCAAGTGACTTGTCTATATTTTTTTCAAGTATAACCCACCACTCAAATGATGCAAAAACCGTAGCGGCCTGCAGTGCCCGGCATGCCCCCGAGTAGTGACACGCGTGCGGCGACGGCAGTAAAGCGCCGAGAGCGATGAATCCCGCAAACCAGAAGATCATGGTCACTATCTCGACGGCGAGGACCGCGTATACATGTGACAGATTGGAGAAGAATATGGGTACGAGGGACAGATAGGGAAGCGCGATTACTAGGGTCCAGACGGCGCTGAAGAGGTCAAAGTTGACGGTGTCGGACGAGTCCCACCAGTAGTTGAGCTCGACGTTGATTGCTGTTCATCTATTAGCATGAAAAATGATATGTCTATAGAGAACAACAAACCGTAAGCCGTGAGACCGAGGATGATGATTGCAAAGACGGCCTGCACGATGCGCACGGGCAAGACCCAGTTCAGGTGATGCAGGCTGTGGTTCGACATGGCTGGCGGTCTCAGTGTTCGGTGTTCAGGTATTCGGGTTTTATGTTGAAAATGTATGCAGTAGTTCGAGACCGAGTATGCAGGAGCAAAAAAATGAGTTGCAGTGGAGAGGAGAGAAGAGAAGAGAAGAGATAAACAGAGAGCTGGAAAAGGCAAACGGCAAGCGATGACGTCGGGGCGACTGTGGCTGCCTCACCCCACACGATACCTTGACAGCTGATTATATGTAATTAAATTAGATGAAATTAAATTAAAAACGTGCTTGGCTTTAATAATAATGTTCCTGTTTTATAGCAGCTAAATATTAATTAATGCGCTAGTTGTAATATCTATTCCGTGTCAATTTAACGGACTTACATGTAGTCTGTAAGTACTGGGCAGTTGTGCAGTTGTACGTGTGTCAACTCTTCCACTGAATCTAGTCAGTAAAGCACTGTATAGACAATAAACAATGACAATAATCATCAATAGGCAACACAGTTAATGCGACAGGGACTGCAAGTGAGACTGCACGCATGCAGCTGAAATGACGTCGTGGCTTCTACTTGCTTACATCGGCCAATCACATGCCCTGTGTTACTTGCATGGTATTTATGTATACATGCACCGCCACTGCGCAAACAATCAAATTCAACACTGCATTACATCAAATACATGAAGGCAAAAGTCAATATATTCAAAACTTTCCATGGTATCACATTGCCCACTCCCTACGTCCTATCTGCAATCGCCTTGGCCGCCTTGAACGACTGCTCGAAATCGGCGATAATGTCGTCAATGTGCTCAGTGCCAACCGAGATACGGATCGCATCCTCGGTCACGCCAGAGTCGATACGTTCCTGTTCCGACAGTTGCTCGTGCGTGGTCGACCACGGGTGGATGGCGAGGGTTTTGGAGTCGCCAACACTGGTCCATGTTAGTTTGCTCAGACAGAACACACATACAAAAAAAAAGTGAAAACGTACTTGGCAAGATTGGAAATCAGCTTGAATCCATCCACAAGCCGACTGCCTGCAGCAGCTCCACCCTTGACTCCAAATGACAAGACACCGCCAAAGCCGCGAGGCAGGTATCGCTTCGCGGTCTCGTGGCTGGGATGGCTCTCTAAACCGGGGTACGACACCCAGCTCACGTTCTCATTCTTCTCGAGCCAGCGCGCCAGTGCCAGCGCATTGGTCGCATGACGTTCGGCGCGCAAGCTCAGCGTCTCTATACCGAGCAGGAGCTGCTGCGCGGCAAAAGGGTTGAGCGTCGAACCCAAGTCTCGCAGAATCTCGACGCGGACGCGGATCGCGAACGTGATGGGCCCAAAGGTTTCCCAGAACTTGAGCCCGTGATAGCCCTCAGAAGGCTCGTTGAACTGCGGGAATCGCGCGGCATTCTTGCCCCAGTCAAACTTGCCGCTGTCGACAACGACACCGCCGATGGTGGTGCCGTGGCCGCCAATCCATTTGGTGGCGCTGTGCACGACAATGTCGGCGCCGTGGTCGATAGGACGCGCAAAGTAACCGCCTGCGCCGAATGTGTTGTCGACCTGTGAAATTCAGTATTTAGCCATGTCTCTAGCAAATAGAAAGCAAGGTACATACAACAAAAGGAATGCCATGGTCGTGGGCAACCTTAGCAATCGCCTCAAAATCAGGCACGTTATAGCGCGGGTTGCCAATGGTCTCGACATAGATCGCCTTGGTCTTGTCGTCAATGGCGGTGGCAAAGTCGGCGGCCTTGTCGCCCTGCACGAACTTTGTCTGGATGCCGAGCCGGGGCAGGAAGACCTTGAGCTGGTTGTACGTGCCGCCGTACAGATTGCTGGTGGAGATGATGTTGTCGCCTGCGTGAGCGAGCGCTGAGATGGCCATGAACTGCGCAGCCTGTCCGGACGACGCAGCCACGGCCGCGACGCCGCCTTCGAGCGCAGCAATGCGTTTCTCAAACACATCGACCGTGGGCTATTTCAAGATGTAAGCAACGGACCAAGACAGCAGTAAAGTAGACGTACGTTCATGATGCGGGAGTAGATGTTGCCAAACTCCTTGAGGCCAAACAGCCTCGCGCCATGGGCCGAGTCATTGAAGGTAAACGACTGTCGGTAGTTAGCATTGACTTCACTTTGTCGAGCGATGAGATGACGAACAGTCGTGGCATAGATTGGGACTGCGCGAGCATTGGTCGAAGGATCAGGTTCCTGGCTGTTTTGTTTGATCAGCGCATGTATTGTGAACACTTGGGTCATATAATTACCCAGCGTGGAGCTGCAGCGTCTCGAAGCGCTGTCCAGACATGGTTGTTGGTGGTTATGTTGGGGTATCGAATGCGGGGGGAGCTAGCAATTGGAACACAACTGATAAAAAATGAGTCAATCAAGGCAGCAGTACAGGGAATGTCGCAAATAAACCCCAGCACGCTGCAGCCAGGTAGTATTTCTGTTCTTGTTGCTGTGGACAATGTTGTTGTTGCTGTCGAGGGGCAAGTGGTGGTACTTAAGGACGAACCTCCCCCTCCTCGTCCGTCCGATTGCGGGAGCCCACTGCAGATGGCGTGATTCATTGCTACGTGCTCTGTTTTCCCCTCATTTTCTCCTTTTCGAGATCGGACACGGCCAATGAGGCTGTGGTTCGTTCATTTGTACAAATAAGAATTATTAAAACTTGAGCTAAGTTAGTAGTATTAATAGTTGGATGTGTACCCCCACTTCTATACTTGTGCCCTCACCATTTGAACACCTGTTAATGCTGAAACATTCACCCTTAAAATTCATTTACATCCATCTAGTATTGTGGAATCTCACCTAGTCCATTGCTAATTCAATGCTGGCATGGATTGATTTGTTTACATTCATTTCAGTAGGTCAAGCTACTATCAATCAGTGTAAGTAAAATGTAGTCAATTCGGAATCATGATATCAGTAAATAATAAAACAACCCTGGGCCCACCCTCCAATGCAAAGACATTTCTGGTGACCTTCAAATGTTGAAACCCAAATTACTTTTCCCCCATTGATTATGATTAACCCCATGGCCAGAGTGATTATACACACCAATGGGCAAGCCAACACTAACGCCGAGCCATATAGAAAGGAGTAAAAAAATAGTACAAGATAAAATGGTCGAAACACAAAGACGAAACGAATTGAAAATGATCACACGAGCCCTCCCAATAGAATCATTCATCATTGACCAGGAGGAGGAGGCTGTGGAGCGCCGGGTTGTCCGCCGAGCATGAATCCAGGAGGCAGCATCGGCATACCGGGGAATTGGAAGCCAAACCCAGGGACGGCCGGGGCTACTGCAGGGTTGCCGAGGTTAGGGGCTTCATGTTCATGGCCACCACCGTACATGCCACCGCCGTTGGGCATGTCCATACCGCGATCTGGCCGCCGGAACCTGTCGCCCTGAGTGCGTGTTGACTGTGGACCGCGTTTGCCGCCTGAGTCGGTTGCCATTCGCCTGCTGATTGCTATTTGAAAAGTTAGTCAGAACACAAAACCAGAAAAAGTCGAAAAGACAAACCTTTGGATGAGACTCCAGCACCAATCTCAATGTCCGGCTCCTCTACAACCATACCACTCTCAATGGGCTTTCCGCCAGTACCGCCATACTCGGCAGTCAGCATCCATTTGCGATCGGCCTCGGTGAGCCTCTCGATCGGAATAACGCTGACTCCGGTTTGATAGTCACTGCAATCTCTTGGTCCGAAGCCAACACCCCAACGAGTCTATGTAACTGTTAGTAAACTGAAATCTGGAAAAGCGCGTTTCTTCCTTACCCGAAGTTGCATGTCGCCTGACTTGTAGGTTTCCATCCCTTCTCTAGCCTTCATCGCGTCCATGCGGTTGATCATCTTGATAAACGCGTGGCGCTTGTCGACATTGACTATGCAGGTCTGTACCAGGCCAAACTGGTTGAACAAAGATCGCAGATGGGCTTCCGAGGATCTGCACGACAGGTTAGCAACAGCACAAAAGGAAGTGGGAGGGTAAGGAAACTCACGTGACACCGCCGACAAAGAGCGTCCGGCTCAAGACTTTGATATTGCCCTGGCCCATCGAGTAATCCCACTCAATCATCTTTGGCCCGGGAGGGGGTAGCGCAGGATCCTTGCGAGGAGGGGATGGGGAACGCCGTCTCCTACCAGGAGGGCTGCGTTGGCGATAGTCGTTACCACGTCGTCCACGATCGCCACCGCGACGGCCAGGAGAATCTCCGTGATACTCGCCATACACAGGGCTTTCGCGACGGCGTGGAGGAGAGGCCTCACGACGACGGTCCCAACCGGGAGACCGCGAGCGCCGACGATACTGGCCTGGTGGCGAACGCATGTAATCTCTATCTCGATTGTGGTCTCTATCATGGTCTCGAGAGCCTACGTCGCCCCAGCCCTGGCCGGCATCTGGAAGGTTGAAGCCTGCACCCTGCATCGCCGCCATCGGGTTCATACCAGGATTTGCCTGGTTGGACAGACTGAGGATCTGAAGTGCAGTTGCCCATTGGTCCTGCGGGATACCTTGCGACGCCAGGAGTTGTAGCAGCTGAACTTGCTGGAAGACGTCTGGTGCCAGTGCAGAGGACTGTTGCGCGCCAGCAGCGGCTTGTGGAAGTACAGCAGCCAGGGGATTTGGCTGAGCGCCAGGCAACGCATTCGATGCAGCTGCCATCGGGTTCGCGTTAAGATTACCTAGACCGGCAAAGGCAGCAGCCCCATACGGATTTACATTCTGTCCGTTTGCTGCCTGGGTCGTCTGGTCTACCGACGAGGTCACAGGAAGGCTAGGAGCACTCAATGCGCTCAATGGATTAGACGGCGCAGGAACTCCCGGTGCCGATGGAGCTGCTGTATTCTGCTTGGCCATATCGGCTAGCGCTTTTAATATGCTATGGGTATCAGGAGCGGGCTGAGCAGATGTTCCAGCAGCCGCACTAGAGGCAGAGGCATTCTGTAGAGCTGCCAATGGATTAAACCCGGGCGCTGGTGAGCCTTCGGGAGTGGTGGATTCAACATCTATAGGGGGTGAGATCAGAAGCAGTTCTTGTAAATTTGCAACAATACAGTACGGATTTGAGTTGTTCCAAGTACAGATCACATATTGGAAAGAGGAGCTTACTCTTAGAAGATGGCGGAGCGTTCAGTTTTTGCTTAAAAGAGGCCAGCATGGACGTCGGGAACGTCTGTCCACGCTCCCAGATATCAACCAGCTTTTTGATTTTTTCCTATAATGGTGAGAGAAACAATACGTAAGTTCAACTATCCCGTCAAGAAGAAGAAAAAGCAGTGATTTTAAGAATTCAAGACAATCTAGACCGGATGTAAGGCAAGTAAAGATGAGGGGAATACGCAGAGTAGCCAAGGCTGCATGCATATATCCATCCAGTAGTGGAATTCCAAGTGCATACAGCGACCCAGCCGCAACTGTTCTAGCTTGGACCGGTCTAGGGTTTGGACTAATGATGCAAAGTTCTTTTCTGTTTGTTCTAGAGCGTACCTTTTGGTCTTCAGGAGCGTTGTTTAGAATATCTGTCATAAGCACTGGCAGGAGTTCGGTTACTCGGTTGACTCCAGCAGCAAAGGTGCCGTCAGGAGCTGAACTGCCAGGGGGTTGTCCAGCCTTCCGGGCTGCGTCTACCCATTGTCGAGTTACAGAGTCTACGACATATAGGACGCCCAATTTGTGTGTACCGGGGGTGCGTTTGAAGTGTGTGAAAATTTTTTGGATGAGGACGGATTCCGACTGTTGTCACAAAAACAAGTTAGCGTGGTATACGAGTAGGAAGGATTTCGATGCTGATAGAATAGGCCATACCTGAACGTTCGCGGTGCAGAGTTGGGTGATACTGCCAATCTTAGAGCCTGACACGCCTGGTGGTTTTAAACTAAGCATCGACTGAAGGTAGCCATCGAGCTCTGCTACGGCAGAAGACATGACTGCCAGTACAACTATGCGTCCAAGCCAAGGAAGGCGATGACCAGTTTATGAAAAGACGATAATGCTTTGTTTCTGGCGACTAAGAAATGGTGAAGCGGCAGCGAATGCCACTGCTGTCTACTGACAGGTGCAAATTTCAGCGAAAGCCGAGTGTGTCAGAACACGGTTTGATTGAAGACAAGTACACTGCACGAAGCAGGAGCCCACAGGCCGACTCTAGCGATCGCGTCACTACAGACTTGCTCGAGCGCGTTGCTATGCGACCCAAGTGCAGCTACAAGCAGCGAATCTAGAAGCTCGGTGTTGAGTACGGATACGACACGCAGACAACGCAGCGCACTAGTTGTCAGTAGCCTAATTACGACAATAACGACGTAGTGCTGATGGATGAACAGAGAGAACGAGGGTTGGGTGATGGTGAGAGGTCAGTGGTGAGAGGTCAGTGGTGAGAGAAGTTGCGGTGGGAGAGAAAGTGGTCGGGCGCATGGAAGGGGCGAGCAAAAGAAAAGGCCTTAACCCGAGCTAGGCCTAAAGGGGAGATCACGTGAGTGACGTGTACTACTCTTAGTACTCTTAAGACCTACTCCTACGTACTATGACCGTGACTTGCCACTGCTATTATTTATTAATTAAGACAATAACAATTCAACAAATATGATGTGACCAGTGGCAGACAACACGAGTCATCACCGATCTTAGTCGTGACAATATTCAAACTTGATATTATTTCAATAGTCTATTCTTTTTATGAATTGCTTTTTGCAAAAGTATGCGCACGTTATACCCCTTGATTCAGTATGCCGGGGTGTAGCCACTTCTCTGACCCTACATACCACACTGCAATACTAGAGTAGTAGTAAACAAGGACGAGTCCCATAGACACTAAAGGAAAAATTAGTCACAAAATAATTACATGTGATGAAAGATGACGGCACTGGCGTTCGGGAGAGCGTGCCGCCCTCGCAGGCCGATGCAACTGTCGGCACAGACCGGATACTTACTGCTAGTAATTAATATGCCCAGTCTTGCTGTGTTGCTGCTGCCGCCGCTAGGCCATATGCGGACTAGCCCGGAAAAAGGCCGCAAAAGCAACAGCTTGCTGGATGATTTCTCCCCCAACTCTCGGTCTCTTTTTTCTCCCTCGAATCCTGTACATTACTGCCATTCCCTCTCCTGCCCGCGTATAGTCTACTTCTCTGGCAATTGCCTGTCAATACATACAAGCCATGGCTTCTTCATTGAGACTGGGAACCTCTGCGATCCGCTCCTCCCTGGTTACCAAGCCTGCCGTGCAGTCCGCCGCCTTCAACGGTCTGCGATGCTATTCCACCGGCAAGGCTAAGGTGCGTGTTTTGTCGTGCTCCGTCGCTGCTTCTGCTTGCTAACGTGTTATTCTCCTTCCAGTCCCTCAAGGACACCTTCGCCGACAAGCTTCCCGAAGAGATCGAGAAGGTCAAGAAGCTCCGCAAGTATGTTGCCTCCGTTCCGGCTTGTATACCGCAATCGCTAATGTCTTACCTTCTTTAATGCAGGGAATTTGGCTCCAAGGTCGTTGGTGAGGTCACCCTGGACCAGGTCTACGGTGGTGCTCGTGGCATCAAGTCCCTTGTTTGGGAGGTGAGTCACTTGTCGTCGCAACTGGACTCGATCCGTATTAACGAGTCGTCTAGGGATCCGTCCTTGACAGCGAAGAGGGAATTCGCTTCCGTGGCAAGACCGTGTGTTTTCCCTTTGTCCCCAAAACTCTGCTAGATGAAACTGACCGGGTTTGTAGATTCCGGAATGCCAGGAACTGCTCCCCAAGGCCCCCGGCGGAGAGGAGCCTCTCCCCGAAGGTAAGGCGTCATATCAACCCCCGGGTCTTTTGTCCTCTATTCTAACCGTCCGGAATAGGTCTCTTCTGGTTGCTCCTTACCGGCGAGGTTCCCAGCGAGCAGCAGGTCCGTGATCTGTCCGCCGAATGGGCTGCTCGTTCCGACGTCCCCAAGTTCGTCGAGGAGCTCATTGACCGCTGCCCGAACGACCTCCACCCCATGGCCCAGTTCTCCCTCGCCGTGACCGCCCTGGAGCACGAATCCGCCTTCGCCAAGGCCTACGCCAAGGGTATCAACAAGAAGGAATACTGGCAATACACCTTCGAGGACTCGATGGACCTCATCGCCAAGCTCCCCACCATTGCTGCCCGCATCTACCGCAACGTCTTCAAGGACGGCAAGGTCGCTGCTATCCAGAAGGACAAGGACTACGCCTACAACTTGGCCAACCAGCTCGGATTCGGCGAGAACAAGGACTTTGTTGAATTGATGCGTCTGTACCTTACCATCCACTCTGACCACGAGGGTGGCAACGTCAGCGCCCACACCACCCACCTTGTCGGTAGCGCTCTCAGCTCCCCTTACCTGTCTCTGTCTGCCGGTCTGAACGGTCTTGCTGGTCCTCTTCACGGATTGTAAGTTCTTTTTTTCTTCTTCTTCTTTCTATTTACCCGCTTTCCAGATCCCGCTAACATTGAAACTCCACGCAGGGCCAACCAAGAGGTTCTTGTCTGGTTGCAGAAGATGAAGAAGTCCGTTGGCAACGACCTCAGCGACGAGGCCATCAAGAACTACCTCTGGTCCACCTTGAACGCCGGTCAGGTCGTTCCTGGTTACGGCCACGCCGTTCTCCGCAAGACCGATCCTCGCTACGTGTCGCAGCGTGAATTCGCTCTCCGCCACCTTCCTGACGACCCCATGTTCAAGCTTGTCAGCCAGGTTTACAAGATCGCTCCTGGCGTTCTTACCGAGCACGGCAAGACCAAGAACCCCTACCCTAACGTGGATGCTGTAAGTGTTACGTTCGCAATCGATGGCAGGGACATATGCTAACTAGATGACCTAGCACTCCGGTGTTCTTCTGCAATACTACGGCTTGACCGAAGCCAACTACTATACCGTTCTCTTCGGTGTTTCCCGCGCTCTCGGTGTCCTTCCTCAACTGATCATTGACCGCGCCCTTGGTGCCCCTATTGAGCGCCCCAAGAGTTTCAGCACCGAGGCTTACGCCAAGCTTGTCGGCGCTAAGCTGTAAATTTCTGTCAAGTCATCTTGAATTGTGAACAGGGATATTCAACACGTATAGACTGCCCTCGCGGCAGATGGCTTTGTCCAGTGTACAATTTTGTTTAATATGGTTTTAGTTAGACTGGAATGGATATGGATCTAGTTCAATTATGTACGTCTTGATGAGAATGAACAGCACGGAATCATTGCCATTCATTGTTATTACTGCCTCGTACATGGATTCCTATGTGGTCTTTTATTTCGGGTTGTTCAATGTTGATCCTTAAAAGACCGCTCCGTTGATGCATATGCCCTACTTTTCTGCTGCTTTACTTTTATCAAATGCTTAGTAGATCAAGTAAAGGGTAAAAATGAAGAACCAAGTTACCAAGTCATATAGCAAAGGGCACAGTGTGACGGTGAGCTCCGTCAAGTAATGGGGTTACGATAACTCGGCACGAACTCCTCTATATTTGATTATTTATTGACGAAAATATCAAGACCAGAAGAAGATACAAACAAACAAATAAACGGTGGTATGCGAGCAGTCAAGTTGATATCATGAGCGATATCACATGCAAGGCACCGACCGGTACGTTAAAAATACACACAGAATACTTGGCAACCTAATTAGTTCTATTGCCAGTAGCAATAGCCCCAATTCAGCGAATCTTAGTCAAGCACAGGAGAAAAGCCTTGATCCACGCCAAAAGCTGGCTAATGCATCAAATTTGTATGATATATGGGGCAGAGATTAGCCTGTAATTCAAATCTTGTCGATTCACAATCGATTATCTTCCTCTCAAACATAGGCCCTAGCTCTAGAAACTAGCTAAAAAGTCTGTCTCATCACGTTATCAAGCCTATTCCAGATGTTGTAGATACAATTAAACCTTTAAGAACAGAATCAAGTTTCTCAAAAGCGTGTTTCCCCCCTTGATGGCCTCAATATCACTCAGCATTCTTAAAAGTCTTTCGTGGAGCTCTACAAGAAGACATCGCGTATACTCTAGGCTCCCCGCAGCAGTCATCTCGGAGAGAATATATGACCGTATTTCATCAGACATGCCAATCATCGCCCCGCCAAATATCAACCCGCGAACTCTGTCTGCGGTAGGGCTATTCTGTAGAGTGTGGATCAAAACAACCGAGAACTTACCCTCGGATAGATCCTCGCAGAAGCCCTTTTTGGCCGCATACTAATGTGATAGAAATCAGTATGTATTCGTGCATATGCGATGGTATCAAGAAACAAAATCTAGAGGGACGACGAAAGTGGTATTTGTTTCTTTTTTTTTTTTTTTTTTTTCTCTCTCTGAAGCTCACCTCGTCAGATACCAAATTCTGATAGTCATCTCGAATTTGGTAGTATCTCCCCAGGAGGGATATGAAACGAATCAAATCGCTGTCCCGAGGGATTGGTGAAGAAGCCTCTGCAGCCATGACCTGCATAACAATTCGGAAAAAGCCACCGGTCTTCTTGTCAATCATCCCAAGATAGTCGCTCATTGATGGACATTGCCGGTGGAATTTCCAGTACAGCTCGAGAGCCTGACCCGAAAACAAACCCTCCAACTCGTCTACATGTGTAGTCTCGTCAGAACACTCCTTATGTCATCAAACAGGGTATTATATACTAACCAAACAAAACCTTCCTACATGCGCTTGGGTGCTTTAGATCTTCACAAAGTCGAAACACTCTAAGTCCCATGTACGAGACGGAATTGACTGTTTGGCCTACACCATGCACTACATGAGTAGCTGGCATTCCGCGTCGTCTAATGGAATCATCCTGAATATCATCCAGCCTAGTACGTCGTCAATCATCAATATCTCAACGAGAGATAGTTTGAGCATCAATAAAGAACATCAACATACATGAGCGAACTGTTGAAGACCATTACCACTAAGGACTTGATGGTCTCAGAAGATTCGGTCGGGACGCTGAACCAGACACGCATCGCATCAACCATTCTGGCCATAGTTCCTTTACCAGGCAAAGAGTTGATGTAGTCGTAGGGGGACATACATAACTGTTTGAGCACGTTAGTAATGACAATATCTAATCATGGACGAAACAACACGCCTTTTCCGAGTCTTCCTTCTGAGAATCCTCCGCAATATCGACACCCATGCCTGTGCATTCACCTCCATCAACTAAGGCTTCAGGAGTCGCTTCTTGGCCGTTTGTTTGGGTGCCATTGGGATCAGAGGGACGAGGTGAGAAGACAGAAGTTAGCCCTAACGTTGATTTATCGGGGCCATTCATCGCCTGCGGGGCAGGGTAGTTCTTAAGACGTCGGATATCAGTATGTGAATACTTGACAAGAGACGCACGGTCTTCGGCTGTTGTTCTCAAGTCTGTCCGATGATATCGCTCCGAATGCGACATCCAGTAGTTCGCTCCACCAACTATTGCAAAGACTGTAAAAGCGTACGCCACTAGAGTCGGAGATTTCGTCTGATTGGAGCTATGCCAGGTGTGGAATCCATCCAGTGCCTCCTTTTCAAGCCTCAGGATCTCCTGCTGAACGATACTCGCGGCCTCCCGCTCATTGTAGCCATAACCGGACATGAGCAAGGCCATCACATTACCAATCGTCTCTACAGTGCCCCTCGCGCTGTGGTCTTCAAACTCCTTGGGGAAGCTGTAAAGGTCATTCACTAATGAACCACTTAACAAGAGCTTGTCGATGAAATATGCGATGGAGTCTCTCTCCAGTTGAGAGACCTGCTGGCCCTTAAAACGTGCTATCATATTCGCAAGTAGCCTTGTGAAAGATAAGGATATGTATTAGCTATGCTCACACAGGGAAGATGTATCGATTGATCATCAACTGTACCTGTATCCGGATTGCCTAATCTTGAAAGTCTGGAACTCTTCAAAGGACATGGCTTTTCCAACATGAGCAGTTTGTGCGGAGAACATATCTTCGATGTCCGACAGAACCACCGTCTGGTCCCGCGTATCCAAGATACGGCTTGCCATCGCCATTATATCAGACAAAAGTTTTAGCTCTAATGTCCCAGGTTCTCCCGTGGAGATACTGGCCAACATATTCGAAAGGATATCGTCATGCTATTCGCTATTAGTTTTGCGGAAATGAACCAGCAGATACATAACTCACCGATGCCTTGTCAAGCACATCGGTGACATCTGCCTGCGAATTAACACAACTGCATTGACCATCATAGGGATTCTCCACCTACCATCCCCGTACATCGTGAGCTCTGCCATCTCTGTCAAGAACGGAATCCAGGATTGCGGACATTCCGGAAATGCCCACGCGACAAAATTCCCATGGGGAGTGGTTGTACCACTATGCGAGAGGCTGTGAGAATTGGTCCCATATCTCTCCGCCAATTTTACCCGCGCATTTCCTGCCTCTTCTTGGATTTCATTCACGAATTTCGAGACGCGTACCGGAAGAGTGCTCTGGAAACGGTCCGGTGGGATTCCGACAGGCTGGTATTCTTCCGAGAATTGATATGGGTAACCCTGATATGTACTCATCGCGGCGGGTCTGTAAACAGATGATTACGTAGTATACAGAATGGGCAACCTGAGAAAAAGACGGGGAAGACTCAAGAACTACATGTACACTTGGACAAAAGGGACAGGAGAATAATATACTTGTGTTCCTAAATTAAGACAATTCCGCTCCGCGCCGACCTCGTTATTATGATTCAAATATGAATGACCACGGTCCCTCAGGAGTCAGGAGGCGACTGTATCTCCCGAAAAAGGCGACTATCGAATGCTAACCTCTATTGGGGCAGCTCCACGCCGATAGCATGTAAATATTGTCACGTAGTCACCAATCAATTCAAATAGTAAATAACAAAAAGAAGCAAAAACTATAGAATATTGGAGGAAGAGGTTCGGCTCTTGCAGCTTGATAGTTGATAGTGATACAATGCGCAAGACAAATAGTGTATGCAGGATATCAATAATTAGTTAGTTAATTACGTAGACTACCCAAACATACGTTATAATTTCAAAAGTTTGTTAAAATTACTAAGCTAGTAGCAAGTATGTACTAGTACTACTAACTACATATGTAGATCATGGGTCGTGGTAGGCAAGGTTAACAAGAAAAGGGTGCTATCTGCTGAAGCCTATATAAATTGCGTTCGTTCCTCGTGCAGTCACACTGTCACTTTAGTTACCCATGATTATTCAAATTGGCATCCATCTTTCAATACTCTGGTCTTTCCAAAACAACCATGCGGTTCTCTACGCTCTCTATTATTAGCCTTTCGGCGTTTGCTCATGTAGCATTTGCTCTCGATTTCATGGCTCCTCTTCAGTGCTTGAAAATGAAAGACATTGCTGAACACATCGACACTGATCGTCTTACCGAGATGTGGATGGAAAATGTCTGCACACGCTGCCAGCCCAAACTATCGGACTATGGATCTGCTTTGCGCGACGGCATGTTCATCCCATTTGTGGAAGCTGCATCTCAGTCTATGGGAACTTCGGAGCTTTCTCCACACTATATTGCGCTTCTAGACGGGCTATTAGTTGAGACGGCCAAGAACGAGTGCGGTGCGACCGATTCAATGGATTTGTGCCAGGAGCCCTCTCAAGTCAAGTCGTTGATCAAGTGCGTTCAGGGTCATGGCTGGTCTTTCGTTCTTCAAAACGCCCATACCTTCCTGCCTATCCTTCTGGCAAATCCATGCAGAAAACAGATGGATTATGTCTCCAGTCCGGATCTACTTGACAGTATCCTTCCTGCCTATATGAAGGGATATGCCGACAGCTGCTAGGATGATCAGCCACAATATTCCAATAAGAGTGTATGTTGGAACGGCCCAGATTAGTTGGTTTAATCTCTCCTTGAGTAGGTTAGAGATACTGTGCATGTGGGAGAATAATAGAAGAGGCTGTACTTGATTCTTGTACTCTTGCCCTGCTGTGTCTGGCCTGTTCTTATCCTGTCACCTTTTAGGAAAGTTGGCGCAGGGCATGCATAGCAGGTGTCACTTTGACAGGTAACAATTCACAGACAGAATGATGCTACTACGTACGATTGTCCTGTGATTTACAATCCAAGGCCTTGCATGGACAATTTAATTATTTTGATTACATGTATTTTTCCAAAAAAAAAGTTTAGAATTAGCATCGGCCGTGGCAAAAGGGTAGTTTACTTGTTACGTATTAGTCTCCTTGTCTATTCCATCAGTTGTTCAATATATGACCATGTTACAAGTGAAGAAAGAAATCAGTCCGGAGTTTGTATAGTAATCACTATAGTGGCCGAAGGAAGCATTAATATTGTTGCTCGGTTGATACTATTCATGGGTCGAATCGCAGTCTGGGGTCTGGACCAATAATACCCACATGTGGTCCAACCCCAAAAATATAACTTCCCCCAAAAAACATTTAAAAAGCAAAAAAGACCATAAAGTTAGCGTCTAGCGACCCAAAAAAAACAATATCTCAACGCTAATCAATCTGTTGGGGAGTTTGGCGTTGAACGGTGCACCCCGTTTTTTCCCGGGGACTAATCCTAACAGTGACCGAAGAAACTCACCGGGGAATGAAACAATCAATATGTGAGCGATGAGAGACCATGGGATATTAATATCGTTAATAAATTGTAGACGCAGCTGTACGTACAGTCAGACATGCCAATAATAATAGCAAATAATAAATAATATACCGGTGTTAGGCTTCAGCTAGCAAGCAAATACTAATTATCGGGATTAATAGTGCTCGGTAATAATCCTTAGTGGCCGCGGTCGCTGACTGTAGCTCGTCCCGGCTGCCTTGTGATACAGGCGGCCATAGCTTGCGTTCCTTCCCCGTCGGCCTTTCTATCTTTCTTACTTTCTCCATCACCTGACAGACCATCGCTTTTTCGCGCTCTCTCCTGCTTCCTCTCCACTCTTCATCTCTGCAATCGCTTGAGAATTCTTCCTGTTCTTTGCTTGCCCCGACTTTCTCTTTCTTCCGTCTCTTCTCTCCCCCCCGGCTACGAAGCCCCCGATATCCCTTGGTCAGGGCCCCTTTCAGCATTCCCAACCATCAAAGATGTCCGACACTATCGCTAAGCCACTCGAGAAGAAGCCCGTCAAGTTTAGCAACCTGCTACGTGAGTCCGAGTCCGAGTCCGCAGGAAACAAGATGTGTGGCGGTAGAGGAGGTACAATGTGCAGCCCGAGGACTAACATGTGAACCACAACAGTTGGCGCGGGATTGAACATGTTCGAGTAAGTAGCAGTCTGCGTTCAATCATGATTGAATACTAATAGAAATCTAGAGTCACAACATTGGGACAGGTGCGCATCCGCAATCGCAAGCCGTGAAAATAACAACCGCAGCAACAACTAACCTGGTTCAATAGCCGCTGGAAGTGACCAAGACCACCATGGCTGCAAACCGTTCCGATACTTTCGCCGGAGCCATGAAGCGGATTTGGGGGCGCGGTGGCATCCTCGGCTGTAAGATTGATTTTTAAGTCTTTTGCTTGGACAAAACTGATAGATTTTTTTTACTTTAGACTACCAAGGTCTCATTCCCTGGGCCTGGATTGAGGCTTCCACCAAGGGTGCCGTGCTGCTTTTCGTCGCCTCCGAGGCTGAGTTCTACACCAAGTCCTTCGGTGCGTCCGACTTTGGCGCTGGTATTGTTGGCGGTATGGCTGGTGGTGTCGCACAGGCCTACGCAACCGTCGGTTTCTGTACATGCATGAAGACGGTCGAGATCACCCGTCACAAGCTGTCCGCTTCTGGTGTCAAGCCCCCGGGCACCTGGGAGACATTCATGGACATCTACCGCAAGGAAGGAATCCGAGGTATCAACAAGGGTGTCAATGCGGTCGCCATTCGTCAAACAACCAACTGGGGTTCGCGATTCGGTCTGTCTCGCTTGATCGAGATTGGTATTCGCAAAATGAACAACAAGGACGACAGCCAAAAGCTGACCGCCGTGGAGAAGATTATCGCTTCTGGATTGGGTGGTGGCTTGTCTGCTTGGAACCAGCCCATCGAGGTCATCCGTATCGAGATGCAGAGCAAGACCGAGGACCCTAACCGTCCCAAGAACTTGACTGTCGGCAAGACTTTCAGGTACATTTACCAGACCAACGGACTCAGGGGTCTCTACCGCGGAGTCGCTCCCCGTATTGGCCTGGGAATGTGGCAGACTGTATGCATGGTGGCTCTGGGTGACTTGTGAGTTTGGCCGTAAATTTGGGCAATTGAGCAATACTGACAACGTGAACAGGGCCAAGGATGCTGTAGAAAAGCTGACTGGCGACAAGGTCACCGCAAAGCACTAAGGAGGGTTTGAAACACCCCTCGCCCTGGCATTACATCTGGAGGGCGGGCTTTTGTCTCATCTTGTGAATGGAGACTTGGTGGTTGAGGAGGATTTGTTATTAGTAGCTTGACCGGAATATATAGACTTGTTTAGAACTGGGCACGGACGATGGCTCGGATTGTATTTCTCGGCTGGAAATAAATGGACATTATTGAGTTTCTCAATTTATTATCAAACTGAAAGCACAAATGCAAATTATAAAATTTGTATACCACGACATGTGAAATGAAAAAGGGTTCCAAGGTTGGACTATTTATACTCCACAGCTCGGAACACCCCACCGACACTTTGATAACCACAAGCATACTGTCGTTGCATTCATATTTAACAAGAACCATGGATTTTAACAGTCACAGCACGCACAGACTGTAGGCCACATGCTCAAAAAACAAGAGAAAGGCCAACATGCTTAGATTTGTCCCGTATCAGTCGCAAGCGCAGACAGACGGACGACATGTTCTACGGGCATGCACTGCATGTCGGAAGCGCAAGGTAAGCTCAGTCAAAGTCAATTATCATGGAGAAGGAGATTATCTAACATGAAAATTTCAGAAACGCTGCCATCACGATAGTTTTGCTCGTGATGAAAGTAGTCAAATAGACGAAGAGCGGCAGGTTCGCAGCAGCAAGAGAGCGCGGCACCTCTCTTCTTCTTCTGAAGAAGGCAGCAGCCACATTCTCACTAATAACGCTATAAATGCTCAAACCGACGACGACGACGAAGAGGAGCGTGCTGACGAGGACGAAAGCAATGGAGAAGCCCGCTTTGTCGGCCATCTCAATCCCGAATCGGCTTTTCTCGCAGCAACCAGTCCAACACTGACATCGGCACAGATCGATAATGTCGGAGTATGGATTTCACGCCAGCCCGCAGCAGCAACAACAACAGCAGCAGCAGCAGGGCAGTCAAAGAATGGCACGCCAGAGTTGAATCGGAAGAATTCAATGCCTGCGCCTATGGTTGGAACAAGGGAGTTTCACTGGGAGGAACTCACCTTGCAACATTTACCTGACGAAGCCGGGTTTCAGGCTCTGTATACGATTTATCTCGACGAAATACATCCTATATTCCCTGTTATTGACCGGGAAGCTATGAAGGCCATGCCAGTTACAAGCCCTGAATGCAGTCTGTTACGGCTGGCTGTGTGCATCGCAGCCAGTGTCAATCCACGGGCCAAAGAGTATCTGAAGCCGCCCCTACGAAATAGAACTTACTACTCATCGCGAGATGGGCTTATCAAGGATATGATCTTTTCTCTCCGTCTTTTACTTACCCTAGGGCTAGTCAAGGACAAGATCGTGCTGGTGCAAGCCCTGTCCCTTGTCGCCCTATTCACGCAATACGCAAAGGACCGCGACTTGTCCGCAGAACTCTCAGCAAGCGCAATCGGCTACAGCCATACGGCTGGCATACATCTGGACAACCAAAGCGGCGGCAGTGAAGAAGCCCGCTGTCGACTGTTTTGCTGTGTGTGGGCGTTGGATATGCTGAATGCTGCAACGCATGGACGGCCGGTCATGATGCACGAGAGGGATATTGGGAGGAACGTGACAGATGCTATTCTGGCGCAGCAGCCGGCCTTTCAGTTACTGCTTTGGATAGTAGTGCTGCTGGACAAGGTTATAGAGATCTATCGGCCGCATAGCGAGCTTGAGACTTTTCCGGAAAGCGATTTTCCTTTATTTGAGGATCTGATTGACAAGGCAAATGCTGGTAACGTCAACAGCCGTTTTTTAGGTAAAAATATACACCCTTTCCCTGCTTTTCGGTTGGGCTAACAATGACAATGACAAAAGCCACCGCAGAGATACTCTACCACTCAGTCGCAATGCTATCCTGCCGCGTAAAATCCCTGCACGAGCCCGCTACCTCCTCTGCAGCGTTCCTCCGTCAAAGCCTCTCTGCAATAAAGGTTACAACACTCGTGTCCGAAGGCCTGGACATGTTCCTGAGCAACCTGCCCATTATTCCATACGCCATATCTCTTTCACTGCGTGTTGCGTATCGAGATCTGCGCACTAGTCGCTCGTCCATGCTACGAGAGAGAGCAAAGCAGCAGCTGCTAGCCAACTGCAAGATCCTGCATCGTTTAGGTGTCAAGTTTGGCTCTCTTACTGCGTTGGCGAATATGGCAGAGCAGAGTGTTCATAAAATGGACCAACAAAGAGTGACTTTTCTACAAACTGACACACCATCGGCCGTTACTACCGCTGAGGTATCAGTGTTGGGGTTACATCCTAACCAAGAAACGAGAACAGATAAAACAGTCAATAATACATTGCAAGATTCATCGTCATTAATGTCTACGACCGAGTCCGATGACCGAGTGGTTTCTCGGCCGCATGAGTTTGGGTCTAACGAGGTCAATGTAGAGAATATGGATCTGTCTGTGTTTGATAGTCTGTTTAATTTGGACATGTTTTCGAATTTTGAAGTACCGGAGGAGTGGTCATGATACATTTACCATGTACATATTACGAAATGAATGTGTCCATAACACCCACTACATATGCTATGCACGTATTATTACGTTATGAAACCAAAACACAAACATCGATCATACTTGTCTAAGGAATTTGCTAGATTCGAAAATACGATACAAATACAGACAAAACACAAAGGAAATATATCTGTCAACTGGTTGGTTGCAACATTTAAAGGGGGAAGTGGTATGAGTTTGGGGTTTGGAAAAAAATTGGGTAAGGGGGAAATAATGATGATGCACTTTACAAGGAGAAGAAAGGAAGGCTTTCTTCTCTTTTTACCAACCCATACAAAAAAACAACCCCGTCTAGATTATTTTTTGGCTCTTTTATAAACTCTTTTAAACAGTCAGGCCAAGGTCTTCGGCAAAGGGGAGCTTGAAGAGGTCTCCAACGACGGCGACGGAGGCCTTGCCAGAGACAAAAGATTTGGCGAGCTAGATTTATAATTAGTATATATTTGAACAAAGATGGATTTTTTTGGCTTACCTGCTGAACTTGTTGAGCAGAGACCTTCTCAAAGCCCGAGGCAACCTCGGAGATCTGCAAAGGCTTGGTGCCGTTGATCAAAGCTGAGCCGGTAAGCTCAACACCGGTCTCAAGGACCTGGGCGGCCTCGAGAGCGCGGAACTTGGCCAGAGCAATAGCCTTCTTGACTTCCTCGGCGGCGACCTCACCGGCTGCCACCTTCTTAAGAGCATCGGCGGCGCCCTTGGAGACAGCAGCAACCTGGTTGGCCTTGCCAGAGATGGAGATGGTGAAAAGACCGGCATCGGAGTAGGCGTAGTTCTTGGTAGAAACCTTGACGCGGTGACCCTCAGTGGCCTTGCCAAGGAGAGAGAAGCCAGGAGTCCACTTGATAGACGACTCGCCTCCCAAAAGGGCAGCCAGAACAGCAACCTCAGGCTTGTATCCCGAGGTGCCGAACTGAGAAGATCCAGGGAAGCTGAGAACGATGGTGTTTCCGGCCTGGCTTGCAGTGCGTTGCTCACCGCCGTAGAACTTGCTGGCGACGTTCTCCTTGACCTTGAACTGGCCGGAAGATGTGGAAGAGGTGTGCTGGCCAAAGAATTGGTTCACCCACTTGGACACATCAGCAGAGTTGGGGCCGACGGAAACAAGAGCAATGTTGGGTTTGGCATAGGCGCTTTGGGCGAATTCGGCAACACCCTCGCTCGAAACGTACGACTCTAGTGGGGTGGAACTGGTGGAGAAAAGACTCTCACCAAGGCCGCGGTGGAAAGCGGTTGCGTGAGCCGAGTTCAAGGCCACGTTCTCTGCCTTTTCCAAAAGGACCTGTTGGCGGAGCCTGAGATTCGGAAGGACGAGTTCGTTCCACTCATATGCTGTGTGCTGACGTTAGATCTAACATTATTCGGTCGAGAACGAGAATACAAGGGCATGCTCACGAGCATATTTTGTCTGAGAAGAGACCTCGGCGAGCAATTCGGTAAAGTATGGGAGATCTTCCGACAAAAACTTGGCTTGAAGGACAATGTTCTCGCGGGTGTGCTTGGCTGAAATCTCGCTACCCAAGAGCTCTGCCTCACGGGTGATACGCAGACCGGAACGCTTCAAGGTGGTCTAGAGAGTAGAATAGTTGCAAATTAGGAATCCGTTCGTATAAAATATCGATAGATACAGTCGAAGACGCAATTGAGGGTAGCATACCTTGAAAGCGAACGACTCGAGAGCGTCGGTGTAGCCAGGGAATGGCTGGTAGCGAGGACCAGCCTTTGCGACCAGCGCCAGTGTCGTGGTAGGGCCGCCGACATTTCTGTTGGCCAATTTGACACCAGCAGCCTCGGTGGTCTCGTACTGAAGGCTGGGGCTCTCGGCGGAAGCGAAGGCTCGACGTTGGGTCCGGAGCGCACGCTGCGCTGACCGGGCGAAAGCAGACCTCGACAACATGGTCGGACAGATAATCGTGGAAGAGGAGAAGAGAATGGTCGGCAGATGGGGAGCAATTGAGCGACCCTGGGGTGGTGGGAGTTCGGCAAGCTTGCTGGTGAGGTCTGCTGGGCCGATGTTTGAAAAGCTTCAAGATCCGACCCGACCTGGCTTGCACGGCCATTAGCCGCGCTCTGATTGGCCTGCGGGCGGAATCGGATGAGACGTGCTGTGGCGGCACGTGATCTAGTTCACGTGATCCCGGTGCAACCTTGGCGCGCGCGGTCGCGGATACTGCAGAGGTGGGACCTCATGAGTCATCAGGACTAGTGCCAAAAAAGCAAAAATATCAGAGCGTTGCTTCCTCTTCAAGACCGCCAGTTCCAATTTACCCCTCTCGCATCGCTATCTCTGCTGATGATATTCCTTCGGTGACCGCTCAGAACCTTCTAGAGAAGTTGGCCTTTCTCTAGAAGTGCAGCAATGTCCCAAGTATGCAGCGCCTGCGCTTTGTTCGAGCTTGCTTCAGCCACTAACTAACCCGCCCTCATAGTATGCTGCTGAGCTGTGCACGCTCCTGGTCGAGGACCAGTTTGGGGACCTGTTCGGAGTAAGTACGACTTTTTCGACACAAGCCTCGACACAAGCCTTCTCTAAGACGCTGTTCTAACGGCATTGGCAGCGTATTTTTCTGAAACTCGCGCAGTATGGCCGTCTTACGCTCCCGCAGATTCGAGCATATGCGCAGATCACCCACAAGCAAGCTCTGCATTCTGTGGCAGCAATGGTCCAGATGCATCTGCTATACCACTACCTGTCCAATGATGATGGATTGACGTATTACGAAGCCAACACGCACGCCGCTTATTATCTAATACGAGCAGGGAAGATCATTAAGGTGGTGGAGGAGAGGTTGGGACAATATGAGGCAAAGGTCATATCTACAATCATGTACTGCGGACATGCGCAGGTCAGCTATCTGGAGTCTCTGGCAGAACTTCGAACCGACAAAGCCGTTGAACCGTTGACGAACGGCAACGGCGTAGAGCACTGGGAAGAATATGGAGAGAATGGAGAGAATGGAGATATTGTCGAAAATGGTGAAAATGATGAAAACGGCGATATCAACGGCGACGATCTGCCTGCCTCTATCAATGGCGCCGATGCCAATGGAGACCGTGACACGCACAACGGCCGCTTACACACAGCTTTGAAATTATTAGCTGGGCATGGCTACATCTGCCGCATGCGCGAAACTCATTTCCAGAGTCTAGCAGACCACACCTTGGACGCAGAACGAATAGCCCTACAGGCCGTGAAAAATGCAAATGTAAAAGGCAAAGACGCGGCAGAACTTTTGAGGGGCAAAAAGGAAGAAGTTCTCATTCAACGAACGGATATCAGCATAGGCGGCGTTCATTTAGTCCACGGCATTCCAAAAGGAGTCAAGAGATTTCAAACCAACGGCATGTCTGAGGGTTCCAACAAACGGCGTCGGGTTAGCTCTTTTGACGAAATAGAGGAAGAAATCGAGGATGAAGAGGACGACTATGACGATGACGATGATGAACCGATGAATGTAAGTCATTGAGAGCTCTGTTTTCTGGTAAATTATTAAATTAGCTGCAGGGAAGCATTGTAGTTCGAGTCAATTACGAAAAGATGGATGTTGTTTTGAGGAACCGCCGACTGGTGGAAATGGCGGCCGAAGGAGCATCTCGTGTTACCGTGGAAGTATATGAGAACTTTCTACGTCTCATTGAATACCAGACTCCCCGTTGTCGAGATAGTTATGATATTGCTTTGCGAGGGAGCTTGGAAATCCCAAGAGAAGATGAAGAAAACGAGATAAGATCCGCGGGGTTCACTCTTCATAGACTTGCGAATGAAATCGGTACCAATCTCGACCTAGTTAATTCTCTTGGGCCAAGGGATAACCCGCAATTGAGAAGCAAAAAGAACAAGGCCAATGGTTTACCGAATGGCGATGAAATTGACGAGTTTGAAGGACGCGAGAATGGCATAACAGAAACTACCAGAGCTTACGACCTTGATCAGCATCTCAGCCTTTTGCAACAACCTCCATACTACCTTACGTCTAAGCGATCGAATGGAACTATCCCGGAATGGACCGTTGATTATCGCCGTCTTGCCCGGCAGCTCCGTCACCTCGAGATCGAGCGCATTGTTGGAAACCGGTTTGGTCGAATTGCCCTCAGGCTGGTACGAATCCTGCAGATGAAAGGAAAACTGGATGAAAAAAGATTGCAGGAGATCAGTCTTGTCGCGCAAAAGGATCTGCGCCAGGTTCTTTCGCTCATGCAGGAAAATGGCTTTGTCGACCTGCAAGAAATTCCTCGTGACTCGCAGCGAGTTCCGGGTAGGACCGTCTTTCTGTGGTTCTACGACCCTGACCGAGTAGGCCGCAACCTTCTTCACGATACATATAAAGCGATGTCACGATGCTTCCAGCGTCTTCGCTTTGAAAGAAATCGGTTGAAGGACTTTCTTGACAAAACAGAACGCATTGACGTCAAAGGGAACGAAGATAAATACCTGAACGACAACGAAAGGCAGGTCCTGCAACAGTGGCGGGATAAGGAAGCTTTGATGTTGGGGGAGATTGCCCGGCTTGATGATATCGTTGCTGTTCTGAGAGATTTCTGAGATAATCATTGAGCCGTGGCCACCGAGTAAAAGTCTTCATTTGGCGTCAAGGGTCTAGTTATATCATTTTTAAAGAACAAATGCATAGCGTGGTTGTTGTGTACGATCAGGGTCACTCCACTAGGAGAAAATTTCTTTCGTGTGCCTGCTAGATTCTGTATTTATAGCTGGTTCTTCTCTTTCTTTCGACCATACGAGGGTGACGATTATTGCAAAACGCAAAATAAAATGGAATTTTGTTGCTGACTGAATTTGCCACTATGCTAACACATGGAAAATGAACCTGAAAGGGAAATATAATATACATTGCGTAGTCCTCATAAGCCCAAAATTTGCTGGTAACCTCATAGATCACATTTTTCCAAAATTCATCGATCTTTCTTAACTTCTTTCTTGTCAACTTTCGAACTGTCGTCCCCATCCTGGCTATCAATGGCCGCCACAACGGCAATTGATAGCGTTTTGGTAATGTACGCGCTAATAAAGTATACCAGCACAGCGACAGGCAGAATATAAATGGCGGTGGGAACCAACGACCGGGGGAAGACGTTGAGAAGGAAAGGGTCTAAAATGATATCCGCCTTGACAGGCTGCACGCTTTCCATCAACGTTGAGTTGGCCGTATAATAATCGGCTGCGGCGAGTATGCGGAGAAACAAAACCGATTCCACTTCAGACGCAGATGTTAAGGCATTAAATAGTTCTTTTGTATTATGTGGATCGAGTCCCTGGCGAGGTGAGTTTGGCTGGCGACGTGTCTTGGGCCGATACAGATAGTCCTTGTCTTTGGATGCTTTCACCGAAGACTTTGACGGGACGCTGGCCAAAAGGGTCTCTGAATACTTGGCCACAGATGAGAGGAGATCAGGGTTTGACAGGGTCTCCTCTAGCGAATATGTGTCGAGAGTGAAAGCCGTGGGTTGCTTGAGAAGGTTTAGCTGCCCTGACGAGGGAAGTTCACACACGGAGACAAAAACTCACTGTTGCAAGCCAACAGACTCGAACTTCATATCGCTGGCCCGGGCTTAAATCTTCCAGAAAAAACCATGATTCAGTTCCATGTGGAAGCAGCTCCGTCGGAAACGACGCATTCAAGTCCGTCCGCAACTTGAATTCCTCCGGAGACAGTCGTTCCAGACCCAGATCATCAATCACGGGGCTCTCGGCTGGCACTGGCTTAGGATGTGGTGCTACAAAAATGGTCTTTTCGACATTGGCCACTGCGGGCTGAGCGTAGAGCAGTGACGTAGTGAGGAGATGTGCTGCCAGAGCAAGCTGTCTGGGGATGTACATATTTTTGTTGGGAAGGTGAGTGTTTACTTTGGTGAGCTGGGTATCATGAGTCGCGAGTATCAATGCAAGGTAAAAGATATAATGAGAATCAGACTCGTCCGGCGAGTCGATTCATGCTGAGTGAAGGAGGGAACATCAAACAACAATAATAATGGAGATATCACAGCGTCAACAAGCCCAGGCGTCATCGAGGATTGCCAAGACTTGATGCAGCCAATGAGAGACGCTGGGTAGCAGTAGTATGGGGTCCATAAATTTGACCAATCAGAGACACGAATTGAGGGCCCCGCTGGTTCGCCCGTAGCACGTGACCGGCAAAAGCGCAACGCTGCTAGGCCCAACACGGCAAGCGGTGTTTACCGCGCAGTGCGGGCTGCCCAAAAAGGGGCTCCGGCGGGACTCAACAACGCGAACCATCGAAAACTAGTGATTCCTGACTAAGGCACAACACAGACCACACCCAGACCGCCTGGAGACGCGCGCTGGCGACGCTACACTCTTTTCTGTGTCCACAACGAAAACGTCGGTTGGACTGTGCTGGACTGCCTGTTGTCAATCCTCGCTGGGACCACTTCGCTCGTCCTCGCCCAATTTCTCAACTCCTCTCCCCTCCCCATCCCACCCTCTCTCTCGCACCTAATTACCATATCTTCCCCTGTACAGGTACGTGTGTTGTGATTGTTGCTCAGCTACCCCTCTTTCCGCCGTGGAAAAGTGCGGGAAGGCTATCGCTGCCCCCCCTATTTTTTTCCCCTACGCCCCATCTCCGACCTTCCTCGACTACCACAGCCATCACTAATTCCAATTCTGAAAACAACAGTGTCCGCGGGATATCCGACAAGATGAGAGAAGTTATTAGTTTGAACGGTAGGTCCTAGAGACTCGCCCATCGACGCTTGTTGATCCTTCCCCCTGACGACGACGCGTCTGACTTGTTTTTTTCTCTGTATAGTCGGCCAGGCCGGTTGCCAGATCGCCAACTCTTGCTGGGAGGTACGAAACCCGGCTATTACGAAGAAATTCCTGTTGAGACTTGCCTACTGACGTGGAATTAGCTTTACTGCCTTGAGCACGGTATCCAGGTATGCTGCAATCTGGGGATATCTGGCCGAAGACTCGGCTACCACTGCGATATCCGGACTGCTCACATCGAACCAATTTACTAACAACTGATTTAGCCCGATGGTTACCTGACCGAGGAACGCAAGGCTCAGGACCCTGACCAGGGTTTCAGCACTTTCTTCTCCGAGACTGGTACGTGCTGTCATCATGGAGCCTCCAAACTCTAATATTAACCTTACCGAAGGCCAGGGCAAATACGTTCCCCGTACCATCTACTGTGACTTGGAGCCCAATGTGGTCGACGAAGTCCGCACTGGTACCTACCGCAGCCTCTTCCATCCCGAGCAGATGGTTACCGGCAAGGAGGATGCCTCGAACAACTACGCCCGTGGTCACTACACTGTCGGCAAGGAATTGATCGACCGTGTCCTCGACCAGGTCCGCCGTGTTGCCGACAACTGCGCTGGTCTGCAGGGTTTCCTCGTCTTCCACTCGTTCGGTGGTGGTACTGGCTCTGGTTTCGGTGCTCTCTTGATGGAACGTCTCTCTGTTGATTATGGCAAGAAGTCCAAGCTCGAGTTCTGTGTCTACCCTGCTCCTCAGAACGCCACCGCTGTTGTCGAGCCTTACAACTCTATCCTCACCACCCACACCACCCTCGAGCACTCCGACTGCAGCTTCATGGTTGACAACGAAGCCATCTACGACATCTGCCGCCGCAACCTCGGCATTGAGCGCCCCGGATACGAGAACCTCAACCGTCTGATTGCCCAAGGTATGCTTGTCTGTCTGCCCACGCTGTGGTCGCCCTCTAATTGTCTCTAGTCGTTTCCTCCATCACTGCCTCTCTCCGTTTTGATGGCTCCCTTAACGTCGACTTGAACGAGTTCCAGACCAACTTGGTGCCATACCCTCGTATTCACTTCCCCCTGGTCGCCTACGCCCCTGTTATCTCGGCTGCCAAGTCTCTGCACGAAGCCAACTCGGTCAGCGAGATGACCATGTCTTGCTTCGAGCCCAACAACCAGATGGTCAAGTGTGACCCCCGTAACGGCAAATACATGGCCACTTGCCTGCTGTACCGTGGTGACGTCGTGCCCAAGGACACCCACGCTGCCGTTGCCACCCTCAAGACCAAGCGCACCATCCAATTCGTTGACTGGTGCCCTACTGGCTTCAAGATTGGTATCTGCTACCAGGCACCTCAGTTGGTGCCCAACGGTGATCTCGCCAAGGTCAACCGTGCTGTGTACGTTGCTCCTTAGGTACAATATATTTGGATAATTTGCTGACATTTATTAGGTGCATGTTGTCCAACACCACCGCTATCGCCGAGGCCTGGTCCGCTCTTGACCACAAGTTCGACCTCATGTACTCGAAGCGTGCTTTCGTTCACTGGTATGTTGGTGAGGGTATGGAGGAAGGCGAGTTCTCTGAAGCCCGTGAGGACTTGGCTGCTCTTGAGCGCGATTACGAGGAAGTTGCCAGTGATTCGCTTGAGGAGGAAGAAGTTGAGGCCGAATACTAGATATCGATCTCTCATACAGATGGGATTCTTTCAAGCGGGTTGTGTAATGCTTCGTTATATACCCAATCCATTATCTTATATTTTTTGACGTCTCAGGGCTTTCTACAAATATCGACAACCGACAACCGCCCTTGAAGACGTGCAATGCGCCTGGTTGTTGGGAATGAACGACCAGAAGTGACTATTTTTCTGTTTTACCGCCTCCTGTTCAGATTGCCCGGTCCGTATTTCGTTTAATCAAGATAAAAAAATTTCCTTTTTTGAACGTTACTTGAAGAGTAGTTTAGAAAATAGAGATGATAGAGGAGAGTGAAGCCATCCTTTCTCGTTGTATAGCTGAGAATAAACACAATGTCCCTGGTAAAGCTCGTACCACCATACCGGTAACAATCGGCCCATCAACGGCAGAATCACGTGCACTATTCGTATTGGCTGCCTTGGGTAATTACAATCCCGCTCCCGTAAGTTAACCCAGTTACAACTTACCACAGCCGCCGGCCACCTCCCTTCTTGCTCGTCGCATTGATCGGAGCTTGATTGCTCTTCCTCAATTCCTACCAAACATTTCGACTCTTTCTTGGATTAACGCCTACATCCTATAAAAGCTCCGCCAGAGCTGTTTCATACTTCCCGGCCGCTTGTGAATGTTGAAAAGGCCTCGCTGGCGACACGAACGGATATTGCAGCACCTCAGGAACCACGGCATCTTCGCAACCTTTCAAAAACCATACGTATGATATCGATCACTTCAAACGCTGCTTGAAGGCGCCGCGGATATAGTTATTGTGACATATTTCGGCTCCAGCGTTTAAGGTTGTTTGTGTTCTGAAAAAAACGCGGCGCAGTTGTCTCGGTGGCAGCACGGAGATGGCGGAACCAAGTGAGTGTTATTTACTGTCCTCCTAAATCGCACGTATGGTCTCGAGATCGAGATTTCTTGATACTTTTTGCTTTCACACCAAGGTTTAAAATTGTTGGTTGGACGACGGAACTAATTCAAGAGGCAGGCCACCCGAATCTCAACCTCACTCAGGAGGAGAAGCGGGCATTTTATCAGCTTTTTCAAGCGGCAGACACTACAAATATCGGTGTTATTACTGGCGAACATGCAGTGCCATTCTTTGAAAAGACGAAGCTTTCTCCGGATACTCTCGGCCTGGTATATGATACGACCTGTCCTTAGTGCGCCATGACTGCGATTTGGCTAACTTGCCCTGACAGATATGGCAAATCGCCGATAAAGAGAACCGTGGACTTTTAACGCCATCCGGATTTTCTATAGTTTTGCGATTGATTGGACATGCACAAGCTGGGCGTCCACCTACAGAAGACTTGGCTTTGCAACGTAAGTGACTGCGAGCTGCTATATGGCGATCGAAGCTAATCCGGCATCATATGGCGTAGCTGGTCCTTTACCTCGATTCGATGGAATTACTGATACAGCTCCGTCTCGCCCGTCCACGGCCAGTCCTCCGCCAGCTGGCTCGGGTGGCCCTGTCAGAGTACCACCATTGAGTCCGGAAGATGTGAACAAATTCGGCTCTCTCTTTGAAAAATCAGACACGCCAAACGGCTTTATCTCAGGTATGCCGACTTTTATCACCCTTCGAGTCCACGTATTGAATGCCTCGTTAACGCGTACTTTTGCAGGTGAAACTGCGAAGCAGATTTTTGAACGTGCCCGGCTACCCAATGAAATCTTGGGACGCATTTGGAATCTAGCAGACATAAACCAGCGTGGTCAATTGGACGCCACGGAATTCGTTATTGCCATGCACATGTTGACATCATACAAAACTGGCGCTATGCGAGGCATCCCATCATCACTTCCTGCTGGGCTATACGAAGCAGCATCAAAACGAACTCTCTCTCGCACTCCAACAGGGCCTCGCGTCGGCTCGGAAGTACCACCTGTGCCTGCCATTCCAACACAATTTTCCGGCTCCCAGCGAACGCAAAGCCCATTGAACCGGCAACAATTCGCGTCACCCCTCTCTGCCCATTCCACAGGGGCCGATTGGCTGATTAGCCCACAAGAGAAAGCACAATTCGACACCATCTTTGCCACTGTAGATACAGCAAGGGCGGGCATTATTAACGGCGACCAAGCTGTTAGCTTTTTCACCAATGCCCAGCTGCCAGAGGATGTACTTGCCCAGATATGGGATCTCGCAGACATAGATGCCGATGGACAGCTTACCAGAGATGAATTCGCAGTTGCTATGTATTTGGTACGCCAGCAAAGAAGCAGGAAAGAACCATTGCCTACTACGCTTCCCCCGGCATTGATCCCGCCTAGTATGCGCCGTCAAGAGGTACGGCCTGCTGTTGCTCCAGTGGCTCCGGCACCACCACCCTTGCCACGATCAGCAGCCGAGGATCTTTTCGGACTTGATTCGTTTGATGCGCCCCCAGTTCCTGCCGCTCCTACGATTCCACAGACCACTGGAGGTTCAAACGCTGCTTTCCAGTCCCCTGGATCCCCAGCTTCGCGAACTTCACAGCAGACGCCGGCAGCAACAACATTTAAGCCGTTTATTCCGTCCTCACAGTTTGGCCAAAGCCTCAACCCGCAAGTAACTGGAGCAGGAGCTACAGCCAAGTCCCCTTCACCCAGTTCTGACGATCTTTTGGGTGACAATGACCCGGAGGAATCCAAGAAACTTACTCAAGAAACCACCGAACTGGCAAACCTATCCAACCAGATTGGCTCCTTGTCGAAGGAAATGCAAAACGTGCAAACGCAACGTGCCTCTGCGGAACAGGAATTCACGCAGTCATCGCAACAAAAGCGTGACTTTGAGGCGCGGTTAGCCCAGGCTAGAGCTATGTATGAAAAGGAGGCGAAGGACTTCAAGGCACTAGAAGAGCGCTTGAACGCGTCCCGCGCAGAGACCAAGAGACTCCAGCAGGATTATGCTCTGATTGAAGGCAGCCGTGAAGATCTGCAGAATCAGTACAACCAAGTTTCTGCTGCTCTTGCCGCTGATCAAGAGGAGAATGCTTCGCTGAAGGAAAAGATCCGTCAGGCCAATGCAGCTGTAAACCAACTCAAGCCCGCTTTGGAGAAAGCCCGTTCCGACGCACGTCAACAAAAGGGCCTCGTTGCCATTAACAAAAAACAGTTGGCAACAGTTGAAGGAGAACGAGACAAGGTCCAAGGCGAGATCGATTCGTTAGCTAAAGAAAACCAAGAAGCGGAGGAGTCTATCAGGTCTGCGTCTACCACTGTTGGTGTTGTCAGCCCTAGCTTGTCCACTACCAGTCAGCAAACAAACCCTTTTTTCCGACGCACCGCCACAGAAATCTCATCGTCTGAAGTTGTGGGTTCTCCAGGTTCTAACCCACAGGCCGCCTTTGATAACCTCTTTGGCCCGGCATCTGCCACAGCATCAAGGTCTACACCGCCACCTCAAACTTCATTCGGCACGGCTTCGCCATTCTCGCAAAATGCTAGAGATGCTTCAAAGAGCCCCTTCACTTCTGGTGCACCGACGCCATCTGTGTCTCCCCCGCCTGTTGCCGCATTTGAGCCACCTCCAGCATCTGAGTCGCGCCAAATAACCCCCAGCTACTTTCAAACAGCCAATGAAAACCACGCGCAGTCTGTGACGTCTTCTACAGCTGTTTCTCCTCCCGCTAGCCGTTTTGGCGAGTTCAATCGCTCCGAGACTGGTACTCCTGCACCCCAGGAGTCGGCAAGCGTTACAAGGGAAGTCGGAACGCCCTCTAAGTTGGGAAATGAGATACCTTCTGCGTCCTCTCCTTTCGATGATTTACGCAAGGATTCTCCATTTGCAGAGGCGACCTTCACCGGTGCTCCCACGCAAATCTCCGCTCAGCCGACGGGTGAATCATCTGTTGAGAAAACCAACGATGCAACCGAAGAAGCTCCAAGCAAGGCGAGAGAAGAAAGTTTCGATGAGCTTTTTGGTAAATTTGGCCGTGAACGATCCGAATCCCAGAAAGCCAATGATTTCGATGAAGCATTCGCTGGGATGAAACCGCGTGGCGGCGAGACCTCTAATGCTTTTGGAGAGTTCCCCCCTATCAAGGAATTCGAGGCCGATGACGAGGATGATGATAGCACCGACAGTGAAGCGCCAATGGGATTTGACGATAACTTCACTCCAGTTTCTCCACCACCAAAGGATGACCACTCAAAAAACGAGTCCATTGATGCAACACAGCTACAGGCGTTTCCAGTTCCTAGCACTAATACAGCTGCTACGGAGCTACCGCCTCCAGAAGACGCTCAACGATCACCACCCAGCTATGATGGGGCCAGCGCGAACAAGGAACCCGGAAATTTCCCTCGTGCGTTTGATGGCTTGCTACCCAACCGAGCTGATCCAACTCTAGCCCCAGATGCTCCTCATACGGTTGAGTCGTCTAGTGGAGCTCCTATTGTGGCTGGTGAGGCTCAGAAGAAGTCTGGAGCTCCTGATTTCGATGCAGCTTTTGCCGGTCTTGACCTAGCCCCTGCGAAAGAAGAAGATGATGATTCCTCCGACGAGGAAGAGGCTGGCCCTGATTCCAAAAAGCCAGCGACCGATTTTGATTTCTCATTTGACTCTCCTTCGCAGTCCGCCAAGCCAGTTTCACCTCCTTCAGCTCAGCCTGGGCCAGCTAACACTGCGGCTGCTGATTTTTTCAACTTCGACAAGAACGTTGATGCATCTAAGAATTCGGAATTCGAGACTGAAAAACCTCCGACAACTGACCATGACTGGGATGCTATCTTCTCTCCTTCCCAAAAGGCACCTGAAGGTGGTAGCAATGGCTTCCATCCGTCCGATTCTCAAGCTGCTGGTGGAGATGATAAGCGCTCGCCCGGATGGGCACTTGCTTCCGAAACAGGTGAAGACGATTTGATCTTGAAGCGATTAACCGGCATGGGCTTCCCTCGCGACGAGTCACTGGCCGCTTTGGAGAAGTTCGATTACAATATTGACAAGGTAATTACCATCTTATTGCGAGATGAGAAGAATTTTAGTAATGACATTATCTCTAGGCTGCCGACTATCTAAGCTCCAGAACTTGAAGTCCGGAGGAAATGAAGTCTGTTGTGTATATATCTTTCTGATTTGCGTTCATTTCCTGTCCATTCTCTTGTCACTTATGATTATATTGACCCCTTTTGTTTCCCAAGACTGCTGCAGCGCATGGCTTGCATTGTATATCAATAAGCATACAAATACTCGTTGTTATGTAGCGAGATTCGATGCTTTATACACCTCATCTTGCAGCTTCACTCATCTGTCCCATCTGTCTCATTTTTCCTCATCTGTTTGACCCTGACCGTACGGCGGTGCTTTCTGTATGTAATCATCACAATAATCCAGTGCGTTGAAAATATGTGCCCACGAAGGTCCTCGTCAAACAAAAATTGTAGTAATAAATAGTCCCATCTTCTTGGGTTGAGCATTGGTTAAAACGTTAAAAGAGTGGTGGTAAAAACCACCTTATGTCATCATCCTCGCGACGTCACTTTATTCGCCCTCGATAAGATAACGGACTGATCTTCAACCCATTTGGCAATTTTTCCTTTTGTTGCAAACAAACTATCTGTACTTGATACTAGCAATTCTCCATCCATGAATGTATGCATGTGATGCATTTCCCTCACTCGCCATAAGGCTGAGTCTGCATGCTCGTTTTGCCAACCAACAACACGCGGACAGTTTGATGTGAGAAAACTTTAAGTACGCCAACAAAACAATAACATGAACGGTCGAGAGATACCTGGATTCAGCTGGGGTGAGTGTTATTACTAGTCCTTCATTCTCCTGAGAGAAAAAGACGCGCCAAAGAACATCTGGACCTCGGCTAACAAATTGTAGATCCTGAGAAAAAAAAGTACTTTCGCATTCAGGCTAACCATGTAGCGCCAGCTGGATCGCAGTATTCTCAGCAGGCTGTCAAAAAGCGGAAATACGAGTCCGAGGTATTTCCAAGAATTAAATTATGTTGATCTTTATCAGCTTATACATTATTCACGTTGAAAACTAGGTAAAAAAACAACGAGAGGTCGTCGCAAGACGCATTGAACAACAACGAGTGCGCAAATCACAACACCTTGCCAACCCCATCAGTAGAATCTCTGCAGAAATCGAGAGTGATGCTATTCGTGGGTATATGAAGCAGTCCCGCCAAGGAGAAGCATTTGCCAGTCAGATCGAACTACATCATGGATATGATTTTAAAAGCATAACGTCGGGGAGGTCCATTGCTGATTTTGCTCGGCATGATGAAACTGGGGTATTGCTTGTTGGTTAGTTCTTTGTTTCTTGGTAGTGGAAAGTGTTCTTGCTTTGACTGATTATGAATGAAAGGAGTAAACAGCACATTTGACTGCGACTTTATGTATGCGATTATTTTTACCTCCTTCCCTCCTGCATGTTGATTGACTTGATTCTCTAGAATATGTCCGTCCTTTACACAAGAAAAAGGAGGAGAGATCTACGAAGCTCCTAGAAATACTTTACATTTCAGTTTTGCGCGTCGAGTTTGTCTACGAAGGTTTCAACGAGTATCGAAATATGTGCTAATGAAAAAGCTAGTTCTCGTCTCTTTCCCTTAGCGATTCTGGTGCATTTTTGTGAGTATGATGAGTCTATGTCAATGATTACTCGCTTTTTCTAATATTCTCTTCACGTGTCAGAGCTACAATGGATAGCAGCCAAGAAGGAAACTCCACGTTGCTCGTTGGCATCGTGGGGGATAAATCAACTGATAGAAGTCTGCTTGAACCAAGAGGTGAGCACCAAGGCTAAATTTATGACCATTTTTAGAATTTGACGCGAAGAAACGGAGCTGATAAAAATTTTCCATCAGACCTTTCTTTGAGGACTATCATACATAATGCTTCTATGTGGTGTTCAGCAGCAAGACCGGGTTCCGACAACGACCCCTTATTTGCAATAGGAACATCTGATGGTCTGTACATGCTGCGTGGCCGCCAATTGAACCTCACAAATGCCGATATCACTTTACCCAAACGGTCGCGAAAGGCTGTCGAGGACGTGGACTTGTTAGCCCTGGACTGGCTGTCCCCGACAGTTATTGCCACTGGATTCAGGAATTCGTCAGTCGGACTTTACGACGTGCGCAGTCGCGGGTTTGCTATGCGAATAAAGCATCCCCGGTCAGTCGGGCAGGTCAAAACGGTTGACGAGAACCGGCTGGTTGTAGCAGGCTATCGTTCGGTGAGGACCATCCTCCCAAAAAAAGAGAGAAAATAGATGATGCGACTGACTGTATTGCCATGTCCATTTTCTTAGATGCAAATGTACGATCTTCGATTCCCAAGCAAACGTGGCATTCTCAGTAACTCTTGCCTCACTTTTGAAGATTACGAGAACGAATTCCGGCATCAGATCGATCTGAACTGTGAACTCGGCTTGGTTGCTAGTAGTAAGCATTGATCGAACTCTTTCTTGCCGACCTTTCTGTGCGTGCTAACTTGAATGTAGTCACTGATGGCGAGAGAATCCGTTTTCACTCCCTTGCCGACGGCTCGCGTATACCGACTCGACGGTCAGTGGAGAGGCATATGGCCGCCACGAATAGGATCATGTTTGAGAATCCTCAGGGCGTTTCAGAGGTAGGACAGTACCCGCGGCTGTTGGCTTCAAGGGGGACTATTGTTGCAGAATTGGCGTGGTGAGAGGAGCCATTCGATGCTGTAAAGAGACACTGTTATATTGGCGTCTATACATAGACAAACATTCATGATTCCAAGACACGCGGCTTAACTACATCCTTTCGGTAATAACCCCTTATAGAATCTAACAATTACACAAATACATATCCAGCTATCGTACATGCGATATTCTATTGTCCATATTCAATACCTAATCCCAGTTCTACATGTAGTCATAGTCTTTAATTCCCCCGTACCCCGAGCCCGCATGCAGTCCGAACCAATCAGCCCAACCCTGATGTCCCCGCCCGCAAGTTGCATAAGATCCGACCTCCGCTGTTCCATATCCGACCCAGCCCTAATCCAGTGCTAGAGATACGTATAACATTTTTCCCTTGTACTTACTAGTCTAGATCTGGGCCCGCGTCTTTATGATGTCGGGCAAAACTGATTTTCCTAAAAGAGTAAGGACCAAAAAAAGAACGAAAAGAGGCAAAGGACCAACAAAACCTCTCGGGCGAATTTTCGCCGATGAAGGCAGGGATTCGTCATGACATGGTTGACTATGTAGTCATGTGGTGGTGTTTATAAGACAGCAAAAGTACAAAAGAAAAGATGAAGATATTGTTGGTAAGTAAGTTCTACATGATCAATTCATGCTCTCAAATACATTCCCCATCAATACAGTACTAACAAGCTGATTAGATACATTCGTCATCCAACACTTGAATTATCCCTCGTCAACAAAAATAAGATTATAATGACTCTCCCTCTCAAAATGCGCGCCTGGACCTACCGGACCAAAGGCCTCCCCTCTACAACCGTCAAACTTGAATCCGACTTCAAAGCCCCTCAACCGACAGGCCTAGGCCCAGACGACGTGCTCGTCGAGGTCCACTACGTCGCCTTCAACGGCGGCACCACCAGCGGCATCCAAGTCCTGAGGCCGCGCCCTCTTGCTTTTTTTCTTCGCCAGCAAGACCGTGTGGCAATCACCGAGATTGAGTTTTCCGGGCGTCTGCTTGCCGCCGGAAGCAATGTATTATCCGGTGCTAATGGCAGGAAAGATCTCAAGATCGGGGAAATCGTGATTGGGACTATGAATCCGTTCAAATCGTTACGCGATGGGTCTGGCGCGCTGGCTGAGTATGCTGTTACGCAGGCTCGATTTGTGGTCCCGTATCAGCTGCCCGGCGGTGAACCATCAAAGCTGTCACTCGCCGAGTGGACTGGGCTGGGAGGAGTCGGGTGCACAGCGATACAGGCTGTTGAACGCGCCGGGCTCAAAGCCGGGGACAAGGTGCTCATCAACGGCGGCAGCGGTGGCGCTGGGGTCATGATGGTGCAGGTGGCTCGATCAGTAATCGGTCCTCAGGGGAAGCTTGTGGCAACCTGTTCCGCTGCAAATGTCGAGCTGGTCAAGAGTCTGGGGGCAGACGAGGTGATTGACTACCGGCAGCATTCACCATTGCATGAGTATCTCGCGGCGTCTGAGCACGCAGATAGTCCCTTTGACGCAATCATTGACAATGTCGGGATTCAGGAGCTCTTCGTTCATTCACCGTCGTATCTTGCGCCGGGAAAGAAATTTCTCGCTATCGGCGCGATGAATGCTGAACCATCTCTCAAGGGAGCCCTGGAGCTCGGTTGGCTGTTGCTATGGAACCAATTCTGTCCGGTCATTTTTGGTGGTGTGCCCAGGAAGTTTCAATTCTATAGCGCCCAGCCTGATTTGCCATCTTTGGAGTTGCTGAGGAAAATGACCCAGGAAGGAAGCCTGCGACAAGTGATTGATTCCATTTGGGAGTTTGAAGATGTACCCAAGGTATGTTTGTACATTTTCGTATTTCCGATTGACGCTAACCATTATATAGGCATATCAGATAATGGAAAGCAAAAGAGCAAAGGGAAAGGTCATTGTTCATGTAACAGATTAGTTTCGGAGACTGTTTGAATTGAAGTTGGCTAGTGGTCTGTTTTGACGGAATCCTGTTTGTAATCGTATATATTGAATGAGCCTATAGCTCAGCTGGAGTCCATAAGTTAATCCAACCCCCCAGCTAACCACTCCCCAACTTCAACGCCTATCCCCTTGGCAAGCTCGCCGATCCAATCGCCAGAAATATTCACGCACCACTTCTCACCCGCATCTGCAGAAGTCGCCGTCGCCGAGCTGCCGCCAACATTTGCACTGCCAGACGGCACAACCAAGCGCAGCCGACGCAACGTGGCGAGTTCGGCGTAGACCGAGTCCGCCATGCTAGGCGCACGCACAGGATTTGCGGGTGGGTTTGGGTCAATGGCATGGTAAATTGCGATTAAACGCTCGAGGGTGAATGGACGCGCTGTGAGGATCGTAGACGGCCCTGTCAAAACTTTCCCGGCACCGCCGCTGCCAGCTGCAGAAGTTGTGGCAGATGACTTGACAAAGGCAGAGTCGAGCATTCCTTTTGTAATTTTTGTCTTGACTCGCTTCCCCTTTTTCGGTGTCGATAGGTCGTCATTGTCATCGTCCACTTGGGACTGCGAGAGAAGTTTCAGCCGTCTTCTGTGGTGCGAGCGTTTGTTTCTCGCCGATAGAGAAGAGGAAGAGAACTTGGAGAAGAAAATCGTGTCCAGTCGCGGCGGAGTATGAGATGCCACGTAGGCAGATGTCAAGACAAGAGTTGGAAAGTATGGCAGCGAGGGTGGCTTTGGCGCCGAAGAGCCAAGTGATTTTTGGTTGCTGCTGGCTTCGTCCGGAACAATACGATGAACCAACATAGTCTCCCCTTGCACCTTGAACATGGCTCGATTCCGGACCAATAGCCTTGTAAAATCCCAATCTCCACTGCTTCCTGGGGGTTTCTCGGCCAAAACAGGCTGGATGAAGCGCGGCCATAATCTCTCACAAACAACTCTAAAGGAGGGAATAGTCCCAGCCGTGGGACCAACCAAGGAGTCATACACTGTTGAAACAAACTGCGGGTAAATCTTTAGAGCTGTATCCTTGGAAACCCCATCGACCACAGGCGGCTCCGAAGCATTGATAATCGTAATGGCCTCTTTGCGAGTATAAGGAGGAAACGTAATATGCGGCACGCCCGCCGAGCTCAAAAACAGCGGACGAGGCGAAGTATTCAAGACAAGCACGACAGTCAAAGCCGGAATCTGAATTCTCACGGTCAGCCTATACCCAAAACAACATGAATCGAGAAAAATCTTACCACTTCTCCTAGCCTCGCCAACGCAGCAAGCAACATTTGAGACGCTTCTCGTTGTTTATCAATCCCATCCAACACTAAAATAAACTTCTTTCCATTATTCTCCCCGGTTTCATTTGTTGCTGAAAGAATATCCGACAGCAACACCACAAGCGTGCTCACATGCTCACACTTGCCCTTGCCGAACCGCTCCCATTCAGCCTCCAGTCCCAGGGCGCGCAGCGTCTCCAAAAGAATTTTCGTCAGGAGATGTCTCCCCGTGATACACTCTGCGCAGCGGATGATCGTGTGCGGGACTTGCAGCTCTTCCAAAACGGCGCGCGTGATTGTGGACTTGCATGTCGCAGAAATTCCATGGAGGACTAACGAGGGCGGACTTGGGGAATGGGGCTATTCAACGTTAGTTTTTCTTTCCCTTTTCTTTCCTAATTATGGAATATAGCTTAATAAATATACACTGAGCAGCGCAGCAAGCTGTTGGATCTGCGATTCACGGCACGGCCATCGTTGAGTCAAGGAGCGACTTATTTGGAGAAGAAGGAGGCGGGTCATCGTGGCAGCATTTCTCCAAATTCAATCCGATAATAGAAAGAGATTGCCGCAATGTGCAATAGTCTCAATGCCCAAGTGCTAATGGCAGCTTGTTGTGCACTATGATCCGGCTTGCATGTGTTGTGAGGTGCACGAAGCTCCGAGTGTCCGCCGCGGAAGTCAACAAGAAGCAGCTGGTCCGTGCACGGCTACTGCAGCACTATTTATGTTTATGGGAAAGACAACATAACTCAACCATAAGAGTATGAATACATTCATCTAAAGCGAAATAGGCTAAAACACATCCTGGAGACATCCGAAAGACATATCATCCCTCCATCCAGAGCTGGTGAGATGCCCTTCACTCGAATACAAGCAGAAGTCATATCTATCCATTCAAAAACACAACGCAAGAAGAGGCAAAAAATGTAACTGAAGGAGCGTCAAGGCATGCGCAGTGAGTAGGTTCTGCGAATTCAGGACGTTCCTTTCAGCCAACAATGGTTCAAAAAGACACAAGTGAACTGAAATCGAGGGAAAAAAACAAAATCACATCGGAAATGAGAAAGATCAGAGTATAAAACATACCACGCGCTGTGGAGCAGCATGGAAAACATAGTGATTGCTCTTGCAGTCAAAAGGAGTCGACTAACATTACACTGTCGTCGCGTTGCATATGCATGCAGAGTAGTTGTAAGGAAAAGTTGTACAGGAGTTCGCGATGCAATGCGTTTTGAGAAAAGAAAAACAAAGAAAAGAAAAGAAAATGATGAGTTATCGGAAAAATGGCACCAACAAAATCAAGAAATGACACGAGAACATCGTCTCACTATGTATGCTGATTTGCAAAAGTCGCAGCGGACGTGTTTTCGTTGCCTGGGGCCGTAAGTCGTAAGCGTCATGGCATCATCGCTTAGAATACAAGTCTGTTTCAGACATAGGATGGAGGACGGTTGAGATTTTTCAGTAAAAAGAATTGCCACCAAAAGACTGTCCCTGAGGAATGCTATGGGGTGGAGCAAAAGCCCCAACGTCAGCCGGAACATTGTTAGAGGCACCAAAAGTATTTGGAGGAGAGAGTGGCTGAGCGCCAAATTGTTGAGTCGCGGTTCCATTCCCGTTGAACGACGTTTGGCCTTGGAGGAATGGCTTCGGGGGCACTTGCATGGATGCAGGAAGCTGGCCGGAAGTCATGTCGTTCGGGGTGGCCTGGCCGCTAGGATTGCCACTGGTGCGGCCAGAGGACTCAGCACCTGCCATCTTACCGGCAATACGGCGACCATGAGGAGTTTGGCGAATGGAAGGAAGAATAGGTCGAATAACATCCATAAGACGGGTGCGAGTTTCGGCATCAACGAAATCCATTGCGGTCTGAACGACATAGTTTGCAAAAGAGTCACGCAGCATTCCCTCGAGTTCACGGGGAACAAGAAGCTCTTCGACCATGCGACGGCGCATAGGAAGTTCAGCAGTTCTTAAGCACTTCTCAATCACATTGGAGCTGAACTTCTGCTTTGACAAAGGAGGAATATTCCCCAAGAACGTCTGGCAAAGCGGGTCGGTAAAATGGGGTTCAGAAAGATCTAAAATGTACTGCACCACGTAGTTTCCGAAGGGGTCTTGAACGAGGGAAAACGCATTTGAAGTAATTTGAGCGATTAGACGAGCGCGCTGCTCCCCTGATGCGTGATCAATACACCGTTGTAGCACACAGCATCCGTGACGGTGCGTGCCCACCACCACACACTGCGACCCGACGGCATCATAGATAAATTGTGCATCCTCTGCTGATAGGCGGTTGAGACATTTTTGGATCACATGGTTTCCATTAAGATCTTGAACAAGGTCCACTACATGGCCGCGCAACGCGTCAATGACCATTTGGATCTGCTGGGTGGTGGATACAAATTCAATCATTTTTTGAAGGGCACGTGTACCATGCTGGTTGAGAGCGATTGGAACCAGCTGCGGGGTAGCGTTATGGATCAGACGAGTGCGTTGATCATCGTTCGAGTATTCGAGGAGCTTCTGACAGAGGTAGTTGCCAAACGGGTCTAGCTATCGGGTTAGCAATAGAAAAATAAAAGGCGTTTACAAGACACGTACCTGTCATCAACTCAACCACGTGCATATGTGTTTCGGCAAAGATCATTTGAACGTGCTCAGGGTTGCGTTCCTCTAGCTTTCGCTGAAGATAGCGGCATCCATGCTGGTCCTTGCACAAGCCGTACAAATCACCACGGTACTGTTCAAGAGGCAGATTGGCAAAGCGAGAGACTTGCTGGGCATCGGTTTCGCCATTACGATGGGCGGGTGCATTCACAGGGCGTGCTGGAACCCTGGAGAACTGGAAGGCACCGTTTTGTCCAAACCCACCGTATGGAGCCTGCGTGTTAAAGCTCTGAACAGCACCACCGTTAACGGGAATGCCGTTGTTCATATACGGCTGCACCGGGAAAGGAAGAAACTGCCCCTGGAAATTGGGGATGGCGCTAGGAGCAGCAGGCCCGGCGAGACCTGGCCCATTGACTGCAGATAGCTGAGGACCAAAAGGGGCAGCTGTTGCTTGAAGGCCTGACGGAGGCCCGCCGCCATTAGTAGCCATTACGGATTCCTCGCGTTCAGGGGATTCCTTGGCTGAACGGCTGGTTGTCGCACCAGGGGGGATGCGGCCCAAGCTTGCATTGTGCTGGTGAAAGTGATCAGCATGCGACTTTGGCGGCGTAACAGCACTACCTCCATTGGCCTTCATCGTAGGAAGGTCATTCGTTGAGTATGAGGACTGCAATGAAACAGGCCGAGTTGAGGGCTGGGCGGGGGTGCTAGGTTCTTGCTTTCCGAGGAACAAATTCAGCTCAACAGAATGGCGTGCAGCATGGCGTGCGTGGTGGTTCATCTCAGTGGGCGATGGGCCATCCAATTGATGATCTGAGCGGAACATGCTGAGGTCACCCTGTGGCATGGAACGATAACGGTTATGAGTGTTCCACGGCTCAGGGGTACGAGAGTTTGCTAGATCAAGTGCATCAGAGTTTGCCGAGAGCTTTTAAGGAGTTGTTAGTGTCAGGTCAAATAAAATGAAAGTGATTTTAAACTTACCAGACCTGAGTTGTGGGAGAGAGTGGGGAATTTGTCGTCAGGATCGGTCATTCTAAGGTAGCTCTTGATGTCAGGTGTGGGGAGGCGATCTTCGTCCTTGGGACCCTTTCCCTCGTCACCGAATAGTAGCTTGGCAGCGTTAAACGGCTCCAATGAGGTATTATTGTAAGTGGCAGTGGATGGTCTCAGTTGAGAAGCGAGGCTAGTGCTGGGCATAGAATATCGATGAATACTAGCAAAGCCAAATCAGCACTGTGCCACGACCATTGAAAGTGAGATAAGAGCAGGTGTGAAAGTGAAAGTACACTACGAATTGAAAAGGGAGTACAGAAAGTACAGAGGAAGAGAAAGAGAGAGAAAGAGATGAGAGAAAGAAAGATGAGGGAAAGAATTTAGAAGGAAGGGAAAAGTGACCACTGCGAAGAAGGCAAAGTGACGGATTGCTTGCTTCTCCAACAGCGCAGTGGACAGAACTCGTTGGCAGGGTGGGTCATGTGAATCAGACGAGGAGGAACCTGATCAAATGGCACAAAGAAGAAGGAAGGGGACAGCCACTTACGATGGTCCAGATCGAAAAGCTGAAGTAGACTCCGGGAAATATTCGTCCTCCTCAGAGTTCCTGCGAGAGCCAGGAACTGATTGGACAGAGAAACGGTGATTGGGAGTGGTGGCGGTCCCGTTTCTGGTGTGCGAAGTAGACGGCGGTGAGGTCACAGAGGAGGGTGAGAAGATGTTGAAGATGCCCGGTGAGGAGGTGACGCTGGAGGTCGAGAAGCGAGTGGGCCGCGAGAAGGCAGCTGGGAAGCCAACATCGCGGTACTCTGGGGGCGTTGTGGGCTCACTGACAGGGCCAGAGAGACCCGCATGGGCAAGATCACGCGCCAACTGGTCCATTTCCTGCTTCTCCTTCTCGTGCTGGAGATCCAGCAGCTTCATATCCGCCTCGAATCGTTTCTTCTGTTCCCGCATGTACTCGATATGCTGGCGCTTCTTCTCGAACTAGCGGCCAAATGTTAGAGATACGTAATTACAATTGAGGCAATATACTATGTGTATGTGTATAGATGGCTCGCAACTTACTAGCTGAGACTTATGAATATGGGTCGCCTGTCAACAAAGCTGTCAGCCAATGCAATGCACACACAGGTTTAAGCTTAAACCAAGATCACGAGGCCACATGCATGGAAGCAAGCTCCCACGGTCTGTTCCGAAACAGACTCTGATTGGATGCATGGAGAACCTGGGGGATCTCACCCCTGGTCGAGGCATGGCGGTGACCCAACAGGGCGCGGGTGGAGGGGAACGCAAAACTCACCGAAGACACGATATCGATCGAGTCGGCTGATTGGGCAGGCTGCTGGTTGACAAAGGTCCATGACGACAGCTTACTGGCGGCGTCGGTGGTGAAACGGCGTTGCAGATTGGCGCGGACGTCGGTCGAGGGTCGTTGCAAGGCGGACATCAGGTTGCCCTGAGGGGAGAGAGGCGTGTATGCGGCAAAGGGAGCATCGGCGGGAGGAGAGCGCGGCGAGGGGAAGCGCAGCTCGTCGAGGCGCTCGCTGAGGCCATTTTTGAAGGCCATGATGCGAGAATATACGCAAACAGGTCGACAGAGCTACTCTGTCGCAGCAAACTCGGACAGGTCAGTGACGGGGGGCCGATAGGGGAATGCAACAGCACATAGCTCAATTGAGCAGCAATAGGCAGGACATGTACACGCCAAACAACGACAAGCGAACAGACACACACACAAACAGAGAGACAGAGAGCACAGGCAGAAAAAAGAACGACAGGGCCGAATGAATGGTGGCTGGGTCAAATTGACAAATGTACAGCGTGACAGGGGAGAGTGGGGACACGATAGAGGAATAATGGTTGAGGCAGGGACGGGGAGGGGGAGACTAGCGGTGGGCGGTGTGAGCGCTCGCGGAGGCAGTAACCACGCAAGGAGCGGAGCGGGAGAGGGGTGCCTGAGGGGCCAAATCTTTCTCTCTATCCCTCTCTCTCTCTTGTGTGCGTCTTTGTGTGTACTGGCTTCAAATATGGCTCGCTAACTCACTGGCACAAGTGACTATCCGGACAACAGCTCGACTGATGCGGGGGATAATGGCATGTCGGAGATGCCGTCGATAGCGGAAAGGGGGGGGGGGAGGTTGTGCCTGGCAGCCAGCGTCCGCGGTTAGCAGAGAATCCCAACAAGTCACAACAGCAACAGCCACTCAAAAGATACGCACAAACTCACGGAGCCGAGGGCGATGGTACAGGCGCGCTGGAGCACAGAATCGTACAAATCACAGCACACAAGAAATAATGTACAAGAGACCGAGAGTCGACTCCGGACGAGAGTGGAAGAAGGAAGAACGAGCTGGCTGGCGGCGAAAAAAGACATGCATGGATAGGCCCCGGTGGCTCACTGACCACTAATCACCGAACCAACCAACTAACGACTTAGTTGAAACTCGACAGCTAGCTAGTTAGTCAGTTCGGTGATGGCCAACTAACTGCACTAGGATCGCTTCGTTCTAGGGCGCCGGGCGGTCCTTTTAGCGACTCGGCCACTGCCCCCCAGCGAAGCGGGGAGCCAATCGATCAGCAAGTCAACGAGTCGCCATAGAACAGACACTTCTACGCGGCCTCTTCAGCAATTGACAACAGATCAGTGAATCACAGTGGCCTAGCAGGCTAGTTCAGCACGGACACGAGTGCTGTGCAGTCGACCGGGGCTGAACCCATCCTTTCCTATTGAACAATGTTCTGTGCTCCGTACAGACAATCGAATGACATATAGGGAATATTCAGTATACTATTACGAGCACATTCCGATGATGCAACAGCATGCCGATCAGCGTGGTGTCGAACAGCTCCGAGTTTTTTCTGGGCCGGCCGGAATCGCCCAAAACGATATACATATGATTCAAGTACGTACAACCCTTGTCGACAGATCGCGTTCCTCCGCTACCAATGCAGGCGGGCGCAGCTAACCAGATCGTTGGCTGCCAGCCTTCTGCAGGGAGACAGGCAAGCCGACAGTCGGGTTAGCACTGGCGCATGCCATCTCGAAATATCATTATCAATGTGAACTGATGCAAAAAACCTGGGCTATGTCTGTTTTTAATAGCTCCACTCGGATGATCTTTATAAAGGATCAGTTTTGAAGAGCACCCTATGCGAGGATTTATGTATATACATATCATATGTATATACACATGTAGATGTATGCTTCATTTTATACAAGTATCAATCGGCACGCAATTGGTGTCATGGTGTCCGCATACACACACATCTACACCTGACAATGTATAATAGGCATTGGCGTATAGATGAGGCGGTTGGGCTGCGGTGGGAGAGCCCGAGCCGGCCGGGCCTTAGCCAAACCCTAATCGAGCCAGGCGCCGATCGGCCGGGCCGCCCGCTCCAAGTACTATTAATGTTGTCCCCGGTTGTATATTATATGCGTCGTTATGGTATAATTTCGCGCAGAAAGATGCCAGAAGTACTGTGAGGACACAGTCGCAATGTGATGGCTTGGGCATTAAGCGCTGATCCTGCCTGGGCGCGAATGAGGCCAATTGAATTGCATCGGTGGCGGCGCCAGCAAGATCCACAGTGAGAAGCGGTGTAGCGCCAGCATTTGTTGGCTTATCGTTATCGTTATCGTTATCGCTATCGTGTCACTCTTTGCTCGCAGTGTTACTTCATAATTACTAGGTGAACGGATTAATCAATTTTCAAGGCTCCTTTGAAACAGATAATAAATTTAATTTTTGAGAATAAACAGCGCTGAATAGCTCAAATGCATTGGGCTGTCTGCTCTCCTGCATAGTTGGCGATGGTACGTCGGCATGTAACATGTGCATATCGTCGATATCAGTCTGCAGTGCCCCGCGCCATAGTGGACTCAATTATACTAGTACGTAGTACTAGTAGTGCAATGCCCTCGTGCAGCCACCTCAAATCCCTAGCTAGCTCGCTAACATCGCACAACAATTTTGTTTTTTGCCTTTTCTTTGTGCCCTTGAATCTTAGCGGTCAAAAATTCTCATACTCTAACTTTCCCCCCTTAGCCTCGCCCTTGGTTGACTAATAGTAAGTGACTATCCGAGTTTAAAATTTGAGTCATCGAAGCTGGCGATCTTGTCTGAAACCCGGACGAAACACAGTCCTCGCTAGACTCGGAGCCATTTCAATCAGCGTTTGCCTGTGGCTGACCCCGCATTGTCCCCAGTGTATGGAACTATGTATGGCTATACTAGTAGTATCGATACTATGGCAATTGCCAGGTCACTGCAGATGTGTTGTCAAGTCTGAACCGCTCTGCTGTTCTCCTTTTTGCTAAATAAGGAAGGTTTTGCTTTTTATGACTAAATTTCACCTGGAGTAATCATTATACGTTGAATAGCCTTTTAGATAAATTATTTTGTTCAAGTACTGTCCAACATGATCCTAGTGCCTGCTATGCCTGGCACAAACAAGACAACCCCAGTTGAAGCTATACCCAAGAGTCTGGCACTTTTCTTAACAACAAATTGGCCACCTTTTTTTTTTTTTTTTTTTTTTTTTTTGATAAAATATTGAATTTGTAGTACGTATATACAATCAAATTGCCACAGATTGGCTCTGAAATGTGGGACTACTGCACATACTTTTACAGGCTCTTATTGGCCCAGTGACAGCAGCTGATTACCAAAAATAACCTAGCTCATCGAGAAAGCTTCATCGCGGCGATTATATAAGCGGACCGCGATTTTCCCCTCCTCGGCGCCTCCCCCATCGGAGTCGACAAAAAAAAAAGACAAAATTTTTTTCCAGCTTCAACCTTCGTGTCACCATTGTACCTGAAAAGTGCAATAGTGTCTTCCCTCTGGAGGGGTGACCGGCTGTCGGACTGTTGAATATTGACGCTTTGCTGGGGAGGATGCCTCCACGCAAACGGCCGCAAGCTGCGGTTGCTGATACTGCAAAGCCCAGTTCAACCGGAGTAAGTTATGGACCATCTGTTTTCTTGATGACTATGTGTATATTCATTAGCTTACACTCAGAACTAGCCAAAAAGACTTCCCAAGGCCAGTGCCGCCCACAAGTCAAAACCGGCCTCGACTACGACGACTCGCAAGCCCGACGAACATGGCCATGAACACGACCACCCTTCTCATCCGCAAAAAACACCCAAAATAGACCCCTTCGATGCTCTATTACAGCCCTTCTACTACAACAAATCTTTGACGGATCCTATCAACACCGCTCGCGACAAGTGGAATCTGTTACCGGCCTTTCTCAAGGTCAAGGGACTGGTGAAACAGCACATCGATTCCTACAACTACTTCATTGAAGTGCAACTTAAGAAGATCATACAATCTAGCTCCACCATCTACAGTGACACAGACCCTAATTTTTTTCTCAAGTAAGTTTACTGTCACCTATGCCCGCGTTCGCACCCTCTGACCTGTTTTTACCTCTACCCAATAGATTCACCAATATTTATGTCGGCACCCCTCGTCGTAGCGATGATCCAAAAGACGAAATAGATTATGAATCTTCTATCACGCCGAACGAATGCCGACTTCGTGATGCCACTTATGCTGCCCCGATCTATGTCGACTTTATATACACTCGTGGCGGCCGAGTCAAAAAGACCGGCGTGCCCATTGGCCGTATGCCAGTAATGCTGAGAAGCTCGAAATGCGTGCTATCGAACAAGCCCGCTAGTGAAATGCACTGCTTGAACGAGTGTCCACTTGATCCCGGCGGCTATTTCATCGTCAACGGCACCGAAAAAGTCATTCTCGTCCAGGAGCAACTGAGCAAGAACCGTATCATTGTCGAAACCGATCCCAAGAAAGATATTGTGCAGGCTTCCGTCACTAGTTCATCGAATGAGCGAAAATCAAAGAGTTATATCATCCTCAAAAAAGAGCGCTTGTATCTGAGGCACAACGTCCTTTCTGAAGATGTCCCTCTCGTCATCGTTCTCAAAGCCATGGGCGTTCATTCCGACAAGGAGATGCTTCTTCTCGTTGCCGGTATGGACAATCTTTACCAGGACGACTTTTCCATCAATTTTGAGGAGGCCATCAAGCAGAACGTTTACACACAACAGCAAGCACTCGATTGGATAGGCGCCAAGATTAAGATCAACCGGTCTGGCAAGTCCACAGACTACAGGAAATCACACAGCGAGGAGGCTATTGAGGCTCTCTCTTCCGTCGTCATTTCCCATGTCGAGATCCATGACATGGATTTTAGACCAAAGGCCTTGTATATTGCCAACATGGCCCGGCGTGTCTTGATGGCCAAACACGATACAGGAATGGTTGATGATCGAGACTATGTAGGAAATAAGAGATTGGAACTGGCTGGTCAACTTTTGGCTCTCCTCTTCGAAGATCTTTTCAAAAAGTTTTGCTTTGACATCAAGATGAACATCAGCAAAGTAACGGCAAAAAGGCAGCGTGAGAGTTTCGACGCTATGAGTGTCATTACTTTGCACGCAAACCATATCACTACGGGAATGAATCGAGCTATATCAACCGGAAACTGGAGTCTCAAGCGATTCCGAATGGAACGTGCTGGCGTCACTCACGTCTTGAGTAGGCTTAGCTACATTGCTGCACTGGGCATGATGACTCGAATTTCGAGTCAGTTTGAAAAGACTAGAAAAGTCAGTGGTCCCCGAGCTTTACAGCCCTCGCAATTTGGCATGCTTTGTCCGTCAGATACCCCCGAAGGTGAAGCTTGTGGTCTAGTGAAGAATTTGGCACTCATGACGCACATAACAACCAACGATGAAGAAGGCCCAGTGTCGAAGCTGGTCTTCATGCTAGGGGCAGAGGATATCATCACACTCGGTGGTAAGGAGATCTACGGGCCTGGAGCATACATCATTTCTATGAATGGCACGCCCATGGCTCTTACTAGACGGCCGAAACACTTCCTTGACTCGTTTCGCAGGTTGCGGCGGATGGGTCGAGTTTCCGAATTTGTGAGCATCTATATTAATCACCATCAGCGTGCAGTCCATATTGCAACCGACGATGGACGCATTTGCCGACCTCTCGTGGTCGTCAGCAATGGCAAACCACTTGTCACTGCAAGCCATTTGGAGAAACTTCGGGATGGATCCATGCAATTTGACGACTTTCTTGCCCAGGGTTTGGTCGAATACTTGGACGTCAACGAGGAGAACGATTCGAACATTGCCATCTATGAGCGCGATGTGGTTGACATTACAACACATCTTGAAATTGAGCCTTTTACAGTCCTGGGTGCTGTCGCTGGTCTTATCCCTTATCCTCACCATAACCAGTCCCCCCGAAATACATACCAGTGTGCTATGGGTAAACAAGCCATTGGTGCTATTGCCGCGAACCAGTTCTTGCGGATCGACTCGTTGCTTTACTTGATGGTGTATCCCCAGAAGCCTATGGTAAAGACACGGACTATTGAACTCATCAAGTACGACCAACTTCCAGCCGGTCAGAACGCCACGGTTGCAGTCATGAGCTACTCAGGCTACGATATCGAAGATGCCCTGGTGCTGAACAAGGGATCCGTCGACCGAGGCTTTGGGCGTTGCCAGGTGTTCCGCAAGTATGTCACCCAGGTGAAAAGCTATCCAAACGGAACAGCAGACATGCTCAAAGGGCCTGACCGGGATGAATATAACGTCCCTGAGAAAAAACACGCCTTGATTGATGAGGATGGTTTAGCTGCTGTCGGTGAAAAGATTAGTTATGGCGAGGTCTATATTAATAAGCGCATTCCAAAATCAGCATTCTCGAGTGGCATCACAGGGTCCGAAGTGGGAAGTGATTCGGGCTATTCTGAAGCTCCCATGACATACAAACTCCCTGACCCGGCTTATATTGACAAAGTCATGGTCTCTGTCAACGAAGCTGAGGTCAAAATATGCAAGGTTCTGACCCGACAAACACGCAGACCTGAACCTGGCGATAAATTTTCTTCGCGTCACGGACAAAAGGGTGTTGTTGGTATTATCGCAGAACAGGCAGATATGCCATTCACAGACCAGGGAATTGTGCCGGACATTATTATGAACCCGCATGGTTTCCCATCTCGAATGACTGTTGGCAAATTGCTCGAACTTGTGGCTGGCAAAGCTGGCATTCTATCAGGACAGCATGGCTACGGGACGGCATTTGGTGGTAGTCCTGTTGAGGAGATGTCAGCCATTCTCGTTGACAAAGGATTTAGTTACGGTGGCAAAGACTACTTGACCTCTGGCATCACTGGCGAGGCTCTACCGTTCTATGTATTCACCGGCCCAATCTACTACCAAAAGCTAAAGCACATGGTTCAGGACAAAATGCACTCGCGTGCAACGGGTCCACGGGCAACTCTCACCCGCCAACCGACCGAAGGTCGTTCGCGTGACGGTGGTCTGCGTCTTGGAGAAATGGAACGCGACTGTCTCATCGCTTACGGGACCAGCCAGCTCTTGCTCGAGCGTCTGATGATTTCTTCTGACAAGCACGAGATTGACGTTTGCGAAAAGTGCGGGTTCATGGGCTATCACAACTGGTGCCAGAGCTGCCGGACTTCACGTGGGGTGGTTAAAATGACAATTCCGTACGCGGCCAAGCTATTGATCCAGGAACTGCTCAGTATGAACGTCACTGCTCGGCTGAAGCTTGGGGATGAGTTCCCCGAGGGTCGTGGAATGTGATGTAGTTGATTTCCCTTTTCGAACAATGTTTGCATAGCGTGGGTATACATGTACACATAGAGATACAGTACAATGAAGCATTCGCGAGATATTTTTATTTTTATTCTTATTCTTATTTTTGCTCTATATTATCTTTTTGCCTAGTTCTTCTTCATTTCTTTTTCTTCTTTTTTTTTGGTTTGTTCTGACTTTTCTCCCATATGCTGTCGGAATCAACGGAGGAGACTGCTCGCCGACCCAGAAGTAGTGGACGCGCAAGTTCATCCCGGGTCCGGTGGTGTACCATTTGTGCAATGTTGACGTCGGGAACCCCTCAATGTCTATCGACAGCAAACACAATGTTAGCAGGACTAAGTTACCGAGAAGCTCCGGTCGGAGAAGTTGATCGTCCTTTTATGCAGTGCGATCTCTCTCGAGGGCACCTTGCTGACCAGGCAGCGGCAAACTTCTTCCCTGTCATCCGATGTATCACCTCGTTGACGGATATTACTTTTTACTCAAAAAATCAAACAAATTGGAAATACCAAAACAGCTATCGCTATGGAATCCGCTGCTCGAACTGCAGGATCCGTTACAGGCAGACATGAACAACATGATGATCGCTTCGACCTTCCGGGTTTCACACTCCCATTAGACTACTGCCCGGATGCACTGAATGCGTATGGGGTCAAAACCACTTCCTTGTTTCCTTCTGGATTAAATAGTAGGGATATAGAGCGTGGCTATCTCGAGTACGTCTGTGATTCTTTTCTTATTTTCCTGATTGAGATACTGACTAGGAGGTTCACTCGGCCGTCCCAGTCAGCCGCTATTGTCATTTCGAGAGTTGACGATGTTAGATCTGATCAATGATTTTACAGACAAGGATGCCTGGGAGTTCAAGGTATGATTATGAGAGAAAATACAAAGAAAAAGCAGCTCATTAGTGTAGGCGTTGGAGGATGAATTCATGGAAAATTGGAAGAAGAGTATCCTCAAAAGAGAGGATGTCACGCCCAAGATGGCGGATTGGCTACTGACCGAGCTCAAATTCAAGGCAATCATCGCTAAGAAAACCGACTATAGCATCAGCATCTTCAACGGAGACGTGGTAAAGTCCAGCTGTGGGATAATGGGAAATCTGCAACAAGACCTAGTGGTGGCTATCAAGTCTTTGGAAAAGGGGCTAGCATCGTTTAGCGAATACCGTCTTGTGACTGAGCCCCGAGAGTTTGACTATGTGCACCCCTCATTCTTCCCCATTGTGTTTGGCGAGAGTCGGTGTCTTCGAGACCGAACTATCTGCCGTGAAAATGCTGTTGAGTCGATGGGTCAGGGCGAGATCATCCCGGTGCCTAAAGATCCTGGACCGTCACGAAAGGATCTAAGCTGGAACATCGCATCGCGTGCTGATATCGGGCCTCGGCCATATAGCTCGCGATTCCAATGGTTGCCCAGTGACGTTCAATTTCGACCGGATGGGACGTGCTATTTTTCCACTTATATTAACAACATCCATCCGCAACGGAACAAACAATTCTACGGCCTCTTCGAAAAAGCCCTAGACAAGATCATTCGCATGTGGGATATGTGTTTGACGCCATTGAAGAACACCCTCCAATCTCGGCCTCGCATCGAAGTGCGAGAAGTCAAGTACGAGGAGATCTCACCGGGAAAGACTGACCCACGACCAGAAGTCAAAGAGGATGAATCTCGTGATTTGTATGAAGAGCGGCTGCGTGAATGGAGAAGGAAGAACTTTGTGGCCATTCAGCCAGAACCCGAGGTGTTTGCGCCCATTGCCATTCCGCCTCAGGTTCTTGATGAGCTTCCGCCTCAGGAAAGGTCCAAGCACCGCATCCAAGACGCGATGGATCTGGTAAGGGATTATGGACATCGCGGATTGCAGGTGATTGTCAAACTCGCGGAGTATTCCGCGACGCCTGCGGAGCCGAAATTTACCACTGAGTGGCATGTCGAGGGACAAATAGTAAGCATCTTCATTTCCTCCAAAGCCAGAGCAGAGAAGAGGGATAATTCAGTTCCACGTTTGCTAACATTAATTCTAGAACGAACACATCTGCGCAATAGCAATTTATTGCCTGGAAAGCGAAAACATGGACACCGATGACCTCGAATTCCGCCAGATAATCGACTTGGAGCCTCTGGTCGACATTGACTATGATCGTGGCGACACCGTCTGGCTGGAGCAGATATTCGGGCTGAAGAACAACGAGCCTGCCGTGCAAGAAGTTGGCAAAGTCAAAATCATGGATGGCCGAGCCATTGCCTGGCCCAATTCTTTGCAGCATAGGGGCGTGTTGGAATTGAAAGACAAATCTAAGCCCGGCTATGCGCACCTCTTGCAGTTCCTGCTGATCGACCCCAACATCCGCATCATCTCGACAGCTAATGTGCCGCCTCAAAGGCTGGACTGGAAGCACGAGGCAGACAAAGCTCCGACGGATATAACTAAAATGTCTTTGGAAGAGAAACTGAAGATCATACCGAGAGAGGGTGATTATCCCTGGGCATTGCAAGAAGCTAAATCGATCTTAAAAGAGATGCGTAACGAGCGCCAGGAGTTCAATCATTACCAGGACGTCGCTTATCACTCTAAAATGGTCGCTCTTTGACAGAGGGCATCGGTTCTTGTCTCATTCCATAGTTTTGAATAGTTTTTTTCCTCTTTCTTTTCTCTTCAGGTCTTGTTAGTTCGGAAAGGGTGTTTGTTATACATTCAAAATCTACACAAATTGATGAAATCAATGCAAGGCTCTCTCGTACAGCTGATACAAATGAAATAGCTTAATGTAACAAAAGCCTCTCGACAATAGCCCAGTACCTCTCCGGGTCACTTTTCATATGCCCAACATGAGGCGAGCCCTCAAACTTTTCCAAATCTACCTTTCTCCCCTTGGCCACCGCGGAAGCAGCATGCTGCTCCACGTCTTTCGACGGTATTAGATCGTCTGAGTCTGAATATATGTAGCAGGATCTTATAACCGATTCGTCGTTGTCTGTCTTCCTTTTGTCTCTTGCCGCCACCACCAACTCCTTATCCAGAACTGCCCTCCTCGTAAACGCAAACGGATCCTCCCTCCTGAGCAGCACTCTCATAATCAACCACCGGCCCCACACCATCATAGCCAGCAAAGCGTACCCAATCTGCCGAATGATTCGTACTTGGGGAAGTCCATACGCCAACGCTCTCAGGGATTTGGACGGCGCAGCCACTCCCGGAGCACTATCAAGAACCATGGCCGATATACGTAGCGGTCTGCCCGTGGCATGCCCGTAAGCTAGCAGCAAATGCGCCGTCGTGAACATTCCGCCGTTTGAAAAGAGATGAATATAACAAGAACCATCATTTTCCTCTAGTTTTTCGTTCTTGTCGGGAAGAAGAAGATCAATCGCGGGTTGAAGTCGTCGCCGGTGCGATGCCAGTGTTGGGTGAAGGTAGAAATCACGCGGGCCGCTGAGGATGAAGATGATGCGGGACTCGGGTGCCAGGAGGGCGTATTGTGCGACGAATTTGGCTACGGCGCGAGCTGGTGCGCTGTACCAGAAGGAGAGGATTATTGTTGATGGTGGTTTGGGTTTGATTTCTGGGTTTGGTGTTGTGGGAGTGGTGGTGCGTGGTGGAACATGGTAGATGGAAGGGGAAAGGCGGATATAAGGGGAAAATGCGGTTTCTGTTGCTGCTGACATGGTTTATTTACATCGATTGATGTATATAGCAATGTGTACAGATCCAAGAAGCTGATTTGTCAATGTATTGTTCAGGCCTGTACCGCATGTAAGCTTCAATGCTTTTGTTTAACATAAATGTCGACGAGGGAGTACCAGACAGTATATAAACATGCAGGTAGGAATTCTATGTTAACTTATTTGGAATAAAACCCAACAAAATATTTGAAAAGAAGCCCAACAATTCAATGCGATCTTTGTACATTGTATGAAGGGCGAATGTTGTCCCGACCAGCGAGAGCCGAGGTCTAGCGCTAGTGTTGCTTCAATAGTGCTCGCTAACTATACGTCGAGTAGATCAATATTGATGGAATTGCTTTTTTCTTCTAAGTACAATGAAATAACCACGGTCATTGTAATATGGAACTCGATTGAGAAGATATCCAATCTATCTAATAACCACGAGCACCGATACATCGTCATGCTATATTTCCTGGACGCCATTTTCGCCAAATTATGCTAGAAACATGTATTCACATTAAACCATCCAACCATCTCGCCGAGGCGACACAAAGCTTCCTGCAAGTCCTCTACGGCCTTCCGGCATCGTTGCCCGATGTTGGCGTGCCGGAATCTCCCAGTCCCTTCTTCCGCGCTCGCAGAGTCTGCCCCTGGCCTTGAAATTTGGGCTCATTATCCTCCTCGATGACTTTCCCCTGCTCGTCACGTTTCTGTACTGGTTTTATGGCATAGCCGAAGAAGAGTTTGTTCGGACCCAATCGCAGTGGTTGCGGTCCGTTGGTCCGTCGGAGCGGAGCTGGATGCTCAGGATTTGTCGACTTGCCAGCAACGGGCGTACTGGCCTGAGGAGTCGGTGTTCTGCTGCTCTTCTTGGCGTTCAGGCGATGTCCACCCGTAAGAAAATTGGAAGATGCAGCTTTGGCTCCCTTGGCAGCGTCAGTGGCCTCGGGGGCAATGGCGGCATAGTTGATGGCCTGGGCCATGCCTCCATGCGAGTGGACTAATCCACCGGCAGGAGCTAACGGCGTACTCGTGCCACTTGGAAGTTTCGGCTCCTCGTAGCCGACAGGAGGTGCAAAGTCGACTTCTAGATCTGTTTCCAACACCGATATCGCCTTTTTCTCGCCATCTGGCTTTGCGTCCAGCACCGCAACTTCGTAAACTTGGTCGTTGTAGGCGAAAGTGAAGACGTCGCCCTTTGTCAGACAGGAAAAATTCCGGAATGCATTTTCGAGGACTGCTTTGGGGTCGCTGATATCAAGAAACGCTGTTGACTGTGGCTGGAGTTTGATGAATCGGCCTGGTGGGAGATCAGTCGACTTGACCTGTATAAGATCGCCTGGCTCGAGGAGAAGTGTTTGCATCAGCTATAGCAAGAGTTGTTAGCAAGCCACATCTATATGTGGAAGTAAAACCGGCATACCCAGAACGGGAGATAAATCTTGCCCTCCTCTGCAATAAACTCCAAAACACCCGCATGTGTCATCTTTTCCTTGGCGCCATTATGTAGCTCAAACAACATCGGATATGTGATATGCAGGCGTGTCAATTTGTCGAGTGCACTGGGGGGCATTATAACTTTGCCTCCATGGTTCACGTTCTCTCTCTCCGGCCCCGGCAGCATCACAACGGGATAGCATCGGTAGTATTCGTCAAACCGCCTGGCAGTTGCACCGTAGCGCATGCCTCCTCCTAGTATACCGTCCATCGGGTCGTCCCACACGCCTGGGCGATACTGGGCAGAGGTCAGTGGTGAGCAGAGGAGCAGGGAGGGTCAAGGTACCATTATAATGAGGTGTCGGGAGGCGTCTGAACACGGTGCGGGGAGCAGGGGACGGGAATCAGCGTTTGCGTTGCAGATATTGCCGAAAGAGGATCAGCAAAGAGAATTCTGTATTATGCAAGCTGATTTCCCAGGTCTGGCACAACGAAGATGTTAACAGGTGAGGATAAGGACGAAAGTTCCAGACGTGCTTGTCCGTCGGTGACGCAAGTGCAGGCCGAACTGACCACTAACGAAGCTCCACCATGATTTTCCGTCCCGACCCCGGACTCGCAACTAATACAACTTCTGTCTGTTCGCCAGCTTTTCAACAACGTGCATCTCGTTTAGATTATAAACTGCCGACCATGTCTAGATCATTCCGCCCAAAGCGAGCTGGCGAGGACTACAGCCGGACTCACCATGGCCTAGAAGAGGAAGCGGACGGCCCTTCAACGTCCAAGAAAGCGCGCTTCGATCTGCGCAACCCGTCAGCCTTGGCCCCGGACGAGCTCGAGGACGATGCAGTTTTGGACGCCGACGAGATCGGCCGTCGAGGGCAAGGCGTACGGCGCAATGCGGTCAACCTGGATGGATACCAATCAGACAGTGATAACGAGGGCTACGACGTGCGGGCAGAGGCAAGGGCCAAGGCCAAAAAACAACAACAAGAAGACGAGGATGAAGATATGTTTGCCGATCTCAAAGATGACGACGATGAAAACGACGCCGCAGAACCGCTGGACGAAGACGAGGCCTATCGACAGAACAAGAAGACTGTACATTTCATGAAAAACGAACAAATAGAGGGACAAGTCGAAAGCTCCCGGGGTGGTCGCGCTGTCCGTGTGGACCTGGCTGACCCATTCGGTGAGCAAAAGTTGAGAGCAGAAGAAGCAGAGAGTGAGAGCGAAAGCGAGGTGGATGACGAAGAACGAGCTCGCGTCGACACCGAGGTTGATGAAGAGATTGGAGCCGGTGGCAAGAAGACCCATGCACCACTTATTGATGCTTTCAATATGCGAACTGAACAAGAGGAAGGCCGATTTGACGATCAGGGAAACTACATCCGAAAGGCTGTTGATCCGGACGCGGTTCATGACACATGGCTACAAGGCCTCTCAAAGAAGGATATTCGACGAGCGAGAGAAGCTGCTGATAAGCGGGAGACTGAACGACGCGAGAAAGACAAGGAGAACGATAGCCTTCTTACCAGCGACTTGCTTCGAACTCTCATCAGTCACCTGCAGCGAGGAGAAACCGTGCTCGAAGCCCTTGGAAGACTCGGGAAAGGACTGCGCAAGAAACCTAAATGGCAATCGAAGCAAAAAAATAAAAATAAGAAAGCCAAGAATGGTCCCGATAATGGCGAACCAGATGTTGAAATGACCGAAGAAAACCCGGAAGAAGTTGCTCGGAGGGAAGCTATTGAAAAGGTCACTGGCGCAGCAGATCTTCTCCTGACCAGGGGCCAGACAGACATCTACGACTCAGAAAGGGAAATTCTAACCCGACAATTTTTGCGCGAAACAGGAGAAGAATGGGTTGATCCTCCAACCGCGGACGGAAAGTTAACTGCAGAGGCGGCAGAGGTATCAAATACATGGGAATACCGCTGGTCAGATGCGCGAGACGGTGGTGAGACGCATGGGCCTTATGATAGTGCCATGATGCAGTCGTGGAGCGACGCTGGATATTTTGGAGACGGCGTTGAATTCCGCAGAGTAGGAGATTCACAAGACAGCTGGAGTCGCGTAACGACGTTCTCATAAACCTAGCTGCTTGTGAGTTTCTTAATTTGTATCATATCTACGACCTTGGTTTTGAAGTTAAAGGTTTGAGTGTCAAGTATTAGCTACGTATAAATAATTACAAAACCCAAGATATCATTAATACGCCAATTATATCATACATCCCGTGTTAGTCAATTCAAATAGAATGGCTCGACACGCGAAGATCACTGCTTTTGAATGACAAGCCAACCGTTGAAAAAAAAGATCGCCCATCTGAATACGCCATCACAAAAGTCTTTTTGAAGAAAAGGGTGATACAGCAAACACATTTACGAGAGTTCCATCGCATCTCCATTGGTGTATGAGAGATTGACAGCGCCATCTTGACTGATAAACTGCTTTTCAAAGTCGGTCACAAACTTGACGCTTCTGGCAGGGTCATAGAATAGTCGGAAGCTGCGCTGGATATCATCGATGCTGACCTCTTTGGCCTTTCGCTTTTGGCTAAGCAACTGTGAGGTTGTGATGATGTTGCTGGCATAGCGCAAGCCAGATTCTTGACCAATCTTGGTCAGCAAAGCCAAGGCATCGGGCGACAGATCAACTTCCTCCTCCTGTGCTCGGATTGCAAGAATTTGGCGAATTTCATCAGACGTATAAGGCTGAGTGCTCACGATGACGACGCGATCCAGAAAGTCGAGAGGCAGCCCATGCGGCGATCGGTAGGTGGTTCCCCGAATGCGTGTGTTGCCACGGTTGCTGGCCATGATGACAATTGGGGCCAGCTCAGCCTCCAATGCTCGGTTGATGTATGAGAAACATTCAATATCTAGCATGTGAACTTCATCAATGAACAAGACACCGGGAATGATCTCGGCTTTGCCTTCTTCTTTCCACTCAGCCACTTTGGTGTTGATTTGATCTCGGACTTCGCTTCGGATTTCTCCGGTGTCTCCAGAAAATAGAGCAAGGAAGCCCTGTGTACGAGAGTTAATGACATCAATTTCATGCAGGCTGACAGTGTGCACAATCTCTTTGCGCACTTGAAGCTCGCCTTCGGGGCACTGGACAAATTTGGCATCGGGACCCATGGCATCGTAGTCTCTCGAGCGGGCATATGAACGACCCAACTTTGTAATCTTGCCCGAAGATTTATCGATGGAGATAACATCACCAGCCATCACGCGCTCTTTGGTCATCGAGTCGATCATTTTCGTGCCCATGTCGTAAATTGTCTCCATATCGGTTGTCTTGATGGTGAGCTTTCCTTGTTTGTTGCCCTGCATCCAGTTAGCCTCACTCATTTCTCACATCACAACAATTTTGGTCCCATACCCCCGTCACACTGCGGTCAATCTGAATCTCCACCACTTCACCCTCGATAATCTCACTCTCCTCCTTGATTCTGACACCGATGGACTTGCGAAAGGCCTGGGTGAGGGCTTCGGTTTTCGACATCTCTAGGGAGAATATCTCAGATGAAGCTAGCGTCGTAAAAGGCACATCGGCGCCCAATGATTGCGCCATTCCCATTGCGATCGCCGTCTTTCCCGTGCTGGGAGGTCCGGCGATGAGCACTGCGCGGCCAGCGATTTTTCCTTCTTTAACCATCTGCAGGATGACCGCCGCCGCTTTCCTCGCTTTCTCCTGGCCGACCAAGCCCTGGGAGGAGGTCCTGGGCTGCAGTGTGTCTACATCGACGCCGAGACCTCGGATATGCGAATGTGCTGCGATCAAGTTGAGGCCGCGCAGCTCCTTGCTCTCTGAAATGGTTGAGATAGGCTGGAAAAACGGACTGGGTTAGCTCGCTGATGGAAGATGAGGCACGGGCAGACTCTAGCACTTACAGCAGCCATCTTTCACGGACTAAAAGTCAGTGTATATTGGTTGCGAAAAGCGATTCCGAAGCAAGAATGAGGGTGCAGGCTGTGGGTATCTCTGGAGCGTGGGATTTATTACTGGACTCTGGACAGGCTTCCTAAATAGCTTTTGAGCAGGGCTTGGCACCGCACCCCCTTCACCGCCCGCCTCACCGCCTGGCCTGTGCGGTGCGGTTCTTTGTTGAAGCGGCCAATCATCGCGTTGCCGGAGCACCTCGAAATTCTTACTGTTTGCTCTCGTCCAGTGGAAGGTGATAGATCAACACTTCATCCCATCACTCGCTGCGTTTTTCTTTCTCGTTGTTTTTGAAATTTTTCTTTTCTGATTCTTGCCTCTTCCTGATTTTTCTCCCTGCCAAAAAGGTGAAGGACTGCTCAGTTCAGGGTGAACACGCGAGCCCCTCACATTGTTTGACAGCCTTGCTGCCAAGATGTCTGCACATAATTAGATACCTCTACAAACAGGCAACTCACAGCGAGAAAAAAGCAAAAGTCTGGGGCAATTTTACTCCGACTCGATATGGCCGAGGGTCCTAGGCCAGTTTCTGGACCTCCAGGGCCCAGAGAAGACCAGACGTCGCCGTTTACTACCGCATTGCCCCCTCGTGACCCTCGTCGAAATTCGCGTCAAAACAGTCTTGCTGGCCTCCCTCGTCAGCTTCCTATCGTTTCTCCCACCCTCGCTACCACTTCCACATTTCCTACGACCGCGACGTCCCCAAAAGAGGACCAAAAATCATATGGAGAAAAGTTGGTGGAAAACCTTACTGGAATCTCAACCAAGATTGCCACAGCTGCAAGTTTAAAGGCGGAGCAAAAGAAAGCACGAAAAACGCTAGGTGTTATCAACTATCACCATGAGAAGCTGAAAAACTTGGATCAATTCCCGGCAGCAAGGGACCTTGTTTGCCTGATTCGAGATTCCAAGAATGATGAGATCGAGTCTTTGAGAAATGAACTCAATGCTCAGAACGAGAGTCAAGCGGTGCTGGCAAAGCTGGCTGCTGGCTTGTTCAATGATGCTGAAACCCGAGTTCAGCCATCAGGTGACGTGAAGGCCATTGAAGCAGAAGCAAAGTCTACCAAACTGTCACTAGAAAAAATCACGAAAGATGTCGTTTTTCTGAAGAACGAAAACACCGCTCAAACCAAAGAGAAACAGCTACTCCAAAAACAGGTCAGAGACCAAGAAAATGACATCCAACTTTTCAGAAGAGGCCGGCATGAAGATTTCGAATATTTAAAGAAGGTCTATGACCGCGGAATTGACCAGGCTTTCGCTGATATCCGTGAACTGAAGGAGAAGTTTGAGAAATCAAACAACCATCCGGATTCTTCATCAGATCTCGAACGAATAGAGAAACTTGAATCAGAAACGGTTCAGTTGAGAAAGTCGTTGGCAGAGACTGTGAATGCAGCGGTGACTGGTCGATTGAAATCGCCTGAAACAGCACCAAAGCCAGCAAATGAAGTCGGCGAAGATGCTATTAAGGCATTAACTGAGCGTCTCGACGCCCTAGAAAAGGGGTTGTCTCAAAGACCAATTAACACCAATCAACAGTCTATGAGAATGGAGGTTGACACTCCAGATCCTAGATATGACCACCTGCAAAAAACTGTGAAGGATCTCGTCGACTTTCAGGCATACAATGATGAGCAACACATGCAAGCCATCGAGAATAATGATGTGAAAATGGGGCAAAAGCTACAGGAGACGGTTGTGATGATCAATGCCAATATTGAATCTAAAATCAGCGCGGCCATGCAGCAAGCCAAAGACGACCAAGTACTGAAGCAGTTGGATAAAATGTCCGGTTTGAAAGAGTCCTCTGAAATGAACGATCAACGACTCCAGACCGTGGAGACTGCAATCGCTTCATTGGAATCCCGCTATCATTCCTTCAATCCGAATGCATTGGTTGATCAGGCATTACCGATTTTCCAAAGAATGTACCCTCCACCTCATGTCTTACATGGGACAATTGAAGGGCTAAACGCGGTCCAGTTGCACCTTTCCAAAATACCAGATCTTACCAGCCTCTCATCTGCGACTGAGAACCATGCGCAACAATTGCTAGCAATGAATTCAACAGTAACTCACTCAGCTGAGGAAACAAGAAAAAGGAATAACGAGGCCATGGCGGAAATGCGAAACTACAAGCAGCAGGTGCAGCAAGACATTGCCAATTTTCAGAAACAATCTGTGGGTCTAGATGACTTGCAACAATCTTTCTCGAAGTTTGTTCGTGACAGTCAGCAACACGATGACGCTACACGGAAGCAGTTGGAGGATATAATTCAACAGAGGGATCGAATGGGTGGGGAGGTCTCAGCTGTGAGGGACCACGTCAATGAAATACACGCTCAAACTCAGGAAGTGAGAGCAACAATCGATCAACTCATAAAATCACAAGCTCAAAACCCTGATCTCGTTGCCAACACAGACCAGCTAAAGGAGCTACAATCTGGGGTTCAGGATTTGGACCGCAGGTTCTCCAGCATCTTGGAGTTATACAAGCCTCAAGATACACGGTTACGTCTGCTAAATATTGAAGTTACTCTGAAAGAGCAAAACCAGATTTTGTCTCATCAATTAGAAGAGATTCAAGATAAACAAAAGGCCACCGAGCAAGAGATCCACAGCCTGCCGAACACTTTGCTGGAACGGGTGGAGCAGCAAGTTGAGAGAATTAGGAACCAGGAGAATGAAACCCCCGGGGAATCAGTCCAGCGAAGCCGCGAATATAGCACAGCAATGCTGAAGGTGACAAAAGATGTGCAGAAACTAGCCAAGAAAGTCCGTCAACTTGAGCAGGCTAAAGTGATCATTGAAACACAACTCAATGCCCAGTCGTCCGATCCCGATTCGTTGGAAGCTAGGGTTGCACCTCCAGTCCAAGCTGCTCCAGAACAAATGTCCCAAAGGGCAAGAAAAAGGAAGCGACATCAATCGAATTCAAATACAAACAGTCGTCGTTGGACTTGAATATTCTCAGCAAGGAGAACGCTTTCTTTCGTCTCACTTGCCCAAAATTCCAGCTCTTATTTTTTTTAATGCTATCTTCGAATCATCATGCATTACACGTGGGAGGAAATCATCATTATACCCCTTTTCTCGACATGTTTATCGTTTTTTTTATATACATTTTTTTTCGGCCGGTCAGCGATAATTTGAAAGCTGAAATAATCCTTTTTGTCATTCTGTTTCTATCTTAATTTGGTCTTCTGCTATGAATGATACCCCGACGGTACTTTTACTGGTTGTATATTAGGCATTTGGTATTCTATGGGGTTGAAACTTTCATGGCTTGTTTCAAAAGTTATGCAAATTCCATGGGTCTTTTTTAATTTTGTTTCTTGCTATACATACATGACTTTAATAGTTAATATACTTCTTCGAGGTTTTATTCATTTAAATTTGCAGACATGTTTATAAATTCTCAAATAATTGTAAACCCCATGTTGCTGCTTAATTATAATGACACCCACACCAACCAGTTGGCGGAACATGAACGACAGGTGGATAGACTGCTTACAAGACACGTCAAATTTACAGATGTCGCAGGTTGATTCCTCAGGCACCTAAAGTAATCACCCGATTTTGTACAGAGTAGTGTATCAATGCAAATCGCCAATTCATGCCATTTGCTGGGTGCTCTAAAACCTTGAAATCAATATGTTACACAATATCTATAAAATGGTCTTTATGTTCAAACTTCCTTTCCACAGCTCTACCACACCTACTCAATCGTGTTTTCCTTGAAGAATTTGAGCACCGCTAATTGGGTATTCCTCGTTAGCCACATGCAAAGTATAAACGAGAAAAAAAAGGTAAAACGTACCTTGTCTAAACTCTTCAGGCTTCTCTGAAATAACCCAGTGCCCTGCATCTATATCTGCCAGTTCGGCATTTGGAAAGAACTTTCTGATAGCAGGAACAGTCTTCTCCCCGACATATGTACTCTGCAGTCCGCGAACAAACAGCGTCGGCCCATTGTACGTGGCCCCCGGGTCATTCTGACTAAAAGGGAAATCGGCCATATTGTCAAGAGCAGACCCTAGAATGTCCACGGGCACTCTAAATTTCTGCGTTTCGTTGTCATTGTTCGGGTCACGAATAAGATTCGTCAAAAGAAATTGGCGGATTGGGAGGGACTGTTATGAATGTTAGTGAACCGGCTATTTTTTCGTCCCCTGCTTCCCCGCCAACTGATCTAGACTTACAGACTCGTATTTGGCCAATATCCTGTCTGCCTCGCTGGTCTTGACCACACGAGCGGCGTCGATTTCTTTCATGCCCTTGACGTATTCATAAAAAGGGGACCCCAGACTCGCTTTGACTGGGGCGTTGTCGACAGGAATTAGTCCCGCGATTGTTTCCGGTGATTGGAGTGCTAGGGTCATGGCGGTTTTGGCACCCCTGGTATAATTAGAAGATAACCCTCTAATTATGTGTAATGAAATGATGGACATACATGGAATGACCAATCAGAACAGTCTTTCCCAGACGATGCTGTTTAATAAATTCGGCAACGTCATCTGCAAGATGGGTATAGGTGTGCTCTGGGGAATGGCCTGTATCCCCGTGATTTCGAAGGTCCTTATCATACGTTAGCCACAAGGTTCGTCCCACAAGAGCAAAAAAGAAAAAAAAATAAACTCACGACGATGTAGATGTTACGATTCAAATCGCGTGCCAGGGCCCTGTTCAAGGTGAGTTACTTCTATTACCATCATATACAGATATTTCATATCAGCAATACAAAACGTACTTGCTTATACTTCGATTATTCCGTTTCGAGCCAAACAATCCATGCATGAACACGATTGGCTGCCCATTGCGCTTCGTGTCTTGGGACGACGAGGGCGGCTCAACTAGTTGGTAGGACAATGCCACTGGAAGAGAGGCGGATGCAGAGAAGAGCCTTCTCTGGCCGCTCCAGCACTGCCGCGCTGTGCTTCTTAACGGCGCTGATAGTATCATTTTCGCGTCTTTTAATGACTCAGAGCTGGCTTGGGTTGGAGAGAGTTGGTTGCTTATCGCGGAAAAGAATCCAGATAAACATTCCGATAAGGATTGCACGTGATGATAAGGATTTATGTCTCTTAATTCTTCTTTTTTTATTTTTTACACAAAGAATGCAATGAATCTGTATCTAACAAGGTTTACGCAATCAATCATTGAAGCCTGGAAATTTCCCTTCCAACCATCTTATTGCTCGATAGGCGCATCCAACAGCTTGGGCACATTTTCCAGCAAATACTCGACAATCGCATCGGGACCCCGCTCAACTTGCAGGCCGTGCGGGATGGCGTGTGTCTTGATGCCGGGACGGAGTCTCTTTGCTGTTGCAATAATCTGTTCTGCTTGCTCGGCTGTCCACATGGATGCACAAAACTGATTTGGTCAGACTAGTCAGACAACATTGGGTGGTTTCTGGGAGGAGGGAGATCGTACCAGCACTTCGGGTTGATGTTCTTTGACTTTGGGCTCAACTTCTTCTATCTCTGCAGGGTAAAATGTCAGTAAATAGTAATAAGAATCATTCATTGACAGTGACACTCACTCTCGCAGTTGTCCACGTGGATGATTGTATAGCGATCCTTGAGCGCCTCTGCCAGGCGGCCAATCAGTCTCTTGGCTCTCTCAGGTGCTGTGTTGACGGTGACGAGCCGGAAAGGGCCTTTGGGTTGTGATTCTGCCATGGTGAATGAGTATAGTAAAATGCTTGATTTGAGCACTAATTTTTTCCCAATTGACCGTTGATGACAGAGATATATATACCGGAGAGTCCGTTGTCGGTTCCCCACACTGGCCTGGGGGATAAGACTTCTGCCGCCCATCCGTTCCGCCGGTCTTGTCGCCGTTAAATTGATTCTCAAATAAGTATTTACGCGCCCGCATTGAAAAGAAAAGAGGCACAATTGTCACTTTCGTTTCCCATGTTGCGCAATTTAGCTAAAATGTCATCTTCATTTTCTCGTAAGTTGGACACTCATTGCAATGCCTCTTGTATCAAACTAACCAATCTATCCAGGTCTCGTTCGCTTCGTGCCAAAATCCGATGCCTCCAAAGTCCTCATTGGAGAGCCGGTCGATCCCAAGATCGATGTCGGACTAGCTCTCTACGAGGGCAAAGATGTCCAAGTGAACCGGTTCACAGGATCGTCTATCCTGGCTCCGGGTGAGAACACTGGAAGCGTCGAAAGCATCAAAACAGTTCTCTCGCCGCTGGCGCAAAGCGAAGTCGGCACGATCAGATGCATTGGCTTGAATGTAAACCCACCCCGACGAAAATGAAAGAAGAAGTTAAAAGAAAAGTCTAACTCTAGAATGAACAGTACACCTCCCACGCAGCAGAAATGGGCCTTTCCATTCCCGAGATCCCTACAGTCTTCCTCAAACCAGCTGCTGCTCTCGCGGACCCCTGGCCAGCCCCATCCATCCTACCCAAAATCACGCAAAAGGACAATACCGGAGACTACGAATCCGAGCTAGCGATCATCATCGGCAAGACTGCAAAGGATGTCTCCGAGGCTGATGCTCTCGATTATGTGCTTGGATACACGGCCGCCAACGACGTCTCTAGCCGAACGTCGCAGACGAACCAAAGCCAGTGGTGTTTCTCCAAGGGGTTTGACAGTTCATGCCCATTGGGTTAGTATTCTGATACATTTTATCTAAGGAAAATGTGTTAATTCTTCGCCAGGTCCTGTCGTCGCGTCGTCGTCTCTTATCCCCGACGCATCCAAACTCCAAATCACTGGAACCCGAAACGGCACGGTCGTCCAAGACTGCCCTCTCACGTAAATTTTATCTTGTTTTTTTCATGGTGCTCTCCAACTAACTCAATACCACAGAGACATGATCTTCAACGTAGCGCAACTCGTCAGCTTCCTCTCGCAAGGCACAACCCTACCAGCGGGCACCGTCATTATCACAGGTACGCCGCCGGGCGTCGGCGCCGCAAAGAAGCCTCCACAATTCCTCAAGGCTGGCGACGAATTCCGAGTTTCGCTGGCTCCCCACGTCGGAACGCTAATCACTCGGTTTGAGAACGATCAATAAGCCCGTATATCCGGAGGTTTTTTAAGGCTTTTGGATGGTGGGGTGTGGGGGTTGGAGTGGGACGTTTAAATATTTATCCGTACCCCCACTGTGTATACTTCGGATTATCCGATAGCTACAGTTAGATTTCGTCATTCTATATAGACTTGTGGTATATATTCTCTATAAATCCTCCAAAATGTATCAAACCCGTTCTTGTTCTCGTTGCCGGTTTATCTAGGATCTTGCAAAAAACATTAGAAACTAGTAAATTCAAAACAAATCCTCCGTCATCATTTCATGAACCAGTTTGGCGAAAATTATAATCACTCTTTCCCAACAACCTTGGTAACTTCGACGCCATCCTGTACAAACGTAAGTAAACCGTCAGAAAGGGGGAAAAAAAAACCACAGGATCACTCACAATCCGCCCAGAACCCATTTCAAACTTGGTAAGACTTGTCTCATAAACATAACTCGGATCCCCAGGAACATTCTCCAACTCCACATTCTCCGCCCCGGCCTTGATAGCCTTGACCAAGTCCGCACCTTGCAGCACACCATCCGAAAACTTGTGCTTCTTCAACAGCGCTGCCTTTTCCGCCGGCGACGCCCTCACATACTCAAGATACTCTGGCGCGCCGGGAACAATGCAGTTATCGGCCGCAATCACCGAGACACCCGGTCTCAACAGGCCCAAACTCTCAACAAGCCACAAATCATACAAATACCGATCCTTCCAATGGTCGACAAACAAAAACTCAATCCCTTGTTCTTCAATCTGATGACTATTCTCCCGCACCAGTCGCGCAATACTCTTGTGACTCGGCGCCACAAGCACAGTCACAATATCTCTCAGGCCAGCCAGATCAACCAGCTGATTCGCAATCGCCGCATTGACCGGGTTAATCTCCATACTCAGATAGCGTTTCCCGCCCGCGGCGCGCAGCGCATCGCCAAATAAAATGGCAGAATAACCCACGAAGCAGCCCAGTTCAATGACGGTCGAGGGCTTGCGCTCGTGTAGGAGTTTGCTGATAAAGGCGCCCTTTGTGGGGCCGACGGTCATCATTTGCTTGCCGCTCACTTTGGAAAAGTCGTCGATCGCGGCGAGCACGGCTTTAGGGTTGTTGCGGATGGAGTCGAGGTTGGGGAGGGAGTAGACATGGTGCAGGAGATGGAGGTCTCGGAGGTCCTAGCTGACATTAGACAAAAAGAGGTGAAAAGGTATTGCTATAGTACATACATCGTAAGTGCCTACAAAGGGAACCGTTGGCGCGGGCATGGTCGATGTTGATGATGATGTTGACGGCGGTTTATATGTTAATACGTGGTACGTATAAAAGCTCGAGAAACAGAATTGAGAAGCTCTGAGATTTAAGTATAGGACTTGTGGGGAGGTCGCTTAGAAAAGATGTGTTCTTTCAACTTTATTTGCTTCCACGTGACTGCGGTTGGCCTGACGCGTATATATCAACAAGTAGGACTGAAACAAATGACTGTGGAAGGTTTCCCCAAATTAATATACTCTCGAAGAGCCCCTCCTTGGGGGTCGGCGTGTCCTGCTCGATTGGGTGTGATTGTCGGACATACGCAGTGCCGTGGGTTGCGTAAACAGATGCTCCACTTCGGCCTGATTGGGCAAAAGTTACCGATGCCGATCATCGGAACTGTTTATCTGATTGTTAACCCTGCAGATCACTTGAAGATTGTCTAAGCATAACTGTCTATTATCATTATTTTTTTTTAAAAAAAAAATCCCACCCACTATGTATAAAAGTGTTTCTGTATGTACATGGTGAAACCCTCATGCGCGAGGTGGCGTCAACGCTTCCTTGACCTCGTCTACAACGACAGTCGTATTTTCCGCCTTTTCGGAAATAGCAGAGATGTGAGTAATTAGTGACAAATGATCAACCTGCTCTTTCAAAAAGCTGGAATGGCCCTCTGGAAGAACATTGACAAAGTCGGCTCCAGGACTTGGCCACGTATAGTCAACCCATTCAGGACCAAGAGTCGCGCGAATGCCCGACACGAGCTCATCCAGTTGAGGGGACGTAGTAGAATTATCCAGGACCTCCCGATATATATGTAGGCACTGCTCTAGTTCTTGCAAAGAACTAACCCCCAAAACGCTGACCCCGAAACGTTGACCAGTACTGAGGTGAGCTGTCGCTGGGTCTACCGATTCGAGAGGATGACCCGAGGCCCCGACAGAAGACCCCTCTTGTCTCCAAGACTCCAGTCCATAACGGATAGCGACTGTCTCTAATTTCTCGTCTCTGGCCTTTACCCATTCGCTGGCCTTGTGAATAGCAGTTCTCAGTCCGTTAGGCGCGGGATGCCATTCGCCGTGGGCCCCGACAGGCACACCCTGGTTCCGTAGTAAGCCCATCCCCAAAAGAGACGCATTAGGAACGACATCCACCCCGGCGGCACGAAGGCGATCTAAGCCCTGGGTCAGGAGTGAGGTGTTTTGTATTGTGTAATTGGCGTATGACATGACCACATCCAGAGGTTCGCCCGTCTCTTTCAAAACAAGCTCTGCCAGAGAGCACAAAACGTCCACCGGGTACCCTGAAATACCAACGTATCGAACTGTCCCCTCGGTATCGCGAATTCGACGAAGCTCCCGCACGGCTCCGACTACCTCTTGAGGGGTGACAAACTCCACATCATGGCAGTACACAACATCCAGGTAATTCGTGCCGAATCTCTGTAAACTCCTATTGACGCTGAACCTGACATACTCTGGGGAGTAATCAAACGAAGAACCCGCGATCCGGCCCACCTTTGTCAGGATGCGGTATGTGTGGCGGGGAAAGTCGCGCTGGACATAGTCTGTATTTAGAGCACGGCCGAGTAGCTCTTCAGAGGGGCCGTAGTATGGCGATGTGTCAAAAGCTCTGATTCCAGAGGATAGCGCACGGTGAACGATAGTCGTCGTCGGCAGCGCAAAGGGGTCTTCGTTATACTGGTGGTTGAAGGTAGCGGTGCCGAGGACGAGAGGTGGCAGCTCTTGAGAAAGCGCAGTCGCCGGACGACCCATGGCTTGGATTGTGATTAAAATAAAACCGGCGAGCCCCTCAAAGCACAGTTGAGCCCAGTATGGGGGAGAGGAGGGATTGACCGAGGAGTAAAGGGTGGAGGGGCAAGTAGTATTATAAAGAGGCGAGAAAAATTCCCGATAAGGAATACCGCGTCCGATAAGACCGATATGGCAACCGGTGTTCTTCAGACACATAAATCAAGAAACCATGCCTCGTCTAGGGGGGGTCTTGATCGGATGGATCTGCAAGACTGAGGTCTAGATGCTGCAGCTTTCTGTGCCCTGCTTTTGGATGAGACCGTTGCATGCTGCGTCGACAGCCCCGTGGGGCCCGGCCGATGGCGCCATCGTGGAAAAAGGAGCGGGGATCGCTGTCGAAGTCGCCGGTGTAGGAAGTACCCAGGATATCGACCCTGGTTTCACTAAAAAACTGGCAATCCATGGATCGTATTGACCGTATTGACCGTATCAACCGTGATCCGTAAATAGAGATGACGTGGGAAAACACGTGGGATTGGGAGACGTGCAGGACGGAAGCCAAGGAATGCCGCCATCGTGATGACAAAGCGGGATATACTGGTTATCAAGTGCAGTTGTTTTATTCCTGTTGCGATATTTTTATTGTACTTAACCTCAGTTTATGTGTCTCATCCTATATCTCTACTGTTTTCTGCTGTTGGTTTGGGTCGCTCACAGAGATAAATTTTCGGTTTATCATTCTCAAAATTCATAGTATATTACACTAGATCACAATGTGAAAAACAGCATGGTTGTCACCGCAGATTCGATAACCGCCCTGAAGATGTGTACCATTGGACGCTCATATACACTGTCCATCTGATCGGCCAAGGCTTGAGGCACGACTCTGCGACAAAGTAAATCCAAAACAAACGCCATGCTATGCAATGACCCAACAACAGCGGACTCGGCCGCTCATATAATATGATACAGTTTTCTAACATGCTGAAAATGGAGACGGAAGGGAGATTGTCGACGAGTGTGGTCAATACGACCAGGTCGGATTCTGCGTAGAACGAAGCTGTAGACCGAGGCTGTAGACCGAGGGTTGCCGGAGGAAAATATCGTTTCCAAGGTGGCAGCATTACTACCGGTCCTTGTAAACCTTTGGCTTCCATCCCTCTTTCAATTCTTTATCCGTTGCAGTTTTGCGTTCGGCTTCGCGAACTTCCATCTCAAGGCGTTCCCGGGCCCGAAGAATTTTGCTTTGAAGGTAGAAGCTGCCGCCCTTTTCAGGGTTGTTCAAATCGAACAATTTCTTGAATCGTTCCATGACATTCTCCATTTGCGCATCGCCGCCTTGCGGTGGCTTCACGTTGAGGATCCGGCAGGCCTCGTCGAGGGTCAGCCCGTTGGAGGCATATGTGCTGGCGCCGGTGACGTTGCCCTTTTTGATCTCGGCAGCGTATTTGGAGCTTGCAGAAGCCTGCTTGTATGCTTCCACAAAGGCGCGGCCAAACACGCGTGAACCGGTGAGAACGATCGTGGTCAAAATGCGGTGCGCCTAGTCATTCAATCTGTAAGCAAATGAAGAAACAATTGTTGACGACATTTCTTGTAAGTGGGCTAAACATACCATTTCTTCCGACGAGTTGTTCTCTCAACGGAGTGATCAATGTGGATGGTAGCGACTGATGGGCTCGTTGAGTTGGTCGCTCCTGCTGATCGGCCTCGGAGGAGGAAAAAATTGCCGTCCACAAAGGGTTAGCTTCATATAGTCACGTGATGTCATATCGTAAATCGGGATTCTGGACAACCCCTAGTTATTGGCAGTCGAGAGGATTCTCTCTCGTCGATGGATGTTCATGCATCGCATATTTTTCAAATTCATGGAAGTATATCTACAATACAAAGGTTCGCTCAATACTTTCTAGTACACTCCGTACTGTCTACTTAGTAGTAAATACTTGCTCACTCTTACTCCGTTTGCAGACATGCTGGAAAATTGCTTGCAGTGGCATTCCAAAAACCATTCGACGTCGAACAGACTCTGATCAATTGATATTTTGGCCAATACGATGAATGCATATTAAAATTCTTTAATATTCTGTTCCTTCAAGGCCCGACTGACGTAGCTGGTCGCGCTAGTCCGTACTAGGCAAGTGCCTAGGCACATCTGCCTGTGGAGAGCTCAAAATTGTATATCGCGAACTGGCCTCTTGCTGCTAAAAAAGGAAGAGAGAGATACAAACAATCAGTGAATAGCTATTTTCAGAATTTGATATCTGTTGTCAAGAGCGCTTATAGACTCATACACTGTCATTAACGTAGGGAGAATATTGTACATCGACATGGGGAAGGCGGTCACATGCCGAAAAGGCTCGGCTCCCGCTCGCCCCGCAGCCGATCGTCTCCTCCAGTTCTCTCACAGGCACTCAACAAGCGCACCCAATACGTACTATTCACTACTTCGCCATCTCTTACTGGGACCATTCACTGCTTCTCCTATCTTCGAATCATCCGTTCATTACAGCTATTCCATATATCCCAGCTGCATGCTCCCCCGTGTTATGCGAACGCCCGCAATGATCTTTGGGAGGTAGTGGAACAACTCAACTTGTGCATGGCAGCTCTTGGTAAGAGTCAACCCCATCTCTCCTTTTACACACGACATCGATTACATCGCATCAGCTCATGAAACTGCCTCTGACTTCCCTTTTAGATTCCCCGTGGGTCGATTCCATGTCGCCGCAGTCGAATCTTTCCGACAATGGCGCGCCGTCTCCTCTCCGCGACAACAATCCACCCACAGTCGCCGCTTTCTCTCCCACAACCATAGCCGGCTCGTCGCTCGCGTCTCGGCAGCGCTCGAGTGTCATCGTCCATCGTAAATCTCCTCTCTTGGTCGCCACTCCTCCGCCGGTCACCCGCGCTCTGGCGCATTCGCATCCGTTCTTGCTTCCGTTGAACAAACTCGCCGGCCTGCTAACATGGTCCACTGGGGATTCATGGGCAAGCTTTCTGCTTGTGGCCGGGTTCTGGGCCATCGTTCTCTATTTAGATGACATTGTCACGTACGCGGGTCCCATCATGGTTGTCACCGCGTTGATTCTGGGCATGTACTCGAGACGGTATTCGCCGCTGTCGTCGACCGGGGTGACGGGGGAGAAACATCGGCATAAAAAACAATCGCCTGAGGTACTTGGTACTCGGCACCAAAAGAGCTTGGATGAAATCGTTGAGACAATGAGAGAGTTTACCACTCGCTGCAATATTTTATTGGGTCCGTTACTGGAAATGACCGATTTTCTTTCCACACAGAGTACCGCGACATCTGCAACCACCCGACCTGCTCTTACATCGCTTTTGATTCGAATTATTTGTATTACACCCATTTGGATTCTCCTTTCCCTCCCGCCCCTGTACATCATCACCACTCGCCGCGTTGTGCTCGCAGTCGGCACCGTCATCCTTACATACCACTCAAGCCCTGCTCGCGTCTTCCGGGTCATCCTGTGGAGATCTCTCGCCATCCGCCGGATCTGTGCTTTTCTCACAGGTCTCAACTTCTCAATCGACGCAAAACCGATAGAAAAAGCACCATCTCAGTCTAATGGCTATGCGACTGCGATTGCAACATCATCAAAAGGTGACAGTGGAGTCCGCTTTACATTCATTGTTTATGAAAACCAGCGACGATGGCTGGGTATTGGCTGGACGTACTCTTTGTTCCCTAACGAACGCTCCGCCTTTACAGACGAGCATTTGAATTCTGTGCCGCCGAAAGATAATTTTGAACTGCCTGATGCCAAGGATGGCAACGCGGCATGGCGCTGGGTGGAAGGGAGTGAATGGCGCATCGAAGGCGGGGACGATTCGAGTGACGGAGGCGGTTGGATTTATTACGACAACAAGGTAGGCTGCATCATATATATATCTATATATATTTCATTAGCTAACTGCTCGCAGTGGCAAGATGGACGCCGCGGACAAGACAGCTGGGGCAAATATACCCGTCGCCGCAAGTGGTATAGGGATGCTGAGCTGGTAGAAATAGACTCCGATGACGCTTCTACTAGCGAAAAGGCAGATAAAGTGCAAGAATCCGATGCAGCTTCGATGACAGGAAGCGTGCGAAAAAGGCGATGGTTTGGCAGCTCGAAAGACAAGAACGTTCTCACGTCGCCGTCCAGCCTCTCTGTGGCTTCCACAGGTCAAAATAGCGAGAACCAATCCCCGGAGAAAGTAGCCAGCACAAGTGCGACTTCTAGGCCGGTCAGCATGCAGCATTCTCGGACTGTATCTTCTGGCATGTACAGCACCAGCACTGGTCAGCAGAGTTCGGCTAGCTCACAGCGCCGGACGCTGGGTAGTGGCGACGGCGACAGCAAGAGCCTTCGGGATCGCGAAATCGAAGAATCACAGGACCGGCATGACCGCTGGGGGGCTCGCGCAAGCGGTGGCACAGAGCGGGCAGAGCGAGAGCTGGGGCTGGGAGACGATGTCAACATGGGGTTGAGCTGATGCAGTCACCGTGCATTTGGCATACGATCGATATTATTATCAGGTCACATAATGACTGGTTTCGGTTGCATATTATACCTAGTTTACTTTTGCCGGACATCCTTATCGTGGTATTTCCTAATACAGTAATATCGTCTTTTTTCGACGAGGAAGCATTAAACACAGGACAAGACTTATATAAATCACTCGTACAAGAAGCTTCTTGGTCTCTCTTTGCTCGAGAAACAAGAAGATACTCATCTCATTCTCTGTTCTGAATGCATTAGGGCTAGGGAGGAGGATTCGAAGTACTTGAGTATTTAGTAGTATTAAGAACATTAAGTATACATACATAGTCTTTACACCAACATTGAGTATGTCAATTGATATACACCCGGAGCACTTTGAAGAAGCCCGAAATGAGGTCTACCCCGGGGTATCGTCACAAGATGGGAGGGACATGAAATACCGGTAGACTTTCGTCATGTCTAGTCAGGTGGACTCTCCAAGATTTAGCAATCCTTATATGAAACTACACTTTAGCTTAATTAAACTCGACTGGTATACCAAGCACCAACTAAGTATATTCGGTAACCAGGTTGTCGTTTCTACCAATGTTGGGGGCCGGCCACAGAGTCTCTACACACCAAATTGAAGTCTCCGAACATTTGATTTTAGATATTGGCATGCTTCTGGCGGAATTGAATATTCTAAAAGAGTTTATAAAATAATGCGTAGATTATTAATCATAATCCTTGCTCAATATAGTCAAAAATGATATTCATACTTTAAGTAAAAAGTGACCAGAATTCATCCTTAACTAGAAATATAAGGCCACTGGAGGCCTGACTTTTTAAGGTTGTCATCAACCACTTTCCTTTCTGATTTGTTCGTAGTACGCGTTACTGTAGGATTGACAAGCAGTATTCATGAAGCTTGGCTTTGAATTCATAATTGCACTGTATGCCTAAGATTATATGTGCAACTTAAAAGCAGCTTCGTGGCGCTTCTTCAGGGTCTTCTATATCAACTGCCCGTTTATTAATACAGCAACTTATACCACGCAGCCATGTGGAAGACCCTCAGGTCAAGTAGTGCCGCGGTGCTGCTTGCCTGGCAGTCCGTTGCTTCAGCTCAAAACACGACCCGTGAGATATTTCACTAATCTTCGCCAACCTACAAGAAAAACTAAGTCATCATAATCGTATAGTCCTCCCATTCGCTTTGAAGCCTCTTCCTCTAGGCTCAACGTCCCCTCAAGGCTGGCTAAAAGACCAACTTCAATTAATGAGCGATGGCCTGGCCGGGCATGAAATGGACTTCTTCACCCAAGTCTCCGACAGCGTTTGGCTGGGCGGCAGTACCAGCTATAGCAGTCTCAACGAAGCCTTTGGATACTGGTTCAACGGCCTTGTGCCGCTGGCATACGGACTCGGCGACGAGCGTCTCCAGCAACAGGTTCTGAACGCCGCTAATTACATCCTATCAAATCAGTATGATGATGGATGGCTCGGTCCTGAACCAGCCGGAGATACGCGCAACATTTGGGGACGCATGCCGGTCTGTTTGGGTCTTATACAACTGGCAGAAGCACTAAACGGCACAGACAATCAGACACAAACCATGGTTCTAGACGGGTTACACCGGTATATCAATCTTCAGTATAGCATGCTTGCAGATGGGTACACGGGCTACGCGAATGGAGCGACTAGTGGAGATCCTAATCAAGATGCGACACTATGGGCTCGAGTTCGCCAGCATGATATGATGATCAGTCTGCAGTGGCTTGCTGAGCATGACCCGCGCAATGATACGCAGATCATATTCGAGAGTATGCAATACCTGCTGGATAAATCGTACGATTGGGCTGAATGGTACACTACTGACAATTACATCTTTGGCGATTTGCAATACTTCTCAAACCAGACATATGTGTCTGAGAACTATCCCTTTGTACAGGGCGTCAATGTAGGCCAGGGCCTGAAAGCAAGTGCCGTGATTCGTCGATTCACCCAAGATGATTCCCTCGTCGAGGCCTCCATGAACGCAGTGAACTGGACTTTTACATACCACGGTACACCCTCTGGCTCAGTCATCGGAGACGAGGTTGAATCCGGTCTAAGTCCTACTCGAGGTACGGAACTCTGCACCGTTGTTGAGACCATGTACTCCCTCTCATATCTCTACCACGCTCTCGGCGATGGATATTTTGCCGATCGGTGCGAATTGGCAGCTTTCAACGCTCTACCCATTATGGTAACGCCAGACTGGTGGGCTCATCAGTATATTGATCAGACAAACCAGCCAGTGGTTGATGCTCTGACCGTCAGCCATTTCTACAACACGGATGGTGTGAGTCAGATTTACTCGATTGAGCTGGATTACCCTTGCTGCGCAGTGAATCACCCTCAGGGGTATCCCAAATTTGTTTCCGGTCAATGGGCTGGAGTGGGTGCTAATGGTATCGCGCATGCTTTACTCGGTCCAAGTTCAGTTAATACAACGACTGAGTCCGGTACTCAAGTGGATGTTACCTGTGACACTAACTATCCTTTCTCTTACACATTAACATACACCGTGCAATCCAGTGACGACTTTGACTTTTATATTCGAGTTCCTGCATGGGCAGATCGGGAATCCACCACAATCACCGTGAATAATGGCAAAGCCACTGCAGTACAACCCGAAGATCCATCCAACTTGCACAAAATTTCTCTGAAAGCCGGGTCTAATTCCATCACATACACCATCTCGACCGATATCCGCGTCGAGCCCCGTCAAAACAACACAGTCGCTATATATCACGGCAATCTTCTATACACGCTTCCAGTAGGAGGCAACATGGTCAATACAGCCGTCACCACAGCAGACGCACCAAACCCTCCCGCCGAGGCTGTTCAGTACACGTATACTCCCATCACAACGTGGCAGGTGGCCATCGATCCAACGACGTTACACTGGAACCAAACTTTCACTGGGCCCCTGCCAAATCCAATCTGGGATACAGACCGCTCTCCTGTGGAGATTTATGCTACTGTTTGCCAGATCAACTGGCCAACGGATGGGAACTGGGCTTTTGATCCGCCGGCAGATCGCACGTGTACGGGGGATAAATATCAGGCGACTTTGTTTCCGTATGCGACTAGTCGTCTTCATATGGCTGAGTTGCCGACTGTGGACTTGAGCTAGACAGTGTGCATTCTATACGCAGTGAACCAATATACTATCAACTACAAACTTGATTATCTTAACAAACTAACATTATCAATCAAAAAACAAGATACAGTCCGAGCTACGTGTTAGTATTCACTAAGACCTGATCTTAACAACCCAACATATTAATCAAAAAACCAAGATAAAGTTCGTCCTTCGTAATGCTCGTCTAGACTGTCGCGACACGCGATGCGGAGAATTCAAGCACTAAGACTAGCCCGACCCAAGAAACGCGTCCCAAAGAACGGCGGCGCGTTTATGTTACATGGATGTATTAAAGATAAACAAACAAACCCAATGGTCTAGATCGGGGCCGTTAAGCAAGTTTTGCATGCGCTAGGTTGGTTGATTCCATGGTTGGGGGATCTTTCATTGTTGGAGGATCGTATATAAGAATTGTTAGGGTATTAGATCTGATTGGGTGGGATATACTTCCAGATATCCAGATGTCCAAAATAAGGAAACATCTTATGAAAGAGACGTCACTTAGATTAAACAAAAAGGGTAAATACGTAGCTATAGTTTGTACTTTTGTAGACTACTATACTATGCATAAACTATAGACCAAACTTCTTGATAAACCCCTCAACATCCTCATCGCCAATCGTGTCAATCTTACCCTCTGCAACCCGCTTAACAGCCTCATCCACCGGCTCATCCCCGTCCAGCACATCATACCAACCCTCAGTATCATCTCTCGCCAGCAATCGATCCGCCACCAACGCGACATTCTCCCTCGAAATCTTGCGCTCGCCGATCGACACCTGGCCCAGCGCCAATTTCCCCGATGCCGGCTCATCCGTCAACGTGCCGGGACGCAGATTAATGCTCTGAAAGTGCCTATTCGGCTCCTTGCGTTTAGTCGCTGCTGCCAGCGCGGTTTGCAGCTGGTCCGCTTCCCATTTGGCTTTGCAGTATTCGGGCAAAACGCTGCTCCAGATTTTGTTGGTGCGCTCCCAATCGCCATCGGTAAACCACGAGGGCCGCGTCTGCCGGCTGCCAATGTGCGAAATCAGCAGGAACTTGCGCACCTGTGGTGTCGCGAACGAGCTGCTGATGAAGTGTTTGGCGGCTTCTTGGTCGATGGCGATTGTGCGCTGAACGCCGCCTTTTCCGCCGGCGCCTGTGATAATGGTCAGTCAGTATACATTCTGACGATAGAGTAAGGGGATGTACCAGCAGCCCAAACGACATACTCCGGACGCACTTTGTCCAGAATGCTCTGCGCGTCCGCAACACTTTTAACATCGTCCAGACTCGACACCAACACCGAGACTTTGCCCGGCTGACCGGCGCCTAGCTGCAGGATCTCGGCTTCGTGGTCGTGGTTGCGGATCACGCTGGTCACGTTCCAGGAGCGCGCGAGCAGCAGCGGGGTGAGATGGAGGGCGATTTTGCCGTGGCCGCCGAGGAGGAGGACTCGTGGAGTGGACATTTTTTTTTCTTTCACGTTTTTTTGATTCTGACAATGTAAAGGGGTTTTTTTTGTGTAGGTTGGAATAGTCGTGGAGTGGAGGGAGATCACATTGTCACTTGTGATCTGGATGCGGGGCTGGCATGGCGTCATCGACGATCATCCGCGCCGCATGCGGTCTTTGTATCTGCATGTTCATGTATGTAGTGTGCAGTATATTTGTAGTACGAATATACTATAGCAACAGGATAGACATGTCATTCAATTGATATTCAAGCAAGGCTGGAGAGCAATAATGGAGGCCGCGGGATGAGCCGCCGGCGATCCGTGGAACGAACGATTATTACTACTAGTACTAAGTACGTACTACGCTGTACGGAGCACTTGCTAAAACCAATAGATTGAGGTGCTAAATTCTTACTTACGGATAGTCTAGACAAGGTAATTAACACGAAGAGAGTGAAAATTTAAAAAATGTCAAAAGCGTGGCTACGGCCCCAGGCCTGCTTACTGTTCACCACATGGCCGAAGGATGCAGAGGTAGCACCTAATAACCACCAAGGATTGTTCGCCGGGATTCTAGCGTTCCAGCTGTGTAGAGCAGTAGAACCGATCGACGATAAGGTTGATCGGTGGTTACCGAATAACAATCGTATTATTATTTGAATATATTGTTGTTGTTGTTGTTGTTGTTGTTTTTTGTTTTATACGGAGCCTCTTGCTATGGTTTGAAACAGAATCGGCGGGTATCATGAACATGTTCGTTCCTGACAGGATCCCAGCAATAATAAATATTAACAAATCATACATCATAAATGACAATGACCTCGCATATCCATGCATTCGAGTGAGGCAGGTACCGCGCGATCGTCGGGCCATTGCAGATTTTGACGATTAATCTCCGATGGGTTTGTGTTTCGTATACTAATAATGTTACCCCTCGCGGATACGTATTGCTATTTACGCTTTTTTACCATGTGATCAGATCGTATTTGTTCGTACTTGGCAGTTACAACTTACAACTATTTGAATTTGTTGTCTTCCAAGGTGATCAGTGGATTCTTTCTTTTTTTCTCTTTGGAGACATGAATGATGAATCCTGTGAGATGACACCGTTGGGCGGGCCAGACCCGGTCGACCCGCATCGACGGGTCTGCCATGCAACGTTAATGAGCATTGCATTTGCAAGGAAAAGTCAAATGAAAAGTTAAAGCGAGCCACAAACGAAAAAAAAGAAAAAAACAAAAAGAAAAGTAGAACGGACCATGACTGGTCGAGTCTGGGATGATTTCATTTGTTGTTTGATATATGCATGCATATTTACAAATTCAAGCCAATGTTAATTTCAATAGGTCTCATGCATGTGCCATCCATGGTTATACGAGTGGGAAACTTCGCATGTAACCTGTAAAACTTACCAGCAGTATTGATGAATTCAAAGATTTCATTCGCAGCACATGAAACGGCTAGCAGGGTCCTGGGCTGATATTATTGCAGCCACACCCGTTGGTTACGGGGGTATCCTGACAATGTCCCCGCGGGCGTGCGGACAATCGGGACTCGGAAGCTCGAGATATTCCCTGATTTCCACTGAGTACGTAGCACCACGGACTCACGGAGCGTATGGATTTTACGGAATAAACCGTGCTACGTACTCTGTACTCTGAACTTTGAAGATCGCTTGCTGTCCCGGAAAGGCGCCTCGGCTACATCGATTCTAGAAGACCTTTTAACCACAGACTAACCGCTCCAAGACAAGCTGGCCAGTCGGAAGTCAGGCTGTCCCGCCCGCTTTGCCATCCACGGAACAACTCTCGGACTGGCCCCACCCAATTAATTACAATGCGCCACCATTGGGGGCGCCCTCTGCCAAGGACCCGAGCCACTATTCTGTTTCCAGCCTAGTCAGGGGCACGGCCGGCGCCTCTGGGACTAAGCCGAGTTCACTGTTTCACTTTCCTCAAACCGGTTAGAGAATGTTTCTTTAGCTTTCAACTCTGGTCAGCTGACTTTTGCGTCTTTTTTTTTATTTTTTATTTTTTTAAATTTTTGGTCTTTTGTATGCTTGCCCTGTTGGTCGTATGCTCCGAGCACCGAGTGCTACTGAACAGGTTTTGCGGAATTATTTATTAAATTAAATATTGAAAGTCATGATATCATCACTCGCTCAGCCTTACCGTCCGGATTGCGCTCAGGAGTCGGGTCCAAGAACAACTACTGTAATACATTCCGATCATCACCAAGGAAACAAACAAACACCAGACATGATGGATCGCAAAGCCGGATGCAAGGAGGACATAAACCATGAATGCATTGCAGAGTACTCCCCCTCTCTGCAAGTCGCCTGCACATGTGGGAGATCTTTTACCACGACTGTTCAGTGTCCAGAATCCAGTGTTATTTGGATTAGCCATCTGTATTGTTATTGGTGCTGAAGAATGCCGCCAAGCCTGACTATTGCCGGCTCTCCCACAAGTCACCACTAGTCGTCGAATCGTTACTTCAAACCGGAGAGTTGACAACGCACTCCGACTATCGCTTCCTGAAGGCAGGCCAGCAGATGAGGATGAGCAAGTCCCGAGTCATAGATGTATATGTACGTATCTGAATATAATTATTAGAAATGCATGCATCCAACGCACTCCGTAGAAGAGAATATACACGCCGGCATGGCCAGCAAGGGGCTGCGTGCCTGGCCGGCTTAATTACTTGGGCCTGAAACTAAGCCGAAAGCCTAATGCCCGTTAGCCCCGTACATACCGTACGTAACGTTCCGTCCTGACAGTCTCGTATGGCCCACTGACAGAAAACGGCCCTATTAGAGCTTGGCGGCTACGGCAGTTGCCCAGTAGCAGCAGCTGCCCTGGACAGGGCCTTACGGTTCCATACCGTACCGTACCAGACCGGGGCGCGTACCTGGGCCATCCGCAGCTAGCGCGTCCCGACTGGCCTCCTGGGTCGATCTGGACTGTCATGATCAATAATAATCTTCATCCCCCATTTCAATCTAATTAATTGTTTTTTTCCCTGGGACTTTTTTGCTTTTTTCCCTCTCGCTCAACTTAGTCAGTGTCAGCGTAACCACACGCCGTCTGCCTGCTAAAGCGTTAGTGCATACGAAGCCGCCCAAGCAGTCGGGATTCGTTCTGTGCAAGCTATGACTTGACTTGACTTGACTACTGTCGGCAGCCCTTGATCCATCTTCCCCATCCGTCCTTTCTTCCTCCACCCAGAGATCGCCGCCTCTCCCTTCTTTCCCTCTGCTCCCCAGTCTCGCTCGCTCTTTCCTTCTCTCCCTCTCTTTCTCACACACACACTCTCTATCTGCCTCTCTCTTTCACTCCTGCGCAATTGATTTTGCCAGTGTCTATCCTTGATCAGCTTGTTTCGTTCCTGACCTTATCCATCGACTTTTATCGTCAATCGATTCGCACATATTTCCGCTTCCTGGAGCACGCACATACATACAACATACATATTAGTACACACACACAAACACGCACTCCACCGACGCACGCTTTGCATTGCAGCCAGCATTTCCGCCAACCACACCACCACTCCCTCCACGTTTTTCGAACGCCGGCCTGCTTGTCGATATCCCTGTTGAAAAAAGTGAACAAAATACAGAGTCGAATCCCTCGAGTATGACATGAGGTCTTGATCGATCAGACTCCCTTTGACGAGACCCTTGTTCTGGATAACAAACAACACGGGAACGCATTGACTGTGTTCGTCCGCTTCAGTCGGATTTTTCAACAACTAGACCTGATAAAATCACCATGAATAAATTTCGGAGGACAAAAAAGGTCAAGGAGCCCGTCGAGCCTGAGGCGGCTCCGGCTCCCATGGGGTTCATGGGCACGACCAAATTCAAGAAAAATAAAGCAGCAGACATCCCAGTCAAGCCGGCCCTGGACTTGGAAAATGCGCTGCCGTCAAACGACAACTTCCGCACCAGCTTGCTGATGCCCAATCTCTCTGCCAGGTTCAGCATGCTCCGAGAACAAGATGACCCAACCAGCAAGATCGGAAAAGCCAACGACGACAGCGTTCTCTTCCCAAAGCGCCAGTCTCGTCTGAACCTGTTTGGTCATAACCCGAGCCATCTGACCGATATCGCCGAAGTCTCATCCATTGGCGGCCGCTCGTCTTTCAACATGGGCAGGGCAGACTCACTTGTTGACGAAAGGGGACGAACAAATTCGTATGCCTCTGCAGATGACTTCACCGATGACTCGTCAATGAATGGCGGTGTCATGGGCAGAAAGAGACCCGGCGAAGGGAACAACCTTTTTGGAGGCCGACAAAAGGTCTACAAAATCCCCATCAGCAGTTCTGGCAAAGACTCTGGCAGACAAGGCAAGAGCGTTTATGAAGACGACATCCACCTGTCTGCCTTTCAGAAATTGAAACTTAGGGAGAGGGAAGAGAAAGCTCGCATGGGCGTGGCAGTCGACGAAGTCCACGACTTGAGCACGCCCGAGTACGATGATATCCCGTCTTTTCTAGCTAAGCGAACTACCTCGTCGTCGACCACTTCTGGACACTCCAACCCTCGGACATCGACTGCCGCTACCTCCATCGACGAGCAGCCAGTCTCGACCCAGACTGCTTTGAATGGTGTCCCACCATCTCCTACCAAAAAGTCGGGCTGGGTGCCACCAGCCATGATGGGGCATGTTAGCAAAACGCGACGCCTCTATGGACAAAATAACGAACAGCCACCCTCCCCTTTCAACAGATTCGAAAATCTCAGTCGGCAAAACTCTGGCGCAGGAACGCCCGAACGGCCAAGTCTGAACCGGAACTTTTCGAGGAGTGCTAGCAACCTGAGCGACCGACACCAAAGACTCTCGCCTGGGAACCCTCCATCTGCTGGAAGCCGCAACTATAGTCCTACGACATCGGCAAACTCACCCCAGTTGGACACCGCCGATGCTCAACAGCAGGACCGAACGTCCGGTAGCAGTAGCATCTCTCCTTCGGGATACGGTGTGGTTCCCCCTCTCAGCCCGCCTCTCAGTGACAACGAGGAGATGTCCGCCCTCAACGCCCATTTGCAACCGGAAGACAGAGGCAAAGCAACTGCCATGGGCCTGTTCAACAAGCCTAGCGGTCCATTCGATGAGCAACAATTCATGCGCCGCCAGGTTCAGATGCACGAGGGTCGCAATACCCCCCCAGTGATGACCCGTCAGTCTCCTTCCAACAGCGTCTCACGACCAGAGCCTCTCCGCACAAGAGGACTTTCAAACGCCAGCTATCGCTCCAAATCCGAGTCCGCATCATCCCGATACAGTGATGATGTCCCGAGCTCTAGAGCTCACAGTACCCGAGATTTCTCCCCTCCCCGAAACGGTACTTTTATGTTGAACTTGGATGCAAGTGACTCTGAAGGACAGGCCGGCGACGAGACGTCTCTGAGAAAGGTCTCATCGGTCAAATCTCAGGCTTTTGACGGCATCCACCCAGCATTCCGTTCGCGTCCTACTTCCAGAGATTCAGACGTTGCACATCAACCTCGCGAGTCTTTTGAATTTCCCGAGGTGAAATATCCTGACCGCGACCTCAATCCTATCCAAGAAAACATCCCGCGCCCCCCATCTCCTATCCTCGAAGAAGCTTCAGACAGAGCACAAGACTCTCCAACTTTGGGTCCTACCGGCCTTGGGCTGTCAAGCATGATCCGCACTCATTTGAGACGTGACAGCACACAGTCTTCCATTTATCGAACATCTGTTTATAACCCAGACATTGCTCCATTGAATCTTGATAAAGATATAGTCAAAGAGTCTAACAACACAGCGGACAACGAGGAACTGATTTCCCCAAATACTGAGGTGAAACCCCCGTCGTATCCGCCTCCAGAACCGCCGGCGTCTGGGTTTTCAAGTGTAGCCTTGAGGGCCAAGCAACTTCGCGATCAAGCTGCTGCTTTACGCGAGCAAACCAACCAATCTCGAGACAGTGCCGAGTCGGACCGACTCACTGAAATGCCGCCTTCAGGCTATCCAGATCTAAACTTTGGACACCGCCGAGGCAGCAGCACCGAAACGCAAAAGGAGCGCGAGGAATTTGCCAATGAGCTGGCCGAACGGCGAAGGCGCGTGCAGGAGAATTTGCATCGGATTGATAGCCGGTCAAACAGCCCAGCTGGACGACAAACCCCAGACATTGCATCAGGCCGAACTAGCAGCACATTTTCGGCGCTGAAACACCGCGCAGGCAAGGGAAGCCCACCAGACCGAAGCATCCCTGCCGCAAGGGCGTTGAAGAAGCTCGGAATGGGTGGTGCGTCGATGAATTCGTCCACTCCATCGCTTGACTCGTGGAGGGATGAGGAAGTGCCCCACGGGCTGGGCAAGCACTCCAACTCGAGTTCTCCTCAAATTGGCTCTGGACGTCCGCGGCCTTTCCGAGGAGCAACCTCTCGCAGCACCAGCTATGGCAGCCAGGAAGAATCCAACCCCTCAAGCCGGACAGCTTCTCCAGCAAGACAATCACGAGATCGATCCACATCGGCATCTGAGCGTTCCAAAAGCCGCCCACGGCCACGAGACGACCTTGGAGTAGTTGCTGAAGACCCGATCGGCCACCCTGCTACTCGAGGCTCGCCTATTGTCCCCTCGCCGGCCCGTCCGTCAGTTGATACCAATGTCGGCTTTGCCCGTGAACGATCTGGCTCTAATACGTCTGATGGGGTGCCTCGAAGCAGCAGCAGCAGCAGAACGCCTGCTCCTAGCCGCGCTGACATCTCTGATCCACTCCCTCGCCCGTCCCCCATAGCAGCTTACTCTGCCAACGCCACGCCGCCTCTCGAAGGTCCGGAGGTTGCCATGTCATACGTGTCGCAATCAAGCTCGCCGCATGGCATTCCGCAGCGAAGTCCAGGCAGCAACAGCCTGCCGAGGCGCCAGGTCGACAAGTCGCAGATCTCCGAACCAACGTTTGTGTCGACTACGTCCAACATTCCCATTGTTGACTTGCCCGCTGGCGCCAGCCTTACAAACGGTGCTGAAATCCCTCCTGTGCCGCCCATGAACCCACGTCGCAGACGAACTGGGACAGGCACAAGCTCGATCCGGCCTCAAACAGCCTCTGCGCGATCCAGCCAAGACGAGCGCCGAGCCATACCGTTTGACGACGAGAAGCGACAACTCGCGCACCAGCGACTTCGCAAAATGTCTAGCGAGGGCAGCAGTCTGCATGGACGATCTCGACCGGCAAACGCTGTTGCTAATGCCAATTACCCTCCTCCGCGTACACCAGTAGAAGGAGGGATGATCTAGAAACATTCTTTATTATTTCTTTTTTGTTTCGTGTTTCTTTTAGGGTCATTGCAACATTGGAATGGGTATTGGTGTGATATACGTATGTGAGATACCATTTTAGTGTATGTTTGTGGTAATAGGGTATTTGATTGCAGGCGTTATTAGCATTATACAAATATCCAATTCAATATTTAATTTTTACCAGTATCTTGGTTGCTATTCGTTGGTCTGTCTTGAACATGTAGTGTTGAGTTGTGCCTTATGCTCGATATGATAGCCTCAACCTGTTGAGTGTCCGTTTGCTTTGACGGATATCGGCAGACAATGCTTGCTTGGGTGGCTTGTGCAGACAAAGGATTGTCAACTATGCATACCCTGCTCGAGCTATGCTTAGAGTTGGATGAGTGGCAGATATAGCACTCGACAAAGTCATACTTGATACACTTATTAGGTATTTATTTAACTGGAGCAATCAATTGTTGTATTCAAAGAAGACTAAAGAATGAATGAGTCGCAAAATGTAATACTTTAGGAGATATAGCTGGCTAATATTATATTCACATTCTGGATAACAATTACCCATTTGTCTTGTTATTTAAGTAATCTTTTTGTTAATTATATTAATTTTATCTTTTCTTCCATCTTTAATTCCCTATTTACTCTCTGTGCACCTCCTCTTCTCTCTTCTTCCTTATCAAACTGCTTACCTGACAATCTCCTCGCCAGGTTCAATGCTTGTTGTTGTTTGTCGTCTTACTTGACAACCAGCTTACCATGCCACCATGGAAACCAGTGCATTAATCCTGAAACAACACCTTTTTCAAAGAGTGAGTTTTCTTTCTTCTTCCTTCACCTCTGTTTGCATCCCCTTTGAGATCACGCCTCATCCATCACCAACCATTCACATCTGTATTGTACTTTTCCTTTATCAAATTTTTTCTTTTCTTTTCTTTTTCTTTTCTTTTAATTGTCTGTCTCAAGCATGTATCATCCAATTTCCATCACTCAAACCGAGTCCTACCAGGTCCGTCCTGCACGCCCACACTCTGCACCTTCCAAGCCATTGAGCGAGAGCGAGAGCGAGAAAGGCGAAAGCCTGTGTGCCAACAACAGCAGCAGCATGCCTCAGACTCCCAACAAAGCCCCCAACCCCCCCAAAACACCAAAAACGCCTAGGACACCGACAGAGACGGGTAATGCTGTTGGTGAAACTGCAAACCCAATGCCAACACCAACCAAAATGCCCGGCAGCAAGACAAGAAACAACAAGCGAAAAGTGCATAAAAAATATCAGCACGAGTCTTCGAGGTCTGAGCAGGGTTCTGCTGATAAACCTGCCCGTTTGCCTTTTTCTTCTGTCAGTGTGCAAGTGCCTGGGTTGTTGATTGTGGATGGGTCGTCTCGGTCAAAGGCTGCCCGAAAGGACACCGCTGGTGGTGGAAATTTTCATGTTGACAATCCTTATGCGGAGGAGGTGCAGACACCAATCAGCCCTGAATCAGGTCAGTCAATCTTTTCGTCAGCTTGAACATATAAATATGTTTCAAAATAGCTAACAGCCACAGCATCCAAAGAAAACCATCAGAGCAAGAAACCATACGTCTCGCCTGGCCACAGCAGCACCACGCCATCTCAGTATGCAGCCAGCACCGACATACAAATGTATCAAGAGGGATACTACTACAACGAACCATCTCGTCAGGATTACCCTGCTCCGTACGTCCAGCACCCACATGCATACAACAACGCATACGCTGCGCCGCCTCAGCAGGGGTACCAGCCATCACCACCGCCGTATCAACCTCGTTTCGACCAGATGAGATTCGAGCAGGCACGATTTGAGCAACACAAACAGCGGTTTGATCAGCCGAGATACGAACAGCGTCCGAGCCAGTGGCGTGGCGGGTATGGCGGGTATCAGGGGTCGAGATACCATAACCATAACCAGTATCACCAACACCATCACCACCACGGTGACTACCGCCGCGACGATTCCTCGTACTATGCAGGTCATACACAGCCAGGGTACTCGGGATATACCCCTCCAAAGGGGAATTACCACAATGCCCAATGGAACCGGTCTCGTCAGGTGTCTGCTGAGAATGAATCTGGGGCGTTTCGTGCTTCGCCTCGTTCGCCACTGCCGGACCCTCCTGTTTCTCCTCAGACTGTCAATGCAGCTACTACCAGTTTTGAAAGTGCTGGGTCTGTGGGAGAGGATGGTGAGGGTGCTGGTTCGGAGGTGTTGGCTGCTGACACCCTGGATAGTAAACCTGACCTGGCTGCTACTTGTGCAAATGTTGATCCCAAGTTGGATACTGTTGTCGAGACAACTGCTGTTGTTGTTGAACAGTTGGATAAACCTGCTTTGGGCCCTATTGCTGAAGAGTCTACCGAAGTCCCTGGTATGAGCGCTGCGCTGGACTCTGAAGACTCGGATGCCACTCTTGAAATCGATTTCCGCCGTAAGGACACTATCGCCGAGTCGGAGGCTAGCACTGAGATCATTGCTGTCGAAACCTCGAATGTCAATCTCGAGGCGAGTACTGAAGCTCTTATGACTACAAGTGCTATTGAAGAGCTGGCTGCCTTCCACAATCCCGAACCCGAGACTCTACAAGCATCTCTTAGAGCTGACTCTCCCGGCGCAGGCTCTTCAGAAATCATCCAGCAGCAAGACAGCTTGATCGTGCAGTTTGCCGCGGTCGACCTGGCCGACATACTGCCCCTGGCCGAACACTTGAAAAGCATGTACAAAACCAAGACATACAGCGACGTGCACATCGCCCTCAACTCCCCTTACAACAACTGGTACAGCGGCGGCGATTTCTGCGCGCATCGAGCCATCATTGCCCAAAGCCCTGTTCTCAAATCACTTCTTGACCAGCGCGAGGCCGTAGGCGGGAAGCTTCAGTTGAAGCTCGATGGATGCGAACGGTTCACAATCCCGCGTTCTTTTGAATGCGCGTTGCAGAATCTCTACGGACTGCCACTGCTTGAACATGAGGATATTGCCAGACACACGGCTCATGCACTTCACCCTAGAGGCGGAATGGGTGGTCAAGTTCCTCCGAAGATCAAAGCCCTAGAAATGGATTTCCTCATCGGGTACATGGCAGCTGGGGCATTCATGGCTATTGACCGAATTGCCATCGCCGGTTTCCGCATGATGCAAGACTACATTCACTGGAGCAACCTTGAAACAGCCTTTCATTTCGGCGTTTACCCAGGAGAGTTTCTGATCATGTATTTTGATATGGCCGAGGAGGACCAGATCAAAAAGGAAAACAAAGGCAACGGAAACAAAAGCAAGAAGGGAAAAAGCCACAAGAAGCCAGGCGAGCTGCCATTAACGGCTGAACCTCTGAATAAAGAGGTTATTCAAAATTTTGCACCCCGAATCGCTACGTTTGCGGCCAAGTGGCTGGTGGAAAACATGCCAATCAGCTTCACTTTTGACCGGACTGCATACACGTCGAAATCTCTGCAGGACCGGATTCCGCGCAAGCTACTGATCACAGCAGAAGAAAGCAGTTCACCAACCATAACAGCGGCTGAACTGGTTGGCCTGGAAGCTGGTGGCAGACGCGCACAACAACCCAGCGTGGCTCACCGACTCATCTCGGGGATTCTGCTGGCACTACCCTTTGCGCAGTTGCACGAGATTGTGGATTTGCTGCGGCGCGAGGAGGGCATGCTCACGGCAAAACTGGTGCGAGAGGTACTGCAAGAGCGCGAACAACGTCGGATTCAAGCACTGCGCGAGTTTGTCAACAGGCAGCCAAACAAAAAGGTGCGCAATGTGCCGGCGTCGCATGTCGTGTTGGGCTACCGCGAGTTTGCGGTGCACTTTGAGATGCGCGATGTGATGGATGAGCGTATGCAGGAGGTCAAGCATGACTTTACGCTGCATCGTGAGTGGGTGGGTTATCAGACTGGGGGGGAGGTTGAGCCGGTTTTGAGAAAGTTTCGTGGGTGATCAATCGTCTGTCTGGATCTGTGTTGTCCCAATTTTGGGCTGAACACTGGATGCATTGGAGACTGTAAGCAATACTCAGTAGTGGTACTAGTGAGTCAGTGAGCACGATCGAAGAGAATACTACAGAGAATAATGGAACAAGCAATATGGAGAAATAGCTATGTTTAAAAGTGGCCATTTTAACAACAAACCCCGACTATTTCAGTTCCTTGAAATGTAAGTCTTGTACAATTACAGATAATAGCTGATACAAAATTTATACTCAGCAAATTCAGAATGGAGGCATATCATTCATTTCTTAGATGTACCATCAACCAAAAATACCTAATGGACCCAAAGCTTAGGTACTTGGTGATTGTTCTAGCAACCAGATCCCCTTTAATGTCGTTATATAGATAGCTTTCCATTCCATGCATCAAAGTGACCTTTTACCAAAACTAAAGCTCATGCAAAAGCTTTTATTGAGGGGTGGAAAGACTCATGCTGACATATGGCATAGAGCTGTTAGAGAAGCAATGGAGAACAGTCTCAGACCAACGGGAATGAAGGTTAGGTTGAGCATATTATATTATGGCTGTCTAAAAGTGAGGATTCAATTCATAGTGTGAGAATAGAAAAATTGAGCATTAAGAAAGATTCTGGTGAGTAGTTCTATTACTCTTCTTCTTCCTCGGGCTCTTCGGGACTATACCAGCATAATATTAGCTTCTATGAACGTTAAGAAAAATAGGAGAGGCTTTGCCTACAACATCCATCTCAGGGTTGCGGCCCGAGCGTAATGAACCAGTTTCATGTCGCGTTTCTCATCATCTGTTAACTGCATCATTGATTCCACGGCTGTAATAAGTGGCTTCTCATAGGGCTCATCATAAGGACTCATGCACGAAAGCGCCGCAAGTTCATAAAATCGCGGATAAAATCCCGCATGGGCCCAATCGAGAAGAAAAATGGATTTATTGTCCTCTCCAAGTATCATGTTGCGACGAACAAGGTCCATATGACAGAGGACGAGTGGATATGGACTTAAATCAATGTGGTCATTTCTAAGAGATAGTCGCCTGTTGAGATAGCGATTCAGATGTGCAACAGACACAAAGGCCTTGTCCACACCATCGTCACCCCAGAGATACCCTTGTGGACCCTGTTCACCGATTGGACCTGGCTTTTGCCCATGTTTGATTTCTCCAAGGTGGGCAATAATATTGGTAATGCGGGGTATAATATCGGTGTGAATGGAGAGGTCTAAGTCCGAGAGCGTCTGACCGCGGACGTGATCCATAAATAGGAAGCCTCTTCCTAATTCATCCTGAATAAAGCGATAAACGCTAGGTACTCGAACAATGTCATGGTTCACGTTATTATAAGCGAATTCTAGCATCGCCGCTTCTGTGGCAGTCACGCTGTATCCCCATTTGGCGACGATTGCATCGGTGACTTTGACCACGATTGCGCCTATAATGTCGCCTTACACGGCATCTTCTTTCTCTCGCTGAAGACAAAATTGGACCAATTCCTCATTACTCGCTGTTGTGGCATCCAAAGCCATCATTTTGCGGACCGTTGTAAGAACGAAGGTGAAACAGAGGGTCATTGACCCTCGCTTTGCTCTTAGTCAGCCCTAAGTTTAATCCAACCTCCTTTTCTATGATACAAAACGTACTTGGATAGCGTGTCAGTAATTATTAGCAATGCTACAGTGAAGACCATGAGCAAGCTTTGAGACTGATTGTAATTGAAGAATAGTGTTAAGACAGGTTGAATTCAATACTAAAATAACCGTATAAGAATATGTGTACAGAGGGAAACGCCACCAAAACTCGTTTTTATTTATGATTACCACTGCTTAGCTCTCCCTCTCTAGTACTTTGGTGCTCATTGGCCTTACAATTCTAACAACCAAGCTTCTAGCCTCGAGCTCCCTCGGTATGATTCACCTGCCCCATTCCCAATCTCTGTACATCAGTAACATACTTCTTCATCTTCCACGCAGGAACCTTCTTTCTATAAATCTCATCCAACTCTGCAGAGTTGCGTTGCGATGGTTCGGGGACGAATAGGAACACGACTACAGAACAAATGGCTCCGGTGGCTAGGAATAGGAAAGCGGTTTTGTAACCCCAGTTTGCGCCAGAGGTGTTGACTAGAAATTAGCGTCAGCGGATGATTTCAATAATCTCAAAATAAAAGATGCAAAAATGACTCACTGATTATGGGTACACTCGTGTTAAAAGTCAAGCCAAAAAGAACCGAAGTACCAGCTGCCAAGCCAGCTGTTCTAGCGCGAAGCTTCTGGGATGCTACTTCGCCAACGAATGACCAGCCGAGATTTCCAACTATATTGACAAGTTAACAAGATTTGTAGCGGGACAAAACTAAGGGTTGCTCACGGGCAGTGTTGAAGAAAGACCACAAACAGGCAATGAAGATGAGGAACTTCTTCAATGGTCCTGTCTTGGGCACGAATCCTAGTATACCCACAACGAGCAACATCAAGGTACAGACTGTAACAGAGGTGAAAACGATATTTCGGCGGCCAAATTTATCAGTTGTGAAGACAAGGAGAATCGAGGTTAACAGGGCGATGATAGCTGTACGTAAAATTAGGCATTGATAACAAGTCCTCTCAGAAGATCTTTAGGATCGAAAGGATCGGACGAACCCATAATTGTGGTTATTAAAAACGCATTTGTGAATCCACTCTGTTTAGAGAACAAACTCGCATACGTGTTCAAAAACGATAATCCTGTAAGCTGCTGGGCACAGGCAGGCAAGGCAGCTCCGAGGGTGCGTCGTGCATTCTCGCCCTTGAAGCATTCGATATACGAACGAAGTAGCTTTTTGAACCCTTTGTCGTTTAACCCGAGCTCCTCTGCTTGTAGGCGTTCCTCGACGATCGTTTGGCGAATGATGGCATATTCGGCTTCTACGTCGTACCCTTGGACATTACCATTCACACGACGTAAGGAACTTTTGCCTTTTTCATCTTGGTCATGTTCGGCGTAGTATGCTGTTGTGGTTAAGTTAGCATAATATAAGGATATATAAAGGAAAAGCAACCAACCAGGGGTCTCAGAAAGCCAGAGAAATATTGGCAACATAATGCCTAAAAATCACCACTGTGTAAGAACTGGAACACGCCAGTTATTGGGATCGGACGATTGAACACAGGTCAACACAAGAGGGGCAAGGAATTTTCCAATGGTATTCCAGAACCCATATGCTAGAACCATTGCTCCGCGAACATTGACCGGGGACCATTCCGTGACATAAATCGGCAGGGTCGCCTGGAGACATCCTACACCAAGGCCGGCGAGTAGTTTTGCTCCAGACCAATCCTTCCAATCACGGGCACATGTTTCCAGAGCCACAGACTATATTGAGCAGAAGTAAGTAAATGTATAAGGTAAAAAGATAGGAAAGTAGAAGTACCCCTGCAAGTATAATCCAGAGAAGATACAAAGTCTTCTTTCTCCCGATCAGGTCAGACACGGGATTGAGAAAAACCATTCCTACGAGCTGACCGAGTGATTGTAGGGCGCCCCAGAGCGATGTGTAATGTGCGTTTAAGGTGTACGTGCCAGCTGAGTTTGGAGTGCCGATGTGGTTTATGAAACCTTGGTTGGCAATCACATTTCCTAGAACAGACAAGTCAGTCGGAATAGTGTAATCAAAGACATGTAAGAGACAAATTTATTCGAACCGTTCATTGTATATTGATATCCATCAGCCGCAGCAGCAATACATATGAGATTGCAAATGAGGACAGCCTGTAGACCGATGTCAGTTCCCTGGTCAATACGTCCTGGCGTCTGAAAAAAATGCTACCTTTTTGAATCGTTTGACTGTAGCCCATAGTCCCAGCTCATCCAAGGCCGATTTCAGAGCTACATTGTGATAGTTTTTGAGATCACCCTCATATTCCACGTGCTCAGACCGAGATTCGCGAGTCACCTTATCAGCAGTTTCATTCATGTTTGTACCAAGGGAACGATCGCTCTAGACAGGGACGGCCGGTATGAAACTTGCAATTATGGAGATATATTGACAACTATGTGAAAATTACAATTGCAATACCACGGTCCAGCACTTCATCCTATCTTATAGAGGGAATATAGAACACGAAAACGGGCGCACATAACGCCGTGGATCGGTTATTGATGGTTGTGTTCCGGTGCCGCAACAAATATAAAGTTTTTGTAAACTGTGATCACTAGTCGGGACTCAGGTAAGGCCTTATTCTGCAAGCCACTTAGTTGGATATTGATCGAAGCCACTGGAGAAAACAACGGGTATTGCTCCGTCCTGGGGTAATTGCGGGGATTAAACATTTTTCTCTTCAAGTTATGACTCATGCTAAGTGTTTCGGTACGAGAACTCCCGAGAGGAACCACTGAGACTATTCAAATAGTAATGCTGATAATTGGTCGGCCAACTCTTAATCTTCAAGCCGCCTAGTCGGATAGTCGGCTATTGATCGAGTATTGAGTAGAAGCCAGAGAAGAGCGGGAATTGCTTCATTCTGAGATACTAGTGGGGATTAACCTTTCTCTTTTCAAGCTCACGACTCATGATAGGTGTTCGGGTACGGAAACTTTCCTTTCCATCTTCATCTCACGACTCATGTTAGGTGTTTCGGTACAAAAGCCCCCGAGAAGAACCACTGACTGGGGAAGTATTGGTCTGCGATGTGTAATGCCTAGGATAGGTTTTCTCTAATCTCGCGAGAAAAGTTTCCGACACCGCACAAAGCATAGAGATTTATAGCGTCTCATGTATCTGGATCACACATTCCACCGAGAAACATAATTGAGTGAAACCGGAAATGCCCGTTAAGATTGCGCAAGTCAGCGCCGAGCATCATCACGATGGCTTTGGCATATCGCACTCCAATCCTCGTCTCTCATGGCGTTTCGAGTCTACGTCGATAAAAGGCTGGCGACAAAAGTCATACGAAATCGAGATTACAAGAAAGGGCCAGAACGAGACCTATCACGTTGACTCCCCGGAATCGGTGCTGGTTCCGTGGCCATCAGCTCCATTGGCCTCTAGAGAGATCGCTGATATCAAGGTCCGCGCCAATGGCCAGGATGGCTCACAGACCGAATGGTGTACTCTCAAGATAGAAGCTGCATATCTCAAGTCCTCAGATTGGACAGCAAAGCTCATCTCAGCGCCACCGCAAAGCAATACAGAACCTAAACGACCATTCCGTCTACGGAAAAGATTTAATTGCTCTGGAAACGTCGCTACCGGGAGACTTTATGCTACTGCGCATGGTCTTTATCATATCGAAGTGAATGGTCATGTTGTAGGCAATCATGTCCTGGCTCCCGGATGGCAGTCCTACAAACACCGACTGCACTACCAGGTATATGACATAGGTTAATTGCTTCAAAGTGGAGAAAAAGTGATTGGGGCGTATGTGGGAGAAGGCTGGTTTGCAGGTCGCCTGGGCCGTCCGGGAACGTCAAACATTTGGGGGAACAGGCTTGGCTTCCTGGCTCAAGTCGAAGTGGAAGGGAAAATTGCATGTGTCACGGACGGAACTTGGGAATGCCTAGATGGCCCAATTCTCTCATCAGAGATATACAACGGCGAAGTCATTGATACGAGACTAGAGGATCCTGCTTGGTCAATGACAGTAGAAAGACCCCTATCTCAAGGGAAAGCTGAAGAATTGCCGTTCCCATCCGCAAAACTCATCGCACCAGATGTGGCGCCGGTCAGGCGTATTATGGAGATCAAGCCGATAGAAATCATTACAACGCCGGCGGCGAAGAAAATATTGGATTTTGGGCAAAATGCAGTTGAATGGCTCCGAATTGAGAAGGATTTGCCCGGAAAGGAGGGCGACGAGCTGTTGATTCGCCATGCTGAGGTGCTGGAACACGGGGAATTAGGGACGAGGCCGCTAAGAACAGCAAAAGCTCGAGATATCATCAAACTTGGAGGGAGCACAAAGGGATATGAGCCTAAGTTCACGTTTCACGGGTTTCGGTAGGTATTCCTTTTCTAAGTTCCATGTTAGAGTGCCATGTCTAATCATTTATCAGATATGCCGAGATAACCGGATACGATGCCTTCACAATAGATGATTTCACGGCAGTCGTCATTTCCTCTGACATGCGACGAACAGGATTCTTTCATTGCTCACATCCCCAAATCAACCGTCTCCACGAAAACACCGTGTGGTCAATGCGTGGCAACTTTGTATCCGTGCCGACTGACTGTCCACAGCGAGATGAGCGACTTGGCTGGACTGGCGACATTCAAATATTTGCACCAACAGCAAATTACCTTTTCGATACGGCCGGATTTCTCAGCAGTTGGCTAGAAGATCTTCAGGTAGACCAGAAAGATAATAACGGAATCGTACCAGTACTTATTCCGAACGTTCCCATGCCACCCGGTGACCGTCAGAATCGGCCCATGGCAGCATGGGCAGATGCCGCAGTCATCACACCGTGGGACCTATATACATCTTTTGGCGATAAAGCCATCATGGAGAGACAATGGCAGAGTATGACTCAGTGGTTAGATAAGGGGGTTCCTCGTGACGAACGCGGTTTCTATTCACTGGACGTTCCTCAATATGGAGACTGGCTGGATCCGCGCTCCCCCCCCGGCATTTCCAGGCCATGGTCCAACTGATGGGTTTTATGTTGCAAATGCCTATCTAATCTACGTGACTGATTTGGCGGCGAAGATTGCTACTGTTCTGGGAAAATCAGAAGCCGCTGCACGGTATGCTAGCCAGGCAACTAAGCTGATTACACTGTTTCAGCAAGAATACTTGACTGCTAGCGGTCGACTTGTCTCTGATACCCAAACTGCGTATCTTCTTGCACTTCGCTTCGGACTTGTGGACGACAAACGCCTCGATGTAGCGAGAGCGAGATTAGAGTGGCTGACCAGATGGGAGGCGTTCAAGATCAACTCCGGCTTTGTTGGCACACCTATCATACTGGAAGTATTGGCCGATAACGGAATGTTGAATATGGCATACAGAATTCTCCAGGAGCGAGATGATCCTAGCTGGCTTTATCCGGTAGAGATGGGTGCAACGACTATTGTAAGCACAGCCAGTTCATTCTCTCATTATCTTTATTTATTTTTCGAATATCTCTAACACTTACTAGTGGGAACGATGGAACTCTATGCTTCCAGATGGAAGTATCAATCCCGGCCAGATGACTTCCTTTAATCATTATGCCCTCGGATCAGTCTGCGCTTTTCAACACAAGACCGTTGGTGGCCTGTCGCCGACATCACCTGGCTGGAAAACAGCGCTGGTTCGGCCGCAACCAGGCGGAACTATTCAAGAAGCCACAACATCTTTTGATTCTCCGTATGGGAAATACTCGGTTCACTGGAAATGTGCAGACTCGAAGATGGTGACAGAGGTTACTGTGCCGCCGAATGGTCAGGCGCGAGTCGTGCTTCCTGGAGTTGAGGAGACTGTAGGCAGTGGGGATTACATTTTTGAGTCGGCGTGGCAGCCAGATCCGCAGTGGCCACCGGTGCCTATTCAAGGGCCAGAAGTAACGCCAGTGCCGTCTCATTATATCCCATAGACTCTGTGTAGTGTGTACATGTCACATGCCACCTTTTCTTCATTCTATTACCTAGATATAGATATACTGTGTTGCACTGATATTTACCCAATATAAAAGTTTGTTCCATACAAATATAGTGGTCTTTGAAGGAGCTTTACAAGTTCCTTACCTTCATATTTGACTTTAGAGTGAAGAGTTAGCTGACAGTCATACAAGCTTCTTGATATATCCAACTACTTCAAGGTCTCTTAGGTGACGAAAATACTGGTACAGAATTTGAGTCAAAATGGCTCACACGACTTATGGGACCAAATGAAACACGGGATAGTATGCCACCGCTTGGATGAAATCGTGTAATAAAATCTACCTAGAAAGCATTAATGCCAGATTACATTAAAGACCGTTCAATAGTAAAGGCTTTTTATTTTTTTTTTTTATAAATAACTCTAAATACTACATGTAAGTATTGATGTTAGTTTTTTGTTTATATGTATGTTGGCATATATGCCTCAGAGGAATCAGGCCAACCACTGTCACATGGAAGAAGCAGACAAAGAACACAAATCCTGTACTTGACCTTCTCAATTCGGTTTCAAGCGTCTATTGAGGTATTCCCAATTTCAATGCTGGTCCATATACTTTATATTAGCTAGTTTCAATCTATATGCTTTCTCATTGTTGAGAATACCAATGTATCGAGTAGTACAACTGAAATGACAAAAATGCCCCATTTCGGAATCCATCCCCACACCAAGACTGATGCGGCAACTCTGTCATCCAAGCCAGAACACAAAGACACAAATACATACAATAATAAAATATTAAAAATAACGGAGTAAGCAGGAAAGTGTCCGACGATCGACAGGCGAGAGGAGGATGACGCTTTTTGCCCAAAACGGCAAGAGCGAAGCGCCAAGCCCTGAGCCCCGACGGCCGAGCCAATCGCGACTTCCCTTGCCCGCGGGGGTTTCTTTCTCCACCTTGCGAGCTTCAGCGTCTTTACTTCTTGGATCTTGCTCCGTTCATTATTATGATTGTCCTGATTCGACGAGCCATAGCGTTACCCTCGCTTTGACCGTGACGTTGTGGGCGTGACGTTGTGCGACTGTGGCTCTGTTTCTGTCTATATAAGCCGCCGCCTGCATCGCCTGCAAGCCACCCTGTAACCATGCATGAATCGACCTTTTCTACATCATTTCAACAATAATATACCAGTCAGTGGCAGTCACATTCAGCAATATTCCAGTCAAAATGCTGGCCATCGTCGCCGGCCTCATCGCCCTCTACTTTGTCGTGGTGCGCCCCGTCTACAACCACTTTCGCCATGCCGCCAACGCGCGCCGTCTGCACTGCGAGACGCCGCACACCAAGGTCAACAAGCTCCCATTCGGTATCGATCATATCCGCCGCCTGAATGCGGCCGACAAGAACGACATGGTCCCCCCGGAGATCATGAAAATCTACAGAGAGGAGGGCGCAAACTCATTCCAGCACTGGCTCGGCGGCAAGCGCCAGCTCTTCACGGCCGAGCCCAGGAATGTGCAGGCCATTCTCGCGACGCAATTCAACGACTTTGAGATCCCCCAGAGCAGGCAGGGCAGTTTCTTCCCAATGCTGGGAGAGGGTATCTTTACTGCCAACGGGAAGTTATGGTGAGTCTACTTTTTTGTTAAATTTTGAGTCTATATATCTGACTTTTTATAGGTCTCACTCGCGCGCCATGTTGCGCCCGCAGTTCACGCGCCAACAGGTGGCCGACCTTGAGCTCGAGGAAGAGCACGTTCAGCAGCTGCTGATGCACGTCAAGCCTGACCAGGCGTCCGGCTGGACTGGCGCTATCAATCTGGGCCCGTTGTTCTTCAGACTGACCATTGATTCGGCCACCGAGTTCCTTTTTGGCCAGTCAGTCCAGTCGCAACTACAGGCCCTACCCGGCGGCATGTCCGGCGACCCCAACGCATACAACTGGCGAAACCTGGCGCAACATTTCGATGAAGGTACCCATCACCTGGGCCAACGAGGCCGTCTCGCCCAGATGTACCGACTGCACAATCCGAAGGGATTCCAGGAGGACTGTCGCGAAGTGCATGCCTTTGCCGATCACTTTGTCAAGCAAGCTCTGGAGCGCACCGCCGCTGAGGAAAAGGCCGAAGCTGCCGGCGAGAAGACGCGCTACGTGTTCCTACACGAGCTCATCAAGGAGACCAAAGACCCAATCGAGCTGCGTTGCCAACTGCTGCACATCCTGCTTGCTGGTCGCGATACCACGGCTGGCCTGCTCGGATGGACTTTCTTCCTGCTTGCGCGCAATCCGCAGGTGTACAAAAAGCTGAGAACAATTTTGATTGAAACGTTTGGCGAATACGACTCTCCGCGCGACATTACGTTTGAGCGACTCAAGGGTTGTACCTACCTGCAGCACGTAATGCAAGAAACGCTGCGTCTGTACCCGTCAGTGCCGCTGAACTCGCGCATGGCCGTCAAGGACACCTGTCTACCTCTTGGCGGTGGACCCAACGGAACAAGTCCCATGTATGTGCGCAAGGGCGAAGAAGTCAACTACCCCGTGTACGTGATCCAGCGCCGCAAGGATATCTGGGGGCCTGACGCGGACGAGTTCAACCCGGAGCGATGGGTCTCGCGCCGCGTGGGCTGGGAGTATCTGCCATTCAACGGCGGGCCACGTATTTGTCTGGGCCAGCAGTTTGCGCTGACTGAAGCGGGTTACGTGACGACTAGGCTGGTGCAGCTGTTTGATGAAATTACAGCAATCAACCCGAGTGAGGAGGTCAAGCATCAGTACAGTGTCACGAGTGCGCCCAAGAGCGTAGTGGTCAATCTGCACAGTTCTAAATAGTTTATTATGTTTGCATATGTGGCGTTGGTCTTGTCTTATCTCTACTTAATTTGTAGTATATGAATCTCAAGTCATGGTATCATCAATATTTCACAGAAATAAGAACTGGGTAACATAGCCCGTCTAAGTAACTAAAGTAAAAAAACAAACGCTTAGACATAAAAAAGATGTGCTTTATAATAACAAAACGAAAATATCACCAGTTGAGCACCTTCTCTGGAAAAAACTCATCAATGAGCTCCTCATAGTACGGCCGCAACTCCTCAACCTTGGGCAGGTCGTCGCTCTTACTGTACAGATCGTACGGATTGAAAGCCTTGACAGCCTTGAGCATCTCACGGTCCTTGTCGTTCATCAACTCATGGTAAGCACCGGCGTTGTGCCAGGGATAGAACGAGTGGTAACGGATCATAGCAAGGGCCTCGTCGGGCAGCGTCGACTGCTCCTTGACAACATGATACAAATACTCATCATGTCCCCAACTAATCATAACATTCTCCAACCCAATCCCCGGCTCGTAAATACCAAACTTGCTATCAAACACCTCATGGCCGAAATCCGGATTGCTCTTGAAACTGTCACGCCCGTAGATGATGCGCTCGTCAAACGCACAGCCGACGGGAAACGTATCCCCGACAACATCCCACTGGCCCTGCGCATCAAAGAAGAAAAGCAGCTTGCCCAGATCATGGATCAGCCCTGTCAGCTGCATCCAGCGCGGCTTACCGTCGCGACGAATAGCCTCGGCGGACTGCAACAGGTGCTCGATCTGGCTGAGCGAGGTATCTGGGTCAGACTCGTCGATGAGCGTGTTGAGTTTCTCCATTGCTTGCCAGACAGTCATGCGCGCGCGTGTCTTTGCGTGGAACTGGTTGCGTGCTTTGAGGTTGTATGCGACTGTCTGCTTGGTGTGCTGCTCTGCGTAAAAGTTCTTGACGCGGTCACATGCGTTCTCGTACTGACGGAATTGTGTCTTGTCCTTGTCCTGGTCGAATTCTGAGACTTCGTACAGACCCCTTTCAGCGGCCTTTTGGCTCTTGATTTGCGACTTGAGCATGTTTACTGTGTCGATGTCGTCGGACACTGCCTCGAGGGCCTGGCCGTCGCGCTTGGTGTTGAAGGCGCCCTCGGGGGGAGGGGAGACTGCGACTGGGGCCATTTGTTTTTTCTCAAGTATTATTTTAACAATTATGTATAGAGGACTGACTTGTCTCTGTGTTGATGAGTTGAATGTATCTCTTGTCATATCAGGGCTAGATACATCTTTATATAAACCCTCCTCCCTCCCACGACACATACGGAACTCAGATTCCAGCGTCATACTGCCCCGCATCAGCAAGCGTCCCCACGTCATGATCGCCTTTTTTTTCTTTTCCCGTTTTTCTCTCTTGTCGTGAAGTTTTCGAAAAACGACACAAAAAGCGTCAGAGCTGTGGCGACGATGAAAATGGTTTCCGAGTGGCCAATCAGAGGGCCTAAAGGCGGCCCACTCAGGGCTTCGGCCAGAAACAGTCACCTTGGCTTTGCTTATTTCTTGAGTTTTCTATTTCCGACTCTTTATTTTTGGAGATATTTTATGATGACAGTAACAACTGATGAGGGTCGAGCCAAGGACAACTGATTTCCGCAGCATGGTCGTCAATCTTTCTAGCTGTCTGCCCGGGTATTAGCATTGCCGCATATTAATTACACATTCTAGCATATAAAATGCCATACATAGTGATAGGACGCGTGGGGGTCTGCGGGGCACCACCCGATATCCCATCAATAGTGGGTGGTGCGGGGGGCCATCACATCGCGGCGCAGAAAAAGAGAACACTGAGACTGTTTCTCTTCTCGCATCTCTCCTGATCTGTATCTGTATCTGTATCTACATCAATACACCGACACAATGGCCGCCCTCGCAGACAAGCGCTTCAAGCTCAACACCGGCGAGGAAATCCCCGCTCTCGGATTAGGTATATCTTATACTCCTAGAACTTTGTTGATACGATAGCAATCTAATCTTAACAATAGGAACATGGCAGTCCTCGCCCGAGGAAACCCAAAAGGCCGTCTACCATGCGATTGAGGCCGGCTACCGCCACATCGACACTGCGCTGGCCTACCAGAACGAAGAGGACGTCGGTAAAGGCATCAAAGCCGCCATCGACGCGGGTCTCGTCAAACGCGGGGACCTTTTTGTGACTACCAAGCTGTGGAATGTCTATGCCAATCGTGTCCAAGAAGGTCTCGATACCAGTCTCAAGTCGCTGGGGCTGGACTATGTGGATTTGTACCTGGTGCATTGGCCGGTGCGTATGAACGACAAGGGTATACCGCCATCTTTTTAAAAGCTCTATCTATACGCGAGAGCAAAACTGACGAAAAAGGAAACCATCCCCTCTTCCCCAAATTCCCCGACGGAACTCGCGACATGATCAAATCGCACAACCACGTCGACACCTGGAAGGAGATGGAAAAGCTGCCAGCCACCGGCAAGGTAAAAGCCATTGGCGTATCCAACTACAGTGTCCCTTATCTCGAAAAGCTGTTGCCCGAGGCCACCATCATCCCCGCCGTCAATCAGATCGAGAACCATCCGCAGCTGGCCCAGCAGGAGATTGTCGATTTCTGCCAGGCAAAGGGTATTGTCATCACAGCTTACAGTCCGCTGGGCTCGGCGGGTAGTCCGTTGCTGAGCGCAGAGCCGATTGTGGCGATTTCCAAGAAGCGCAATGTCTCTCCGGCGTCTGTCTTGCTAAGCTGGCACTGTATGTCCCTCTTAAAACCTAGTGGGAAAGATGAAAGACATTAATGGCTTATAGTGGCTCGTAACTCCGTCGTCCTCGCCAAATCCATCAACCCAGACCGCATCACCGCCAACCGCAACCTGGTCGAGCTCGACGCCGACGACGTTGCCCTGATCAAGAGCTTCTCGGACGACCTCAAGGCTAAGGGCCAGACTAAGCGATACGTCGCCCCGCCATTTGGTATTGACATGGGATTTCCGGACAAGTGGTAATAAAATAAAACTAGAGGCCGGGTGATGTACATAACACACTAGTAGAGTAGACATATGTCGTTTAACGTAAATAGCTGTATGATATTTCTACTCCAATGTACAAAACACGTATCGAACACGAATTTTCTTACTACATGTATTAGTAGTCAATACGCACACCAATTAATGCGTGCACATGTGATCTACGTTGTACGACCATGTACATGTAAAGACCGGCATATTGCCTAAATAGGAAAGCGAATCAGACTCATACATCTGATCTACTGGAATAGTGTTTCCGAACCAGCATCTCTTATTAGATTGAATAAATTTACACACGTATTCGTTTTTATTATGCATCCCGCGTAAAACAATACCCTCTGCACAAAAACACCGAATTCAGAGACACTACTCACTCCAAACCTATTGGTCAGCTGCTTCTCTTTCACCCTCCTTGGCCTTCTTCCTCTTCGCAGCCAGCTCGACCGGATCCGAAAAGCCATCGCCGCGCGCCCACGCTAGAGCCTTACGGAAACCCGGTCCCTGGACAGACTGCGGCGACGATTCGAGCACCGCACCAAGCAATGCCCACGAAACCACAATCAGAGCCAGCTCCCCTCCTTTCCATTCCCGCCATACCCGGCGCTTGACGCCCGTTGCCCACGCCGAGTAGATGGCTGCTCGGAAAATGTACGTGAACAGCCCGCGTCCTTGATCGACAAAGGCAAAGGGTAGCCCGCCCATGGCCCCGCTGATGAAGAATCGCTTCGTGGGCAGAGTCGAGCGGGGTAGTAGACTGTTGAGCAGGCAGATGCTGCCCCACAGGGAGCCAATTGATGTTGAGGCAATGGCTGTTAGACTCAGGATTCGTTGGGATGCCAGGTTAGTAGCCGTCATAGGGTTGGCCAGGAATTTCTTGTAGCTGGGCGCCGACAAGGCGGCGATGGCCAGAGCTGTGGTTCGCACCAGCGGTGGAACCGAGTTCAAAATATGGTGCAAAAACGCCGTACTGCAGCTCGGGCTAGCAGGGTGAAGCAGTGCACAGGACAGTGAAGCAATACCCGGGTGTGCCGGCGATGTAATCGGCGAGATCGACTGCAGCTGCGTCGGAAGAGTGTTGGGGTTGTTGGGGTGAAGAATTGGGGAAATAAATGCACTGCACTGGTCAACCATAGCTCTCTAGAGAATGATAAGAATACGCACGGCCATTTTAGATCAGCAACTGACCCAAGAGAGTCAACAATACCATGCTTGTCCGGCCACTGCAGCTGTTCCGGGAACCCGTCTGGTGGTCCTGGGATATAGCTTGGCGAGAATCTCAGAATCAAATTACCAAACCACTAACCACGTCAGTTTCTTATGTCAATCTTATTTCTGAAAGTATAACTTACCGCCGGAATTGTTTCTCGGTCAAACACAAACGCATGGAACAGCTGTGCGGACGAGACTGGCATTAGCAGCCAGCTGCCAAACCACCACGGCTTCTTTTCCAAGTACCCCTTCTCGTTCAACGCATTATACAAAAACTCCAGACTCTTTGTCGCTGTATAGATTGCAACTGTAATGCGCACACGACCCGCAGGGCCAACCCCCAACGCAAAACCAGCCAAACTGGCCCCAACGACAGGCGCATATCGAGAAGTCAGAGCTTGCGAGATGCGAGGATTGCGATCCCGAAACGGTTTCGCATCGTCAGTTCGCAGATTCGCGCGTAATCGAACGAAGAAACGGTATAGTACTCGGTGAACCAGCAGCAGAAGAGAGACGGACAAGGCGAGTCTGAATTTTGGCGATTTGATAAAAGCGGTGCGAGTTTTTTCCCTGGAAAGCTATCAGTCATATACGGCCCTCTAAAAAAGCAGATCAAACGCACTTGGAACCTTCCTTTTTGATCTTCGCACTGACCAGCTCTGCCAACGAGAGCCCACCGCTCAGCGCGAGAAACACCCGCAACGAGGCACGCACGGCTGCCACATTGTACTTGTTCTTGGTCTGCGTAATTGCCTCATACCTGGACGGCGCCGGCAGATAGCGCTGCGCTGAGGCTGACCGCCGGAGAAGACGCTCGTGCAGGATCCTGTATTCCCTGGCGCTCAGAGACACGCGCAGCGCATTCTTGATGACGGGGTGTACCCCTGCTGCATCAGGGTTCCCGGGTTTTGGTTCAGTCGACATAATGATCGCTAGCTCCTGGTAAGCTAGCGAGCCATGTATAAGAATGCACGACAGCAGCACATGAGCGAGCTATTGTTCTTGTGATGCCGAAGAAGCTTGGGCGGTGCTGGGACGAGATGGAGGAGGTGGTGGCCCGTGCCCTCTCCTGCCGTTCAACCTCGGCTCTTGGTCCCGCTACAATGACACACACAGTTTACATACACCACTAGCAATGATCTGCGTCAACTTGAGTCTTGTAGTCCTGATAATCAATTATTATTCATCGCATATACAAATAGCCTGTACATGAACATTCTAAGTATCCTCATTATCGTATCTATACCGATACATCTTCATGTCACGTACAACCACTCGCAATAAACTTGTATGTAAAACAATATCAAAGAATAATCCCCTGGACAACACATGAACGCCAGAGAAAACGAAAAGCAGGGGAAAAAAGCCCAACTCCATCTATGCTACTTTCCGAATAATTACAAACATCTACCAGAAACTGCACCATCCAATCCAGTGTTGACAGATATTCTCAACACTGGTTGCTTGAGCGAGAAGCTTATCTACCTGGTCGCTCACGTTCAATTCGTGGTTCGCTCTAAAGTCTCGCCCCGTCAACTTCTCTTTGACTCGAGCCAGAACCTGCAAAGCTTTGGCGTTCTGTGCTTCGCGAGCCTCGCTTGCCATCCCCTGAGGTGCGTCAAGGATGCCGCCCTCCAGGATTGACGGCCGACGAGGACGTGTGAAATTACTTGGCTGAATGCCATGCTCCAGATTCGCGTCATCGACGATAGATTGGCGGCGGTCAGCCGTGGGGAAAGACGGTTTTGCTGGGGACTCCTTAGACCCAAGACGCCAATTGATCAGGGGATCGTGAATGAACTAGACAGGGACTGAGTTAGCTAATATCCTTAAAACACTTAAGAGACAATACTCACAGCCTCGAGGACTGCCATCAGCGAATCCTTGTTTTCGCGAATTACGCGCATGACCGCTTCACAGGTGATTCGATAACTTCCCTCAATATTGCTGACTTCCATGGCAAACGTCAACATACGGGTCAATCGGAACGGAACCCGTTCGGGGTACTTCTCGCGATGCATTGCGATCTCGAAACAGTCTCCAAAGTCGATATGAACGACTATACCAGTGATACGATCGAGAAGCAAGTTCGAGGGATGCCTGTCGCCAAGACCAAGTATGTAGCCGACCATGGACATCACTCCAAGCGACCGCGTATAATTAGTTCTGCGCTCTAGCCAAGACTCAGAGCTCTTGCTCTTCAACCAAAGGACACGGTAGAGGTCTTTGCCGGTAGTGTTATCCATTGCGTAGCCAAACACCTCAACTTTCTGCATCAAGGTCAAGTTGTCGTAGTCTGGTGCCATTTGAAGCATGATACGATGCTCGATATTCAACAAAATGCGCCGGCTCTCACGGTATTCCTTGATGAGCGCGTGCAATGTATCACTATTCGAGACCCATCCAAGTACACCAGAGTTTTGAGACAGCGGAATGGCTGCGAAACGTTGCACAGTCAAATGTCGCTTGAAGCTCTCACTATCGTTGTCCAATAGTGTATTGACAAGGCCAAACAATTGCATCACACGTTCGTCTTGTCGGATGTCTTCATGTCCTTTGAGAACGTACATATAAGAGTTGCCATCGCTTCCCTTAAGCGACATCCTTCGAGGACGTTTCTTTGTCTGGAAAACATGCAGCACAGGATCGAAGCTTGCTATCCTGACCACTGGCCGTCCAGGATGGTACGTACCCGGTACAGCCAAATCGAGGTCGACGGCATCCTTCAATTTTGGTGACACGTACTTCAAGTCAAGGGTAGAAAGTTGAGGCAATTGACGGGCAATCTTGCGGAACACCGTATAATATAAATCCCAAGCCTGGTTCAAATCACCAAGCTCCTCGGTATCCCGATACAAAAGGCAATACTGTTTAGCTTCAGCCAAATCGCGTCCGAAAGCTTGAGTAAACGAGACTTCTCGTAATGTCTCGGCTCCCCTGTCGAGGAGTTCATGGAGAGGTTCCAGCGTAGTGAACATCCCTTCCACGTTATGATCTCCAAAGTATAAACGCGAGGCTTCCTCTAATCCTTCATGCCATAGTTCGTGCCACAGGACCGCCACGCGAATGAGCTCGTTGCTGACAACCTCAGCTTGGTCGACCAACTTAGGACTGTGTGTCATCATATTCTTCATGATTTCCGAAGCTGACTGAGACCGTCGTGTAACATTTGATTTCATGGCAACTGTCAATGGATAAACCAATGCTTGCGGATGGGCTTTGCCAACCTCGGCAAGAAGGCGATGCACTGCACTGCGCACTCGCAAGTTCGGCTGATTAATGCGTGCAATCAACTGAGGTGTTACCGATAACCAGGTATCAATATTGACAGAAGAGAAGCCCTCTTGCACGGTAGTGTTGACGTCTTGGTCGCCGCCGTGAGTGAACCACAAGGTAAGCAACCTCAAAGTATCTTGAAGAGAAGAAGTGTTGGATAAAGAAATTGACCGGAAGAAGCCACGAATAGCTGGAATGACATGCTCGTTCACAATATGACCGGGAATCAAAGAACCATCTCGGCTCTGTTGGTTAGTAAGTGTTGTGACAACCTCAAAGTTGGCAAAAGCCCATGCATGCCAGGCTTTATATGAATCCCGGTTATATTGAGTAGCAGCTGAGTATGCATTTAGCACCTCGCGCACATGTTCGGGTCTCCAATCTCCTCGCTGAAGAGCGGTTTGCCATTCACCCTGCTTGAGGTAGCTCTTTGCCAGTAGTTTTTTCAGTTTCGTGGCGTCTCCAATTCGTGACCGTAGCTGATGGACATCTGGGTTCTTGGATTCGAGAATGCCGTTCACGCCGTTCGTTCCGTTGTGGTCAGCGTGATTAGTCAAGACGGCATTGTATCTCGTGAAATCATCTGTTAAGGTCGCAGTAAACTCTTTCAAAGACTCCAGGGCCTCGACCTGGTGTCCTTGAGCCCAGGTAAACTTGAAACGAGCGTATTTGACTTCTGGCGGTGCAATAATCTCAACGCCATTGGGACCCTGAACCTCACTTTCCAAAGATGCCAAGGTACGTTCAACGATGCCCATTCGATTCGATTTACGACAAAGGTTGGAGAACTTGATCAACATGTCCAAGTTCTCTTGAGGTGAGGTGACCAATTGTCTTACTTTGAGCATCCTCAGCCAGACTTCGACGTTTTGCTGGCAACCAAGAAGCCTCTTGTTCCAGGTCTCGCGCATCGCCTGCTGCTTCTCCGGGTCACCAACGTTCTGTTTGAACGTGATGATTTCCTCAAGTTCAGCGAGCATTTGCACACGAACCACAACATCATAAGCCCGGTTGTAAGATTCTCCAAGAAGAGCAGACAATTCCGTGTCCAATCCATTGCGCACCTTTTCGATGTACATTGACGCCTCTTCGAATTGATTACGGTGGAGAGCCAAGATAGCTCCAAAGAAGGACCGGTCTGGTGTTTGTTCTTTCATAACACCAATGTAAGAGTCCATCAACTCCCACTGGCCACGACCCCAGGCGGCTGCTGCTGCTAAAGGTGCAATGGCTCGCCTGTGCTCCGCAGAAGCTTGGTTCCACTTCTCTTGCGCCAAATCAGACAAGACTTTCCACTCTCCGAGAGCATGTAAACAGCGCATCTTGCCCATTGTGATACCAAAAGACTCTGGGTCCTGGGCTTCACGCCGTTTGTAAGCTGCAAGCGCTTCCTCCCATCGTTGAAGCTTTTCAAACCAGGTCTCTTTTAATTCAACATCACGGTAAGCTTGAGCCTTACGCAGGATACCGATAGCAGCATCAGACTGTTGCAGTTGATTGTTGATTGTGATCAACGCTTCGACGGCACCTGAATTTTGGTCTTGTTCAAATTCGAGTTCTTTGTAGTGCAGAGCTTTGGCAAATGCATGGCACTTGCCCGCATATCGACCCAAGGTTCGGATATCGATTGGCAGGGCCTTGTCATCGTGTTCCATGTATTCGGCGAGATTCAAAAGTATCTGCAAGATCTCGGGAGGGATGTTTGGAGAAGTGAGAGCCTTCTCGATCGAACGCACAAGCTCCTCCTGGTACTGGTCATATAATTCAGTCCAACAGGAGACAAAGGCCGCGTTGAACAAGTCTTTTGCCAATGGCTGGTAGATACCGGCCAAGCTGGCGCAAGCTCTTAAAGCTGGAGACGGCGATTCTTTCAAAAGCTCAACACTAAACCGTCTAATCCATTCTTGCCAGTCTTCGCGAGTTGACTTTTGAGTTGCATCCCATGCATTTTTCAGGTGTTGCTGGTTGACTTGCATCTTCTTTTGGCCGATCTCCGTAAAGCTGGTATCATCGGGAAGTATCCGGTAATTCTCTTCGGGATTCAAGTCCTGTGGTAGTGATTCGCCCTTTTGAAGTTTTGTCACAAGAGTTTGAAATGTTGCGTGGCTGATTTGCTGCTGCTTCAAAACCTGTAATACATCGTCAGTCAGGTCGCTTTATACTGTAGAAAAGATATATCTACCTTGCTCACGAGTTGAATGTAGTGACTGAAATCTTGCCCCAGTTGAAATATAAGGGCGCAGATGCAATCCAGGGCAGCTTGCCGCAGCACTTTGTCATTGCCAGCCACAACTCGAGACAGAGAGTGAACCATGAGAGATGAAAAGTCGGAAACGTTGACTTGACGTGAAAGCTTTCCCAGAGTCTCAATGGCGGACTTACGGATACTCGATGGGTTCTGTGGTTTTTCGAAAAGCCGTACAATAGACGGCACGATCAGGTGCATGTATTCCTCTCCACTTGAGCCAAAAATAAGGAAAGTATGGAGAATCCTCTCTGATGGCTGTCGTCGGGATGATGTGTCACTTTCAAGAGTGTCCAGCATAAGCGGAATCAGTCCGGCCAAATACTTTTTGAACTCTCCCTCGAGGGCTTTGGCAATCGCCTCTATCAATGATAAAATAGTTGCCTGTACTTGATGGTTGACTTCCCAGTACTCGCGAATCGTGTCGATGACCTCAGGTAGAAAGGCACGAACATGCTGGCGTACGATATTCACAAGAATGGCAAGCTGGTTAAAGTAGGACTCCAGTCTACTAACAGGCGAGCTTTTAATCACCGATAGAAAAGCGGGAATAATTTGACCGAGAAAGGAAACGCATTTCAACCCCAATGTCTTGAAAATAGTGACAATGGCATCAATAACCGCAGAGTGGTATTGTGCCAAGGAGTTTTCTCGTAAGATGTTTTGCAGCAGCGTGTTGATAACTACCGTAGGATAATATTCCTCGCTTGAGGGAGTCAGGCCTTGCATGATAAGCGCTACGTCGGAAATCGGCTGCACCTCGTTGATATAGTGAACATCAGGCGAGGTCTCGCTTATTTGCTGCATGCTGTTAGCATTTATTCGTCCATAAAAGCAAAAAAAAAAATATACCTGGTATTTGTATGGATCCAAGGCTCCGAGAATACCTAGCAGCTTGATAGTCTCTTTGCGCAGTGACCCAGTTTGTTCTGTTTTGATTATGGTGATTAATACCGCTAGTAAATGGGGATACTCCATATAAGGCTCGATGACATAGCCCGAATTGCTTGCAAGTTGGCCAAGGGTTCGTAGGGCCGACTCTCTCTTAGCATGCGAAGACAAATCCTGTAAGGAATCAAGGATTATAGGCATGAGTTGTGGTATGTATTGCTTCATTTCAGCACCGCCAACGTTAGCAAGTTCTCCGATTGCTTTCAGAGTCGTAGCCGCAACGCTGGCATTGGGGTCGGTGGTTTTGGGCAACAAAGAGGTAATCATTGGGTCAACGTATGACCGGATGAGCTTAGTTGCATTGGAGACAAACAGACTGATGAGCTGTGCACTTTCTTCTTTCTGGCGAGCGGTGCTAGCAAACCCAAGGCCGGTCAAAAGATTGACTAATAGTTTCCGCAAAGGAGGGAAGACATATGCCGGGTTCACACTAGAAAGACGTCCAATTATGCTGATTGCGGCTTCTCGGACGGAGAAAACTTCGTCGTTGACAGCCAGGAACAAACATCTGATATTCTCGGGCTTTGCCAAATGGCGATCGAATTTGCGGTCTAGTGACCATAGAACGGTACGCCGAATCTCGGCGTCTGGATCGCCAACTCCCACGGTGAGCAACTTGTCAATCACCTCACTGACAACCTGTATGGAGTGGCTACTAGTTTGGTTGATGATGGGATCGTGCACAAAAAGTTGACAGCAGGTCAGCGCTGAAGCCTTTCGAATTTCTGGATTGTCGCTTTCAACATATCTGATGGCGACATCTCGAACGAACTCGTTCAATATATGACCGGAGAAGTCAAAACTACCGAGGGTGTGCAGAGCCAAAGCTACTTCGGTGTCTGAATGTAGCTCTTGAGTAAAGTCTTTGGCAAACGAAGGTAGCGGTGGCAATCTATTTTCTGGGCATCCCAGAGGGCGGAAAGGGGTGCCACATAAAATGATGCTAAGCATGTCGAGCAATTTCTCTTGAATGGTCGCTTTGATAGGCGGAATGTAGTGTGCCATATCGACCAAGGCCTGTGTTAAAGATTCGCTCAAGCCGCAAGCAAATATTGGGTCCAGAAGAGCTTCCATATACTTGCTTAACGTCTGCCCGACCGCCAGTGACAACATACTGATACACTCGAACATGGGACGTTCCTTGACGACCGCTCGGTTTCTCCTAATTTATAGTGAGTTTTTTTTGTAACTTCATGACAGCAAACATGCACAACTTACGCTTTAATGGCAAGGCCCTCACGAATGTGAACAATAATCGTATCGAGGTATTGGCCAATGTCAACACCCACTGCATTGGCAATTTTTCCAATAGCAATGAAGGCTGAGTCCCGCTCCTTTTCCCTCTTGAGTTGCGCTTGGAGATAGATCATGAACCGGTGTAGGTAATTGTTTGTAAAGTCCATGGGCGCATAAGAAGCAAGAATTGGGATGGTGTGGACGACCTGGGTGCGAATCTTTGCATCTCGGTGATCTTTCAGACGAAGCACAATTTCACAGGTATTTCTATAGTGTTCATTCATAAACATGGCTCCTTTGAGGAGGAGCTCTGTCAGTATCAAAAGCGAACCATGGATTGAATCCACGTTGCTGGACTTGAGGCCCTGGAGCGATTCTTCGTAGATGCGAGAGAACCATTGTTGCTTGACACTGGTATCTCGAGAGGCGATAATTTGAAAACACTCGCTTACTGCTTCAGCGGCAGTTTCACGAATCAGGACCTTCGGGTCTCTCAGTGCAACCCAGACGAGTTCGAATATTTGTGGGACAAATCCATAGAGCAGTGTCGGTGAGCCTTTGGCCAAGTCTCGTATAATCAAAACGGCGGCGAAACGCCTGGTCTCCTGCCTCTCTGACTGCAGCCACTCGAGCGCAGACTGGATTTCACTTTCGACCAGCTCTGCGGTCAACGCACCACCAGGCTTCGCCAAACGGCCGAGGGACCGAGAGGCATGGATCAAGACGGCAGTATCATTGCTTCGTAAGGCGCTTCGCAAGTAGCTCGCAAAGCGGGTCGTCTTTTGTGCGGCATCGACACCGTCGAAGTCGATTAGTCGATCGAGGGCGAGGAGTCCGCCGATTTTCTCGCTGCCATCGCTACCTGTAACAACCAGCTGCGCAATCCGCTGGCTGACAGCATTATAAAATTCGGTGAATTTCTCGGGGGACCAGTCTGCCATTAGATATTCCAGCGTCAGTGACATGATATTCGTGTCGGGGGTGGTCATCGTGAATGCAAAGGAAACATACCGCGCGAGACAGTGAGCACGTTCTCATACAGCTCGTATGAAGCTCTGATGCGGGTCTCCTCGTTTTTCGACTTCAGCTCAGTAAAGAGCCTCTGTACAATGTCGGTCACTGGACCTGTTTGCGCCATGCTGGATAGCGCCGCGGCGCACGCATCTGATTCGGGGCGTCACTCGGCTGTCGACGCAAAGAAGGCGCGGTCGTAGCAAGAAGAGTGATATGGTCTGTTGCACTGCTGACTGAAAAGAGATGAGCGCACTTGTGGATTGCACTTTGCGTCCTGGTGTGGAGGTGGGCTGTCGGTGCTTGATTATTGTCGCTGCGGACGTCGGGCGAGCTCAGCCTGCCGGGTGCTGCACGGGCCACCCGGTCACTCAGAGGGAAGGCGCGACCACCCAATTGAGGCTCAACACAAGGCATCGGTGTAACAGTATATAATATTGCCTGTGAGGCTTAGGTATTACTTGTTAGCTGTCTGCACGGATTGGTATATTTTTTTTATCAACTAGTGTTGGCGTTGATCCAGGTTTGTTGGTTATAGAGGCAACATTGAAGGAAAGCAGCCTAGCTATTTTCATACTGCCTTTGATGGCTTCTCAAGAATTTATCAATCTTGCTTGATGCTCTCAGAGCATATTTCAATCTATATAGCCCTTTACCATTCAACTTGAAAATGTTTCAAATAAAACCACATATATCAATTGCACATGCGATCAAAAGATATATAACATTGAAGCTTGCTTGTAAATCCTTGGGTTTTCATACATTTACAGTGCAGGAGGGTCTTTGTTCTTTCTGAACATATTTGTAACAGAGATCACTGTCCAAAATAATTTTTTATAGAAAAAATGAATAGAAAATATGAAGAAGAAAAATTTATATTGTAGGAGGAGGCACCTAGGATAGGAGGGAGGTAGCTGCACATGCGAATGATGCAGCTGTATTAACAAGCAGGTGGATCCAACCTTGAATCCCGCTCACGACACCCGAAAACCCAAATAAATGGTAAGCTAAAAAAAACCAGAAATGAATTATTAATCCTACGAGATTCGCACTGACGCAATTGATCAAGCAGCGGAGAATGGCCTCGTTAGCTCCGATGCTGGAGGGGTATAAAAGAGCGGGGACAGCTCGATTGCCACAGGGGTCAAGACCTATCACAAATTCCCCTTGTGCAACAACTCGACCTTTTTTACCCTCATTTTTTGTTATTCTAAAAAGCTCACGAATAGACATACAATGGCCAACGTTTTGCTTACAGGTAAGGATTGTCGCATTGGATGAAAGCACATAGCGGAAACTGACCGCTTCAAGGTGGCAGCGGCTTTATCGCTGCCCACGTGCTGGACATTTTGCTGGAACATGGGTGAGTGCGAGCAAGCATCAATTGTTTCATGCGCACAATCACTAATGTCTGACTCTCAGATTCAACGTCGTAACCACGGTTCGCTCCCAGTCCAAGGGAGACTGGATCCTGAAAGCACACCCAGGCCTCTCAAAAGAAAAGCTATCCTACGCTGTGGTGGAAGACATTGCCAAGGAAGGCGCTTTTGACGAGGTACAGATTTCTCTCTCACTCTCTCCGCAGGGGCAATTGCTGACTGTTAAAGGTCGTCAAATTAGCACCCTTCGAGTACGTGATCCACACTGCCTCGCCATTCCACTTTAAATTCACGGACCCGGTCAAGGAGATTCTCGACCCTGCTATCAACGGTACAACGGGAATTCTCAAGGCAATCAAGGCTAGTGCTCCTACGGTGAAACGAGTGGTCATTACCTCGTCTTTCGCTGCTATCGTAAATGCCGCGAAACATGAGAAGCTTTACGATGAATCGGTCTGGAACCCTGTGACATGGGATCAGGCTATCAATGACAGGGCATCTACCTACAGAGCTAGCAAGGTGAGGCTTCTCAGGTTTTTCTAGCTTGGGAAAAGAAAGGCTAACACGGACAAATCAACAGACCTTTGCCGAGAGAGCAGCCTGGGAATTTGTCGAAAAGGAGAAACCGGGCTTCGATCTCGCCACCATCAACCCTCCTTTCGTCTTTGGTCCTGTCATTCACTACCTCAACAGCATGGACAGTCTGAACACTTCAAACGAACGGATTCACGATCTCGCCTCTGGTAAAGCCAAAGACGGCCTGCCCCCGACAGGTACATTCTTGTGGGTCGATGTCCGCGACACTGCGCTTGCCCATGTCAAAGCCATTGAAGTGCCCGAAGCCGGTGGCAGCCGCTATCTCACGGCTGCAGGATATATGTCCAACAAGGCTATCGTCGACGCGATTCGTGAGACTCACCCGGAATATGCGGCTAATCTACCCGAGAATGGCGTCGACGACACTCCGGCCGATATCTACAAGATTGACACTTCAAAGGTCCAAAATGTCCTCGGTATTAAGTTTAGGACTTTGAAAGAGTCAGTCGACGACACCGTTTCTTCGTTTGCCACAGTTGGTTCTAAGTAGAGGGGGATGATGTACCGCTAGATAGACATAATTTAATACATACCACAATAATGAGTGAATGCTTTCCATTTATAATTCTTAATATTGTCAGTGGTTGAGCCCGACAAGTTAAAAAGACAATTGAACGAAGAAAGAGTACATATTTGCTCATCTTCCAATTATTGCACGAAACAAGAAGACAAATCAAAAAATTGATACCTATCGTGATCTTGCGTTAGTGGCTGGTAGCGGCCGCCGTATTACAAAGCTTCCGTTCCGCAGCAAATTCGCATCTTTTCTCTCGTCGGCTTCCGTCGCGCAACAGCAATAGGGAGCAGCCTTATTCCTCCTGTGAAGCCATGGCAATGCACAGGCTGTCGCCCACAGCCAATTTGCTGAGGAATTCTCGGCTTTTTGCCTTGCCGGCGGCCCTCAACCCTCCTCCGAGAGCAGTCACCTCCAAGACAATCGCCGAATCCAACTCGGCCACAGTTCAGCACCCTCTTCGAGCAGCAATTGAGTCGCCTTTACCGGCCCTCGCAAGAGGAGAATGGGGACTGAAACGACCGCTTCCAGCAAAATCTACCACTGAAAGGTCGAGTACGCCCACGATTCGAGTAAACGCGCTGGACACTTTCGAACATGTCACCGATTTCGACTCCGCCGGTGACCACACCATGACCCTTCAGAAATTCCAAGAGTTCCATCTCCCCATATCGCTGCCCGTGCCGTCGCCAAAGAGCTCCACCGAATTTGACAGACGTCCACATCAAAGTCCCTTTGAGTCTCACCTCGACAATGTTTCCGCAAGCAAAGGAACGCAAGGCGCTCAAGTCTATCGTCACTCTGGACCCTGGTTGGGTGGACAATCCGAGGTTCAATTTCAGAGGTATTTAGAGCAACTTCGTCGTCAAAAGCCACAATTACTAGCAAAACTGCGAGAGCAATATTGTGAAAAGATAGCCATTCAACGCAGGAAGGAAGCACAGGACAAAGGTGAATTGGATGAGAAAGCAAACCAGAAACCGGTGAAAGTCACCGACGAAGAATTCCAGGCGTGGTTGAAGAGCCTCAGGTCAGATAAGAGAAAGGCGGGAGCGGAGATGACCCGTCTCTTGGACTTGCATAGCTTGTCTGCCGAGATCCCTGTCACGATGATAGGAAGAAGTGACTATTACGAAGCGACCGCCACCAGGCTATCTTCCGTTCAGTATGCCCATTCCGGTCCCCCTAGAACACATCCATCCGCAGGTCTCGTATACTCTCGATCCGGCGCGATGGTTTACAACCATCCCTCGTATGGTCCTCAGCTGCGCGAGCGCCCTGTTGAAGCAAGGTGCTTGGGATCAAAGAGCAGAAGGCGGAGAACCAGGCGACGCGCTGTGTTGGGTGTTGGTGGTATGGTGCTCGAGGACGAAACCGATAATTCGGACGACCATCTCAGAGGCCTCGAATACCTCGACCCAACCATCCCTGGTGGTGGCAGAGTTTATGTTACTCCCCGACGAGCCTCGATATCGGCCAACGGCACTATCAAGTTGGAGACCTCCAGGGCTGAAAAGGATGTGCTGGCCCCATACGATCTGGCCAACTATCTGCCACCGAGGTCTACAAATATCTCCAACGCTGCGCGCACTACTCACCGTGTTGTGCCTAGATTGGACGGGTCGCGTCAAGGAACTGTCTCGGACCTTCTCGCCGGAAGACCCAGGATGCAGTGATATATTAGGAATGTTTCGTGTTTTTAACCATGTACAATAGATGAGCTTAATGTACAGCTACATTTTTTTTTAACTTTTATCATTTGATTCCATATCCATATAGCTCTTGAAAACAATCACGTGATATATCTATATCACGTGACTAGGGTAGCGGGCGCCAAGCCCACACAATATTTCGATAGTGAAATCCGAGTATTTTCTATCAAAGTCAAGAACAAACTCAAATTCACAGCAGCCAAACCGTCAACATGGGTCGCGTACGAACAAAGGTAAGTACTTGGAATTTGTACACTGGACAATTTTCATTTCAATGTGAATTTTGTATCTGACATGATTGCGATTAGACTGTTAAGAAATCGGCCAAGATCGTCATTGAGCGTTACTACCCCCGGTTGACGCTCGATTTCGAGACCAACAAGCGACTTTGCGATGAGATTGCCATTATTGCCTCGAAGCGTCTTCGCAACAAGGTCAGTACATACATATATATTCACTGGCAACTCCTTGAGTTCTGTGCTAAGTACTTTGTTGTTATAGATTGCTGGCTACACCACACACTTGATGAAGCGTATTCAACGAGGCCCTGTCCGCGGTATTTCCTTCAAGCTTCAGGAAGAAGAGCGTGAGCGCAAGGATCAATACGTTCCTGAAATCTCCGCTCTGGATGTTTCTCAAACCGAGTCCGGTCAACTCGAGGTTGATTCCGAGACCAAGGATCTGCTAAAGAGCCTGGGCGTGAGTTATAGCGCTTTGTGATTTGTTTAATTTTTTTGCTGATTGATTTTAGTTCGACTCGCTTAAGGTCAACGTCGTCCCTGTTTCTCAGCAACAGGTTGTCGAGCGCCCTCGTCGTTTCCAACGATAAACGCCTTTCTTTTCCTTCACCTTTTCCGAAAATTTGGCGGCGTTTGTTTATTTATCATCGGGATTCTTCCGTAGCTACTCTCGTGACGAGACGCTACTTTTCATGAGCCAATAAAACTTTTTTTCCAAACCAAGGTGTCGCTGATTCTTCTCACTATGTGGGAGATGACGCTTGATTGCCAATATACTTGCCTCGTTCCTTGCTATGATTTACATCACGGCTGGCTGGGCTCCTTGGATCGCTCTCCACATAGCGGCTTTTTGGCAGCTGTTTCGGATTGCGATATTATCCTCTCTGGAAGCAATTCTGGAGGCGGAACCAAGGGTGTCAACATGTTGCCATGTTTTCGTAGACTGTTGAGCAAACCTTGCTTCCGTAGATATTGCACATCAAGGTAGGTATCAAAGTGGACGTCAATTGTTGCTCTTCAAAGGGAGTCAAGGACGTCGCCATTCCCCTCGTCTTGCACTTGGCCGGTTCGGTTTTTATGATCAGCTGTTTGCGGCACGTAGCCTTCGATCGAGCCACCGGTTTGATCTCCTGGACCAAGTGAAGGAGCTGCAACTTTGGTGCTATCGACGTCCAATTCTTTTTCGAGAATCTGGATGTCAACACGGCCATTTTGCTGGAACGCAGAGCTGGAATCACCCCTCTCAAGCGCCAGCTGTTCCTGACCTTCTGCGTCTGAGCTGGTCTTTACAGCGAGCGCTTCCAACTTGTCCTCTAGACCAGTTGAGCCAGCCGCATTTGAAGACTGCTGTCCGTCTCTGTTGCCCTTGACGGCCTTTTGCGTCGCCTGTAGTGCTCTGGCTTCCTCGAGTAAAGTGACCTGCTTCGTCTTCCCATCTCCAGCTCGTCTTTCCCACACAGGGTCCTCGGCCAACTGGAGTCGCAAGTACATGGCTCGTTCGGCGCAAGCTTCTGAACACCACATCTCCAGCTTCTCCTTCGACACAATCTTCATCTCGCGGCCGCGGCCATTACCAGCACTCCCTTTAGGTCCCCACGTAATACGGAACTTGGCACTGGAATCTTCCTTTCTGTTCTCTTCCGGACATAGTGTATATCCACAGCGGCCCTCAATGTTGCGTTCCAGCACTAAGTTGTCAAAATCGGTTGGCTGAAAGGGCACAAGAGCAGCTTTGAGCGCAGCGGCGTCGGCGGGGGAGGGTGCGGCAGCGTCGGCAGACGGAGACGAGGGAAGCTCGATCAGTTCTAGGATGCGGTCGAGTATGAAAGCCTCGGCGTCCTTTTGAGCCTGTATCTGATTTGCATGGTGTAGAGCAATAGCCAGGTGCTGTGGGTTAGGTGCTTTACCGTCGCGGTGTTTGTATTGCGTGCCTCGGGGTTGAGTGCTCTTCGATTGCTCCATGGCGTGTAGAGTTGCTGTCGTTTGTTTCACCAGGATTTTTCTCGAAGAGAGGTGGACGATAGCAACAGCAAGATAGACCAGATAAAAGTAGGTGCTGACTAGTGCGTCGATCGTTGGTGAAGTGTAAAAGAAAAAAGGAGCTGTGGCGCGGCATGTCCGTCGTCATTGGTGGAGCCCGGGCGAGTTTCAAGCAGAGCCCGAGAGCGAAACAGCTTGAAACGGTTGCTGCCGTTCGTTAGGTGAGTTACTGGGCTGCCTGGCTGCCTGCTTACCTAGGCTAGCACCTTCCCCCCCAAACTCAACCCAACTCCCACCTCTTACTTCATCGTCCTCGTCCATTACCTTGCTTTCTCTCCCCTTGGCTTCTTTGCTTCCCAGAACTTTTCGCCCTCGACAGGCACAGAATACATAATCTTGCTCTGTCGGCGCGCCTGTCCTCGCATTGACCGCATTTGCTGGAGCTCGTCACTGGTTACTGAACAAGGTAGGTCCGCTTGGCGGCACTTAGTGTTGCCCTTGTCCCGCGCAGCCAGCACATAACCTGATCGCCGTGCAGACTTTCAAACTCCGCCACAATTTGTACAGACAACAACATCGATTTCTGCAACCTGTTCTCCATCGATCCCTTTTGTGTGTGTGTGTATCGCAACAGAACCTTCCTTTGGCGTGTGTTTTGGATTCGGTTTGACCGCTGTACCTTGTGTGACGTGTCGCCGCTTCCTTCCCCTCACCTTGCTATTATCCCGCACCTCAGTCCTCAGTGGTTTTTGTGCCTATAGCGAGCGCCAACCAGATGTCCGACCCGCCGTTTACGGTCAAGGCTCTTTTCGATTACACGTCAGAGCACGACGATGACCTCAATTTCCACATAAGCCAGGTCATTACGGTCACTGCCAAGGAGGATGACGACTGGTACTACGGCGAGTATGTCGACGACTCTGGGTCGAAGAAAGAGGGCATCTTCCCGCGCAATTTCGTCGAGAAATATGAACCTACTGCTCCCCCACGCCCTACACGCCCTACGAGGGCCAAAAAGGAGCCTGAATCGGTCCCCCCGCCAGAGCCAGTTGTCGAACAACCAGCCCCTGTAGAGGAGCCGGAGGATAGCCCCGTTGAGGAGGACGAGCTAGAGCCAGAACCAGTGCCGGTCAGAAAGCCTTCTTTGAAGAGAGATGTACCACCACCTCCGCCCGCTGCTACCGCTACAGCGGCTCCTGCTGCTCCTGAAGCCGCCGCTCCACCCCAGAGACAGCCGGAACCGCAACAAACATCTGCTGCCAAAGCCCCTCCTCCACCCGTGTCCAGCAAGCCGAGCTCCAATTCATTCAAAGATCGTATCGCTGCCTTTAACAAACCGGCTGCCGCCCCGATAACCCCCTTTAAACCAGGTGGGCTGGGTGGTTCTAGCTTCATCAAGAAGCCGTTTGTCGCCCCCCCTCCGAGCAAGAACGCCTACGTTCCGCCACCACGAGAGCCTCCGCCAAAGACGTATCGCCGAGAGGAAGATCCAGAGGTTGTCAATAGAGAGCCACCTGTCTCGGAAGCTTCACAGCCGCCACCCACTGATGCGGACCCATCTCAAAATGAAGAAGATCAACCGAAGCCTACCAGTCTGAAAGAGAGAATTGCACTTCTACAGAAACAACAAATGGAACAGGCTGCTCGTATGGCTGACGCTGCTCAGAAGAAAGAGAAGCCTAAGCGGCCGCCCAAGAAGCGAACTGAATCCGAAGATGCCGCGACCACCCTAGCAGCCACTGAGGGTGCTGATCTAGAACGCACTGAAACTGTTCAAACCCCTCGAGATGAGCATGCATTCGCGGATCTCGATGATTTGGAGGAGTCTAGACCACAGCAACTTGCCAGTCCACCACAGCCCTCCAGAGAGCTTGTTAGCGATACAAACGATGCTGATTACTCTGGAGCTGGTGACACTGAAGACGCAGAGGAGACTTCTACAAGTAGAGAAGATATTGATGACCGGCATTCGAGCAAACCTGTTGCTGCGGGTCGCACAACTGCTGCTGATGATAGCGATGAAAAGGAAGATGAAGAAGATGCCGATGAGGACGAGGAAGATGTTGACCCCGAGGTCAAGAGAAAAATGGAACTCAGAGCTCGAATGGCAAAGATGAGCGGTGGTATGGGTATGATGGGTATGTTCGGAGGTGGTATGCCCGGCATGTATGGACAAGGAGCCCCAAAGAAGGCGAAACCTGCCCAGGAGGTTGAAGAAGCTATCGATGAGCCTGGTCGCTCCGCACCCGCCACTCAGGCACCTCCAGTCCCGATTATGGCATTGCCGGGTATGAATGTCAAAAAATCGGAACCTCTGTCGTCGCCAAAGGCAGAGAAAGAAGATGAATCAGCACATGCTCCAGTTACCCAGCTGCACTCTCCCGGAGAGGTCGCGGATATCGAGGATGTGACAGAAGGCGAGCCGGCACCTCGGAAATCGACCGATAGAGCTCCTCCGCCTCCACCACCTCAAGAGCGTGCTGTACCACCTCTGCCTCCCACAGAAAGTCGGCGTCCTCCGCCTCCTACTCCTACAGCTCCTCTCGAATCACGGCCTGTACCTCCACCTCCTCAGTCCTTGGTTTCTCCCAGTCCAGGCTCAGAATCTGATGATGAACTTTCAATTCACACCAAGAACATGTCATTGGATGAAGTTGTTTCTGGGAGACCTGCCCCTGACGCTCCTCCCCCACCCCCGCGTCGTACGTCGACATTAGAATCTCCTAGGTCCCCGACATTGTCAGAGAAACGTTTCAGCCGCGGGCCTCCTCCAATTCCGAGTAACCCACCTCAGCCGTCGTCGCCGCCTCAGGCTCGGCCACCGCCTCCCCCGCCCCCTGGTGTCTTGAGCCGACAAGGTACTTCACATAGTGTGATTGAATCTCCTCTTGCAGCAAACGATGACATCCAAGACGAGACTACCGAGTATGAAGCTGACTATGATACCGATATTGCATCTGGTGCAAAGCACAAAGATGCGCTGAAAGCTCATGACCGACACTCTAGTTTCGGCGATGCAGGGGAGGAGGCCTCACTCCAATCTCCACGAGTTGCCCCAGACAGCCGCCCACCACCACCTCCTCCTCCACCAACGGTTCCCCAAGCTGTGCCGCCTCCGCCGCCAAGCCAGCCGCCTAAGAGAGCATCAATGGATGTTCCAAGGGCTGCACCTCCTCCACCACCGCCTGTTGCCAAGGACCAGTTTGCCGAAGAGGAAGAGGAGCCGGCTAGCGACGATGACGAGTACGATCCCTATCGATACAATGCTCCTCAGACGAGACTGCCTCCTCCCCCTCCTCCGCCTGTCCAAGTACCGGCTTCCAAGGATGTACATGACGATCTTTATGATGCTTCTCCTACTCTGCCTCAAGCGCCCCCTCCGCCGCCCCCTGACAGAGCTGCTGCCCCTCCGCCTCCGCCAACGACAACAGATGCACCGCCGGCACGAGGACGACCAAGCGTTGACGTGTCCAGAGGCCAAAATAATGCTCGTCGATCAATGGATGTTGCTCGACCTTCGATAGACATGGGATTCATCGCAACCGATGTGGACTTGGCTAAGAGCAGTTTCTGGTGGACCCAGCCTAACACTCCGCCACCAGTATTCCAAGGTCGGAAGGATGTGATGTATGAGGTGGAGGAATCAACTTCGACGAAACGGGGTGGCAAGACCACAGTTAGCAAAGATGTTTATGTTCTATTTGCAGATTACTCTCAGACCATCATCCATGCTCAGTTCGACGCCAAAAACCCCAGTGATGTTTCTCTTGAGCAGCGACATGAGGCCCCTCCAAACCGATTACGGCAGGACCAGCTAGAGGCTGCTCACGAGCAATATGGAAAGCGCATTTCGGCCGCCATCAACTCCATTCAGAATACGACGGTTGGAGATGGCACGCCCTACGGCTTGATTCAGCATTTGTTTAGCCCACTCGCGGACGTCCTCGCCCCTGTTGGGGGACGAAGCTTCGGAGCCCTGGTTTACGCAAATCTGGCCAATGCATCCGTCCAACAGAGCGACGAGATCCGCGCGGGGGATATCGTTAGCTTCCGCAATGCAAAGTTCCAGGGCCACCGCGGTGGACTGCACCAAAAGTACAGTGCGGAGGTGGGAAAGCCTGACCATGTCGGTGTCATTGTGGATTGGGACGGCACCAAAAAGAAGATTCACGCTTGGGAGCAAGGCCGCGAGAGCAAGAAAGTAAAAACTGAAAGCTTCAAGCTGGGCGATCTCAAAAGCGGCGAGGTCAAAGTCTGGCGCGTTATGCCTAGAAGTTGGATCGGCTGGGATGACTCAAAGCAATGAGAGAGAGAGAGAATCAATTCGCATACAACAATATATGATGCTCTTCTCCTGTGTTTCCATCACAGCATGCATCCAAATTCGATTTGTGTATACAGTCTTTATGCCATTTTAATTTCCAGGCGGTACTGCAGCAAGCATTCATGGCTAGTTTTTTCTACTGTTTTATGTTCTTTTCATTTCTTCTGTTTCTACGGCCCCAAACCACATGTTTTATGATTCTGGTTGTCCAGTGACTAATAATTTTCCCTCTTTATATCCTCAATCAAGAATATTTGCCTGGCTGCATATGACCAGCTGAGTGAGTGTACATATAATCAGAGACTGTTTTTCGAATATACACAATACGCACTGCATTGACATCATTTGATCAATTGACATTAGAACCAGAGTACTGACTGAGAGCTTCGGGCATAAAGCCGTCAATCTTTACCCCGGCGCGCTCGGTTATCTTCAGAAGCCAATGTTATCGTCCCCACCAGCTCCCGTTCTCCCCGCCACACCCAATAATATCGTCTCCTCACTGCAGAAGAGGATCATAGTTACAGCACACTAGGCTCTACCACGGCAAAGACGGCAACTGTCAACAGGGAAAACTACCTGTAGCACAGTAACACTAGTGAGAGACAATGGCCTTTATCAATTACGCCCAATGGGGGCGCTATCTCTTTTCTCTCTCTCTCTCTTTCTTTCTCAGACCGGTGAGAGGATCAAGGGCGGAGAACATAGAAGGTGCGGAGCTCTATATGGTTTAGTATACAGTGGAGACGAGGGCAAACGCCCTTCAACTTGCTTCTTGAGGGACTGTCTCTCTGTGTTCAGCACATTCTGCTCAGCTCAATGGCTGTTGTTGTTGTTGTTGACCTGGAGGGGAAGATGCCAGTGTCGTTGTCGCATGAAGCAATGAGTGTGGCAGCTTCTTTTGCTGATGAGGGGCATGTTGACAACGATTGCAGTGAACATGGCGGTCAAGAGGAAGAAGATACAGACAAAGAGGACATGGAAAAAGAAGGTACAGGAAAACTCAGCACAGCAAGATCAACTCCTCATGACGACAGCAGTATCAGTGAAAAATGCAGCCACAAGAAAGAAGATACAGATGAGAAAAAATATGCAGAAAAAGAAGATACAGTAACGACTCCTCCTCCTCACGACCTCGACCTCGAGCGGAGCGGTACACGAGCGTCTTCAGTTCTGGAATACTCAGTCTTTCCCAAGGGCATGAAGCTGTATATTGTCATTTGCTCGTCGATTGCCGGTTTCTTCTCGCCTTTGTCGTCGCAGATTTACTATCCGGCAATGAATACCCTGGCTTCTGATCTCAATGTGTCAATTGCGTTGATCAACTTGACCATGACCAGTTACATGGTATGGCTTGACTTGTCTGTTTATAACATGTTCTGTGGCTAATGGCTCCCAGATATTCCAAGGTATCGCTCCAGTCTTCATTGGGGACTTTGCAGACAAGGCAGGCAGAAGACCCGCGTACTTTGTTTGCTTCGTGATTTATCTGTGTGCCAACATCGGACTGGCTCTGCAGAACAGCTACGCAGCTCTTTTTGTTCTTCGATGTGTCCAGAGCGCCGGCAGCAGCACCACTATCGCTCTTTCTGCAGGCGTCATAGCCGATGTTACAACTGTTGCCGAGCGAGGGGGCTATATGGGCTTTGCAACGGCCGGTTCTCTTCTGGGACCAGCGCTGGGTCCGACCATTGGCGGTCTGTTATCGCAATATTTTGGTTGGAGAGCAATATTCTGGTTTCTGGTGATCATAGCTGCGGTTTGGCTCGTGCAATTTCTCAGTTTCTACCCAGAGACTGCGCGCAACGTGGTGGGCAATGGCTCGATTCCGCCTCCTACGTGGAATATGTCGCTGAGCAGTTATCTCAAAGCTCGCAAGACAACCGAAGAGGACCGCATAGCCGCAGAGCAAATGCTCGATCGTGGCTCTCGCAAGCTTTCGTTCCCCAACCCCTTGCCCACACTGGCCATTGTCTTCCAAAAGGACACGAGTTTGATGCTCATTTCAAACGCAATTCTGTTTGCCGGGTTCTACGATGTTGCGATAGGGATCACATCCATATATCAAAAATCCTACCACTTGAACGACCTTCAAATAGGGCTTTGCTACCTGCCCTATGGCTTTGGCTCTGCCTTTGCATCTGTCGTAAACGGCCAGTTTCTGGATTACAACTACCGACGAATTGCCAAGCACATGGGCGTGCCTCTAGTACACAACCGACACACCGACCTCAAAGACTTCCCCATCGAAATAACTCGGCTTCAGATAGCATTTCCACTCATAGCGTGCGCCGTTTGCCTGGTGATTGCCTTTGGCTGGTGTGTCCATTTCGAGACACATCTGGCCGCGCCGACGGTGATTACTTTTTTCCTGGGATTTTGCTTGACGGGTTCGTTTAATACGGTCAACACGTTGCTCATTGACCTGTATCCAACCACCGCGGCGACTGCGACTGCAGCGGTCAATATCACGCGTTGTCTTTTGGGTGCGGGGGCGACGGCAGTTCTCGAGCCTATGTTGAGTGCAATGGGGAGGGGCTGGTGCTATACGTTTATTGCGCTGGTCATGGCTTGCACTGCGCCTGTGATGATGCTGCTGATTCGATATGGGCCCAAGTGGAGAGAGGAACGGCGGGTGCGGCAGGGTGGGAAGTGAGCAGGTTGGAAGTGGTAAATAATAGAAAATGGTTTCAGAAAGATGCTACGTGCTAATGGGAAAGTTATTGTAGAAGGGGGCCAGGACTCAGTGTCATATCGATATTGCGTTGGCATGTGCTTCTAGGCACTACCCTGAGGGCATCCGGATGCAGCTTCGCATGAAATGATAGTATCATCATCGTCCTGAAAATAAAAGAACAGGGAACTACACCATGTCTACACAGAGTTTGTTGTATCAAGGAAGAAAAAATAAAGAAGAGCAGAAGTATTAGACAATGACATGACACTAAGCCAAACTGAGACCAGAGACGCTGGAGCCTGGAGCTGCTTTAGGCAGAGACAGCAAATAACTACGTAATTTGTCTTCCTAATGGGGCTTCTAATTTAGTATCGCTAGGATCATAGGATCAGGAAAGGAAGAATAGCATCATGAAAGCGGCGGCGCTAATCCGAACGATCTCTTGATATCTACCTAGTTATCATCTTTTAGTTTAGCTTACTCTAGAAATAAAATGTTGTTGTCTGGTCTCGCTGACTTTGCTGTTAGATTGAGAATCAAATTAGAACATATATCGGATACTGCTACAATAATGTTTTTATCAAGCAACAAGTATCGTTCAGCTAAACGCAAAATATGCCCGCTCCAGGGGCTGTCGTTCTCCCTCCCATGCCAGCCAATCCGATCTCGTGGTTCTATATCGAACAGTTAGCATCCATTTGAAAGGATAAAATCCGAGAGAGAGATCCATACGGTAACAAGCCCATCGTATTGACCTTCCAAATACCCAGCCCCAGCAACACCAACTGCATCAAAACGTAAACCGCCTTGCAACCCAGAAGCTTTGCACGATTCGACTCGGTCTCAAACTTGAGAAACTGGGCATTCGTGGCGATCAGACCCTGGATGGGGCCCTTGAAGAGCATAAACACCATCATAATACTGAAAATTTGCAGACTGTTGCCGGACATGTACATCATAATCGCGTTCATGGGGATCTGTTTCGATGGGGCCAGGGCGACTTCCCAGGCCTTTTTGAGCTTGAGGGCTTCGGTCTCGGCAGGCAGACGTTCGCGCGTGGGTTGGGCGTTGCGTTGCTATTCAGTTGACAGGTTATGTTAGCTGGATTTGTTTTCGAAAGAGAGGCATAACGTGGGAGCGATGTTGGGATGGCTACCTGCTTGCCAGTCGGCTTGGTTGCAAAGCCAGGAGGATTGCGAATGCTGCCAGCCTTGGGCGCTTTCTTGGCCAGAGGCGTGTTCATTTCAACCACCCATTTGGGCGGCAGCGGAGTAGTTGACATTTTGGATAGTGAGCACGGTAGATAGCGTGAAAAGAAAGCAGGGCTGGTGTGGTGTTATTGATTGATGTTTGACGTAGCGCTGCGGAGAGAAAAGAAGCAGTCCGTCTGCGGTCTGCGGGCGGACCCGCAACGGAGGCTCGTGGTTGCCCGTTTGGCCTCAAGCTGGATGCAACGACAACACCTCCTCTCCTTTTTTTTTCTCTTGCTATCTCGATGCCTCGCTGCTCGTCAATCGCCGTCTGATTGCGCTCGTAACTCAGCGCTCGATTGCCAACTCTACCGGTAAGAATTGTACTCTTCCTGAGATCTGGCACTTGGGCTGACTAGTCTCGCCAGTCCCTGACCACCACCGCACCGCACTGCACTTCGGATTTCAAGCCAAAACGAAAGAGAAGAAAAATCCGACACAGCTTACTGCAATTCCTCCCCCGTTCAACGTTATCAATCCGCGATCGATCAAGGCATGGAGTGTTGGGTTCAGCCAACTAGCTAGATCCCAAAGTCATTGATTTGCCGCACACCCCTCCTCGTCCTGCGATATCAATTCATGTGATCTGTCTGTCACTGTCTGCACCGGCGCATCGATTAGATTCGTGGGCTATCTATTTTTGGCTTTTTCGCGGATTTGCCTTCCCCTCATTCTTAAGCCACCATGAGTTCCGGCCAAGATGCGAAGCTCTTTGCCAGGGTATGTCGTCTCCTATCCCCCACACTCGCAGAAATCGTGTTCTTTTCTTTGCCCGCGGCTATACAAATAGTCCTGTTTTGATATGATTGTCACTGCAAGAAATCCCTGTTTATTCCACAATGTTCATCGGTTTTCTCCCTCGTGCTGAACTGTATGGCTCACGGTTTCCTCGAACAACACAGGGCAAGGTCGCGGAGTTGCGTTTGGAGCTCAATAGCGGAGGAAAAAAGGACAAGAACCACTCGGCAAAGAAGATTGCGCTGAAAAAGATCGTCGCCAATATGACAATGAGCAATAATGATATGGTCGGTCTGTTTCCGGATATCATCGCCTGCATGACTATTCCAAGTCTGGAGATCAAGAAAATGTACGTGACGGTCACCCCGATCAATGACGAAGGCAGCTTGGTTGACTATTGGGCTGTCATGAAATAGGTGTTTTCTCTTTTTGGTCAACTACGCCAGAGCGAAGCCGGAAATCGCGCTCAAGTCTTTGCCGATCCTGGTTGATGTATGTTGGAGACTGTCCAGTTGGCTCTATCTTGAATCTAATAAATGTATAGGATATGGATGACCACAACCCCCTAGTGCGCGCCCTCGCTCTCCGAACTATTTCATATATCCATGTCCGAGAATTTGTCGAGGCAACTGTCGACCCGGTGAAACGCCTCATGGTTGACATTGATCCATATGTGCGAAAGACGGCCGCATTCTGTGTAGCGAAGCTTTATGATCACCACAAGAAGATGGTCGAAGGCTCAGATCTTATTGAACGTTTGAACAAGATGCTAAAAGACGAAAACCCCACCGTTGTTGCCAGTGTCTTGGCGTCTCTGGTTGATATCTGGGAGCGCAGCGAATCTATATCATTGACGATAGATTATGCGAGCGCCTCGAAGGTGGTGTCGGTTTTGGCCGATTGTTCAGAGTAAGTCATCCGAATATCTCGCAACATTGCTCCCGCTAATAGACTCTAGATGGGGCCAAACTTATATTCTAGAATCTCTTATGGCATACGTGCCGAGGGATTCTGGCGAGGCTCTACTTTTGGCAGAACGAATTTCACCTCGCTTATCGCACTCTAACTCAGCAGTTGTGCTGACATCGATCCGGGTCATCCTTTATCTCATGAACTATATCAGTGACGAGAAACAAGTCTCAAGCTTGTCGAAAAAGTTATCACCGCCTCTCGTTACCCTTTTGTCGAAGCCTCCGGAGGTGCAATATTTGGCACTACGAAATGCAATTTTGATTTTACAAAAGCGACCCGATGTACTTCGGAATGATATTCGCGTCTTTTTCTGCAAATACAATGATCCGATTTATGTCAAGGTGACGAAGTTGGAACTTATTTTTATGCTCGCAAGCAAAGATAACATCAGTGTGGTTCTTGCTGAACTGCGAGAGTAAGTTATTTTTTCTTTCTTATTGACGGCTTGCTGATTGTATCATAGGTATGCGACGGAAATTGACGTTCACTTTGTCCGCAAAGCTGTCCGAGCCATTGGAAAACTGGCCATCAAAATCGAGTCTGCTGCACGACAATGCATTGACACCCTTTTGGAGCTTGTCAATGCAAAGATCCCTTATATTGTCCAGGAGGCTACAGTGGTGATTCGCAATATCTTCCGTAAATACCCCAACCAGTACGAAGGAATCATCGGCGCCGTCATTCAAAATATAGATGAGCTCGATGAACCTGAGGCAAAGGCTGCTATTATTTGGATCATTGGACAATATGCCGATCGAATCGAGAACTCGGACGGTCTGTTGCAAGACTACCTTGCGACTTTCCACGACGAGCCCATCGAAGTCCAGCTTGCGTTACTCACAGCCACAGTAAAACTCTTCATTCAACGCCCGACCAAGGGCCAGCAGCTTGTACCGCAGGTTCTCAAATGGTGCACAGAAGACACTGACGACCCAGATCTTCGCGACCGAGGATACATGTACTGGCGTCTATTGTCAACAGACCCGGCTGCCGCCAAGGATATTGTTATGGGTGAAAAACCGCCGATTACAGCGGAGAGCGAGAAACTAGAGCCCAAGACGCTCGAAGAATTATGTTTAAATGTTGGAACCCTGGCTACAGTCTACCTCAAACCAGTTCAACAAGTCTTCCGAGCAGCTCGACCAAAACGCCTTGCAGACAGCCCTGCGCTGGTTAAACGCCAACGCGCCGATGGTACAAATGGCGTGTTTGACATGACCGCTCCTATGGCTGCAGCTCAAAACGCAAACCCTGTGTCGCCTTCCGCTGCTAACAACGGCGATCTCGCTTCTGCCGTCAACGCGGCAGACGCCTACTTCAACAACATTGCTCCACAGCAGATGGCCAACCTCAACCTCGGTGGCCGACAAGATAGCAGCCTAGGCGAACTGGGCGGAACGGGACAAACGTATGTCGTTAACCAGAACCAGCAGCAGATATATCCGCAAGCTGGTGGCACTACGCCAAATGGAGAGGTCCTTGTTTCGACCGGAGAGTTGCTTTTATTCTAGATGGAGACTTGATGTATAGAAATAGTGTATTGAAGCTTTTATTTATTTATTTTTTATTTTTAACTTTGTAAAGCGAGAACCCCCATAAAAGGGTCACCCTATGTACATACATGTGCATATTGTAACATCTCCGTATACAGCCAGAGTCACTTTTCTCCTAGTCACGCCGATGCTTGCATACTGGAATGACTTTCTCATTCAAGAAAACCACCGGTATGTTTGCGTTTTAAGTCATAATATCAATTTGATATTACCTCCTCACCACAGCAGCAGCCTCGCGACATGCCTGAAAGAAAATTTGACAAAATTCCCATACCTCCGTAAAAGTATTATACAGCGGCGCGGGGGCAACGCGGACAACATCCGGTTTCCGCTCATCAATCACCACGCCATTGCTTTCCAGCACATGAAGAACATGATCTAACAGTCCTGGCTCAAGACGAATACTAATCTGGGCGCCGCGCTCTTCTGGGTTTGATGGGGTGATTAAAGTGAAAAGTGTGTTGATGTTGTTTTCCCTTGAAGAAGGGGAGTTGAGGAGAACAGATTCGAGATAGTTGGTAAGAGCAAGTGATTTTTTGCGAAGTGCTGGCATTGTGGCTTTGTTGAATATTTCAAGAGATGATGCCACGGCGCTGAGGTCTAGGGCTGATGGGTTTGAAATTTGGAAGCCGGCAGCACCTTCTTGGGGGACGAATTCTATAGCAGTCAATGTATGTTAGAATGCCGTATGATTTAAAAGAATAGGTATTCCAAAAAATTGCATACTGTTATCCATAAAAAACCGGGTTTCCTTATCATGACCCCACCAGCCAGTCAGTCGATGACGATAATCGTACTGTCCGCTCTCCTCTTTAAAGCTGACTTTGCCGTGTTTTTCATGTACGAACAATCCAGCCATGGCTCCCGGACCGCTGTTGACGTATTTGTAGTGACACCAAGCGGCAAAATCTACTCCCCAATCATGCAATTGCAAATCGACATTTCCAACTGCATGTGCACAGTCCCATCCGATGATGATGCCCTTGGCATGCGCGTGTGCTGTGATTTTCTTGATATCAAAGTATTGACCGGTGTAGTACTGGATTCCGGGGAGGAGGATCAGTGCTGTGCTTGATGCATTGTCATCAATTACTTTTAATATGTGCTCTGTGCTCAATATAGGTTTTGCTGGGTTCTCGGGCTCGATCAGCACCATTGCTGTAGCAGGGTCTAGACGGTGGAGTTGGATTTGAGATTCGACAGCGTACTGACAACAAACCTGATTAGATCGAAATTTGAAGATCAACAGAATTTCAGAAGAGATCTCTCACGTGGTCACTAGGAAAAGCCTTGCCCTCGAGAATAATCTTGTATTTTTCCGTCGTAGGTCGATAGAAGCTGCTCATCAGGATATGTATGTTACCAGTCAATGTCCCCATGAGAGCAACTTCACTGGGAAAAGCTCCCACGATTGGCGCGAGCAGCTTCGATCCTGCTCCGTCGATATGAAGATAAGGCGGGAGCAAGGCATCTTCGTGGGAGACAAAGTGGCCGGTGACACCTTTGATAGCCCAAGAACGGAGGTATTGATCGACGTATTTGCGAAGATTCCGAGGCTGGAGACCTAGAGAGTTACCGCAAAGATACAGACATCGTGGTTCTGACTCGTCGTTTTCTAGGTCTGTAGCTAGTGTTTTTCTAGTGAGGTCTTTTTTGGACGGAATGATGAACTCGTCACGAAACTGCTTCAGATCGTCTTTTTCGTCCAACGCCGCTGCATATTCTTTGCTGTAGTCCCTCAGGGTCTCACTAGGGGCGTCGGATCCCATCTCTCAAAATGCGAAGAACTTCGTTCTCGAGCTGTTATCGAAATATCAAAGTTGAGGAGGGGTGATAAGATTGATAAGCCTATCACCACTTTCTGCCGTGAAATGCCGCTTACCCAGTGGGGTTGTACAGTAAAACCTGGTTATAAGGGAATAAAAGAAACCAGCATTTTATTCCCTTAAAGTCAGGTTTCCCTTATGACCAGGTGTGGCCAGGTACGCCTAATTTATATAGAAATTATACATAAAATAGATATCACTTTGTACAGAAATGTTATTCTTACTATTTATAAGCTTTAAGCTTACATTTTGAGACTTTATAAATCTTTATTGTTATTAAATAAGCAATAGCAAGGCCTCACAGGTAGAGATATATATATAATTACACAGCGGCAACGCTAAAATTTCTAAAATTTCAAATCACATGATATATTATATCTATTTTTAGTATAAATTTACCTGGCAATAAGGGAATTTGTATGAGAGAGGTCAAAAACTTAAGGGACTGCCTAAAAACCAGGTGCTAAGGGGATTTATATGTAAATTGTAATTCTGACACGGTGTTTGGTCCCTTATATCGAGGTTCCCTTAAGGATAGGGTCCCTTATAGCCTGGTTTTACTGTATATTGTTGTTAACGATCGTTTTGAGAGGATTTCTCAACGTGCTTTATTATGGCAAAGAGAGAAATTCAGCTTTAGAGTTTTAAATGTGATCTTACAAGCCATGATATTCTCAGTTGGAGGGTGTGATGGCGCCAAGATGCTAACAATATCAAGTAGTTCTTCGTTTTATCCTACAGCATAGAAGCAGGCACATAATTTTAGTACAACTAGAAACAAGTGAAACGAATTGAAACCTGGGTTTCCTACAGGAAATCATTGTCTTGAATCTTATACATATGTAGAATCGTATCATGGGCGAATGACTGATAGACAATTTGTAAGCGTGGCCATTCTGCCGTGGGCGGTGAAGGGCAAAGAGATAAGATAGTATCAAATAATCACCCGACATCAACAGCGATTTTCTCCGGAGTCGCAAACCAGACAAGACCGATTCACCTCAACTGGCATTTGAAAGATGTCTCAGCCAACGCTTTCTGTCTGGGCTTCCCGCGCTGTTCGGAAACAGTGTCTTGCAGGCACTCTGCATTCACAGCCATGTCAATATCGACGCCTTCATAGCTCCCACCTCGACACGCCGATCGTTGCGAATTCTCGCGGTCAGCAGCATGCTCTGCTAACATCAATGCAGTCTACAAGCACCATCAGATCTAGAAAACCTCTGCCATACAGGTCGTGGCGAGACAATAAACGTTTGACGTTCACGACAACGGCGCAGAAGAAGGCGACGACCGTGCTGACAAACCCGAAAGTCGACGATGAAGGACACCCAATGCTTATAGAAATATCTCCGCGGGCTGCAAAGGTACGTGTGTTGACATGCGTATTATCATATCTTTTCTTTTGTCATTGTCTCGGTGTTATACGGTGCATATGAGGACATGAAATTGTATGAAATAGACATCTTGTCGCACACACTACCCTGACTACAGGAGTGACTTTTTTCCGGCGGTTTCTGCTTGACTTGAAAATATTTGTCCATCTGCTTGAATACATTGGCTAACAACGCTCCAGCGCCTACGAGCCATCACAGACCCAACATCAACATCAGTCTCCACGACCCTCAAAGAAAACCCATACAACCATCTACGCATAACCGTAACCAGTGGCGGCTGCCATGGATTCCAATATTTAATGTCTCTGGAATCATCATCCAAGATTGATGCCGAGGAAGACACCGTATTTGAAGCTGAGAAGCCCACCGACCCATCCGAGACCGCAAAAGGCGAAGCAAAAGTTGTCATGGACGGGCCCTCGCTCGAGCTTCTTTCCGGCAGTACGGTAGACTTTACTACCGAACTCATTGGCAGCCAGTTCAAAATCGTGGACAATCCCCGAGCAACCAGTAACTGTGGCTGTGGAACGAGTTTTGATGTGAAGGATTAGAGAGCGAAAGAAGATTTAACAAGAATAACATGTATAATACTATCACTTACGATGTATATAGGGATCGATATCAGAAAATGTGCGATCCAGATCACTCTACTTCTCAGAAGCAATTCGCAAATAATGCTCTTATTTCATGCGTTTATGTATCATCATCTCAAATTCTCTATCAATTGACTGACATTCATGATTAACACTCCCATTTTTCATCGTCTCATATCATGGAGAAAAGCTGTCGAATGCTTTCCAAACTTCACGCTTTCTTTTTAATTGCTCTGCAGCAAACAAGCTTTTTCAGCCCCAGCCCATCGAAGATCGTCTCCACCCCAGAAGGCGCCAGTGAACATCCCGTAAATCTGAGACGTCGTGTTCTCGCCGAACCTTTAAAGTATCCCGAATATCCACACAGGTTGGATGATAGTGATGTCTTTTGACAAAAAAAAATAACATGACTTTCCTAAGTACATTACAAAAATATGCAGGTACGCCGACTCCTAAAGAGCAACCCACAGAAAGCCGGCAAAACAAAAGTTTTTAATAAAAGAAAATTTGAGAAAGAAGAAAAGACTTACAACCGAGAAACTCATACTTAGTAAGTGCGAGCAAGGTTGCGCAGATACCAGTCGACAAGTCTCCGTCCAGCCTTGGCTTCGCTGATGTGGATGAGTTCTCCTTCGATGGCGTAGTCCAGATCACTGGCGCTGATAGGGTCGCCTTCCAAAAGACCACCTTCGGCCCAGCGGATTTGACGGCTGCGCTGCTTGTTGACGAGAAGCCATGCGCGCAACTTTTCGGGCTCGACGTCGAGGAAGCCAGCGAGTTTGCTCAAGTCCATGGTGGTGTAAAGCTTAAGGTAAGACTTGACAGTAGGGTTGAAGAGGGTGTTCTTCACCTCGTCCATGAAAATGGCGGTGTGGTGATCAACAGGGTCGATGTTGACCGACGGGTTGTCAAAGTCCGGAGGGGTTGGGCTGATGAACTTGGGGCAGGCAGAGCGGAAGAGCTCTTCGAACAGAGGCAGGGCCTCTGGTCCACCGCGCTGGAGGCGGTGGAACTGCTCACCGTACTTCTCGCGAAGAGCAGTGTGAATAGTGTCATCCAGACGGGTGGGGTGGAAGGCAACACAGATGGCGATCAGGGCGTACATCTGATCGTTCTTCTTCGTGATAGCGTCGTATTGACTGCTACCCTTCTGGAAGTTCTTTGTCCTCGACACGTAAACGAGGATGTGGCTGAACATGCGGATGGCATCGGCATAGCGGCGCATCATCATGTATGAGAATCCCACGTAGTAGTAGGTGGTGAAGTGGGCAGCCATGACACGGGCGAACATGGCCTTTTTGTTCATCTCGATGTCATCCAGCGTCTTCAAGGCGAGGCTGAAGTCACCCAACAAGCAGTGTACTCGCAACAGCCCGATAATGGAGAAATATCCCAGCATCTTGTAGAGTGGGCGTGAGCCATATTCTCCCGCCACGGCTGCCGAATCCTCACCCCGCTTGATGGCAGCAAGCTGCTCATTGATTTGTGATCGTTGGATCAAGGAGTACAGCACGTTCAGGACCGAGTAGCAACCCCAGGTGTTAGGGTTTTCTCGGAGAAGTTGAGCTTCCTCTTCGTTAGATCCGCTTCGCGCCACGCGATTTCGGTAGCGGCAGAAAGATTCGAATTGGTAAATGAACTCGTCAATGACATCCCAAGCCCAATAGTACTGTTGCAGTGAAAATGTCTGTTAGCCCATGTAGACGAAAAAATCGACCCCGCAATATCTGATGTGCGCAAGCCTTCAACAAGGACTAGCATTTCACATACCGAAGGAGCCTCCAATTCCACCGGGCCTTCAGAGTTCAAAATATAATGAAACAGGCTGCAGTAGTTGTCGTAACTGGCAAACTTGGTCTCCAAAGTCGCCTGGTACTCGAGCGGGGTGGCTGCGGCGGTAAGCTGTGCCTGAAGATCCTGTGTGTGAGACGCGCCACCAAGCGAAGTGGTGCGGTCGAGGTCGCTCATTCCATCGTCGAAATGCACTTGCTCTCTGTAATCGTTGACCAAGGCCTCTTCCTCGACATCAGACTCGTCACCCAGGTTAGGGCGCGCATTCGAGCGCTCTTCGTACGACATGGCGGGAAGTTGTTATTTGGCGATCGACCGTGGAGCTCGTTAAAAACAGCTTAGCCAGGAATTCTGCGCTTGTTAGAGCGTGACTCTGTCGTTTTGCTGTTGCCGACTTGGACCGTCCTGGTGGATGTTCAGTGGAGCGGAGCCAAATCTGCGAATTTTGAGGGTTTTCGCTTGTGCTTTGTGCTTATCTTATCTGCCCTGCGCATAATGCTGACTCAGCTATACATCGACAAGAGTATAATTTTCGAGATTCTGTGTTGTAGCTACGCATTGCTGATGGGTCTCAATATCTGAAAAGCCTTATTAGTAAGTCTTACTGGTTGTCATCTTGGTATGACATTACTCTCAATGACAGCTGTAGCACCTGATAATAGTAATTCGAACGTCTTTCTACGCATCCCGATACTGCTACTGGTGCAGCTTTAGGAGAATCAACAAGCTTCTCAAAATCTACAAAATATCCATGAGTTAGTTCAACAAGATAAAAGTAGAATTCGCATGATAGATGATTGCTTAATGTTTGTGTTGTCGTGGTATGTGCTGTTGAATAATATCGCGCTAGCCTTCATCTGGAAAGCGGTATAGAAAGGCAATTTTGCGTGTTTCAACGCCGCAGCTTTGTTCCTCAGCGCATCGCGCCTCCTCCAGTCCTCTCCTTGTCTGACCAGAAGGCTCGCTTGTATATTTGCGAGGTGCGCTACAAGCTCCTACAAGAGCTTTATTGTCTCGGCATATTTGTGCTTGCAGTACCCGAGCCTCACAGTGATCGAAGATTCTACAGAATCGCGAGCTACCGGACAAGATGTCGAAGTCAAAGGAGAACCGCCCTGCTGAGGGCTTTCACCAAGATTATATTGCATCACTTCGCTATCGCAATGATTTACCACCACCAGAGATGCCACCGAAGTTTCTCGACATTCCTCACGAGGGATTGCAGCGTTTTCTCGCTCCTGGATTTGCTTCGAATATGGCGAGGCGCGAGGAGCCTACCATTGACGTTGATGCTGAGGGTGGCATGCCTATTGACCTTGTCGGTATACCTGGCCTACATCTGGGTGATGAAAGTGGTATGTTTCTTTCGCCAGTACTTAGATTGTCGCTTCAGGGCTAATGCGCAGAACGTGTAGCTATTCTCATGCCGGAAACTGCACCGCCGCCTGACCCTCGCGACTTGCCATTCCTAATTCCCTTGGACCAGCTTAAGAACCCATCGGTGAAAAATTCCAATGTCAGTTTCCTGAGGCGAACGCAGTACATTGCTGCCGAGCAACGCGGTCCTGGGGGTTTTAAGTCTGCGCCTGGAAGACCAAAGCCGCGCCTTGCGGAGAAAACGAAACTGGCCAATGACGATCCTATCTACATCAAGAAATATATCATGAAAGGATTTGATATTGCTTATCCACAGAGCAAACACACTGGAGAAGATAGTGCTGAACGCATCAAGGGACATGTCCCTCAGAAACCGGACCTTGACGCATGGGCAAAGCCTGTTCATCCTGATAACCCCAAATTAAAGCCCGTGGGCTTCTTTCCAGTTCTACCCGATTTGCAAGGGTATCCCGATCCTGGTGGATTTGTCCAGTTCAAGTTTGATAAACCACCGTTGTTGGCAGCCTCTGGGAAACGCGACGAGCGTATTGATGTTGGTCTTTTGTATCCGTCTGCTCCTCCTGACGAAGTCCTTGAGGAGCACGAAGCCCAGACCAAATTGCACAAAAATAACCCGAGACTCTACAAAGATCCCGGTCCGATTCCGTGGGATTATGACCTCTTTGTTCCAGAGAGCAAGAATGCTAGAAAAATCAAGCAAAGTCTGGATTCTTTAAATCCTGATCGAAACAACGATGAACTGTACACGCATGATGATGGAGAAAGCAAATATCATCGTTATGATAGGCTTCGCACATATTCTACAAGGGCCCAGCAGCTCAACCAAGAACAGAAACAGCGCGACATTGCACTTACGCTTTTCGACCCAGCCCAATCATCGAACAGCTCAGGTGAGGGTATGACCAAGGCCGCTTATTATTACCCAATCTTAGGCAAAATGCGCCTGGCACCGGAACGTGCTCGTAAAATTGCCAAGGCTGGTCTCGCTCCTAGTCGAGGCGAATCCTCAAGAGAAGACCAAGCCGACCAAATTCATGTGACGGTGCGTGATCCGGATGAGGCAGAAATCTACAAGCGAAGCTTGCACCGTGGAAATGTGGATCCAGAATTTAAGAAGACCCTACCGCCACCGCCCCAGGAATTGGAGGCAGATGAGGACGGAGATGAAGACGCAGATGCCGAACCTGAAGTCTTTGAACAGGCCCGTGAAGGGGGATCCAGCCCTGTCCAAGAAGCAGAAAACAGATCTGATGACGAATCTTCCTGATTTGAGACCCCAGTCTTTGATTTATCGATATTATATTATTTTGGCATATGGCGTTCATTACTGGGCTCTGGGTTTCAGCAAAAGTTTAATTACTGCAAAGTTGTATCAATTTGATGAGCAAGCGATGGTGTTGATAAGTTTTCTTCATACTTTTCCTTCGTAATTATCTACGTGTAGCGGAGAGGCCAGCTGGGAATTTTCAGGGCGAAATAGATTTAGAGATACCTTGAGAGATCAATTGATATTTATAGGGTTGAATATACCGAAACAAAATGAAATGGATTGAATGTTTGCAAGACGCATCAGTTAATAGTTCCAAAAATGTACGTTCAAATTCAAGTCTATGCCCGTATTTGTCGATTGTTCACGTCATCCAGGAGCATTAATTCATTTCGATCCTTTCACCCTCGTGGATGTTTTGATTTGTTCTACACTTCTTAGTACTACTACCCTCATTGTTTCTGTCCATGACCATCTATTTCCATCTAGCATCACCTAATGGTTTTAACATTACAACTGAGATAATACTGTTCTTTGAATTGAGAAGAAGCAATATCCGATAATCCGCTGAGATTGATGTAGATCATAGTCTCAAACAAATTTAGCCGGAAGACATGTACAGAACCTCTCTGGTTGTTGCATATAAACTACTTGAATCTACCGAATACGTACATTGATATTTAGGCACAATTCACAATTAAGCATAATCAACCTTTATACTACCCCCCACATTTCTGGCGGCTGAATAAAATGAATGCAGATCTCTTTCTGCAAGTGTACTGTAGTTACATTCGGCAGTTGGCTACCCCGGATCTGCTTTCAGGCTAAAAGGAGATTCCCAAACAAGTCATGTTTGATATTGGCACGTATCGAATAGAAAACCATCTAATTAGTAATTAATTCCATTCGAATACGAAACTCGTTTGGGTTGCTCCAATTGACGCCATTGCATTCTGTCCTGAAAAAATTGTATAAGGAGAGGTCTGTTTGCCCCAGATCAATGTCATTGTTTTAAAACAGTACTTTAAACAGTAAAAAGTCAATTATAATCGTCAGAACACCATATCTATAAACTGATATTACCAAGATGGTTGCTCTTTCAACCCTTTTTGTTACTTTCCTCCATATTGCTGCGTCTCTTGCTGCACCTGCAAACACCGAGACCAAGAAAGATGTTGATGTCGCAGCCCGCGGCCCTCATGACTTCTTTCTAGGACTCGACAACGATCTCAGCCGTCGTGCTTCCATAAACTATGACCAGGACTATACCACTGACAACACAGTCCAATACTCTCCGACTAGCACCGGGTTCTCCGTGAACTGGAGCAATTCTCAGGACTTCGTTGTAGGAGTTGGGTGGCAGACTGGATCTACTAGGTAACTATATTTCCTTCTCAGGTAGAATGCTTCTTTCATCAACTAACTTATCATATATAGCCCCATTAACTTTGGCGGTTCCTTCTCCGTTGCTGGGGGAAGCGGAACTGGCCTCCTCTCCGTATACGGCTGGACTACCAATCCGCTTGTCGAGTACTATGTTATCGAAAACGCCCAGAACCCTCCTCAGCAGGGCACAATCAAGGGTACTTTTACAAGCGATGGGTCGACGTATACCGTCTGGGAAAACCAGCGTGTCAACGAGCCCTCGATTGTCGGAACTGCGACTTTTAACCAATACATCTCTATTCGCAACTCGCCGCGAAGCAGTGGTACCGTTACTATTGAGAATCATTTCAACGAGTGGGCGAGTCTTGGATTGAATTTGGGCACGATGAATTACCAGGTCATTGCTGTCGAGGGCTGGAGCAGCAGTGGGTCTGCTTCGCAGACTGTTAGCAACTAGGGGTTAGTTTGCTAGCAACTCTGGACCATTAAATCGAGTATCCTGGATTGTAATGGTCACAGGTGTGGTTGGAGTGACAGTTTTCTTAGCTTAGCTTCTTGGGTTCATAACAAGTATTCATGACGAGTGCCAGCTGCGTACATCGGTCAAGAAATTGATACTGCCATCAAGCCTTAATTGCAAGCCAAGTGACTATGTACATAATAGCGTGCCTGTGTAGGTAGGATTAAGAAAGTCAATAATACATGTAATTCAATGTTTTCAATTTCATTAGTACAGGCCCGCTGATATATGTATTGACATCTCTCTTCATAAGACAAAAGATTAAATGACACTGATAAAAGGGTATATTTCCGCATGAAACTATCTGAAACACTGGTTGTTTCAGTCAGGTATGTCGATTCTGCAAACCCCCTCCTATCCTTGCTCCCAGTCTCCTCAATTGCATAACCTGTGCAAACTGGTCGGTGAGCCGCGCCAGTAGCAAGAACACAAAGGCGCCTATGACAACGGTCTGCGGGATGTACGTAATTGTGTTTTCTTGTTTCACCTGCTGCCGCTGGTTTGCGCGCGGAGGCTGCGTTTCGCCAAACGAGATTGAAAAAGAGAATGAAAAGGGCGAGAACGAGGCCGACACGCTGGTTGAAGAGGGCCCAAATGACATTGCATTATCAGATTTGGTGATGGTGTAGCAAAGAAAGAGAGTGAAGATCAGGAGGGGAATCACGAGTCATAAAACTGCGCAAACCGATGACAATGTTGTCCTTTTGTTTCTCAAAGTTCATATGTCAGCTAATTTTCATGTTGAATAGTTGGAGTAGATAGAGGGGAGAAATACCATTCCATCCTGTCCAGCTTCTTCACCCAATTCGCGGTAACTTTGAGTCGTTCACGCACGCTAGTTAGAGGCAACAAGAGATATTTCTCTTCCTCAGCAATTGGAAGAACACTGGCAAGCCAGTAGGGAAACAAAGCCGGATCACTAGGCGGTTGACCGTACTCCAACAAAACTCTTGGATGAAGCCAGGGAGCGCCTTCAGTGCGTCGCCGTTCGACAAATTCCAGGCATATTTGCATTAGTTGCTGCGTCGACATTGCTTCCAGAGGTAATTCGGGTGCTTCTTCACCCGGATTCTCCCGCGCTCTTCTGGTGGCTATTGCTGTTGCTGCTGCAATATCACGCCTCTCTAAATCTTCCTCCTGCGCAAGGCCAATATCGTCCACGCGCTCAGTCTTTGCAACATAATATCCATCGAGGATACCTGAATCAATAACTTTGAATTTCGATACTCCCACAGCCCTAAGAAGACTTCGGCCATCGGGCAGCAGATCAAATCCATCAATCGAGAGGATAGTGCCGTATTGCATGAATTGCGTCCGTCCAGCGGTTTCCGGCTCATCAACATAATTATATGTAACCATACCAAACCTGCGCCCACCTTCTTCCATTGCTCGACGGATCATTAGACGGTACCGAGGCTCAAAAACGTGGAGAAACGTGGGCATAGAGGGGAAAGAGAGAGTGCAGACAAACAGAGGAAGATCTTTGTCTTCTCCAAGCAGAGTATCTTGCATCATCGCCGCTCTTCGAGGCTCTATTTCTGTGGGATAAAGGCTGTTTATGAAGTTGTTTAAGATCCTGTTGATAGGTTCCAGCATGAGGGCTATTGGAAGAGAAAGCTTTCGCCGGCAGATGGGACAGAGGTTGGAATGATCCAGGACACGAGCCACACATCTGCGGCAAAACGTGTGTCCGCATGGAGAAGTCAGAGGGTCAACCATTAGCCCGTAGCATACTTGGCAATCAAGCTCGTTTCTGATGTGTATTTTCAATTGCTGAGAAATCAAATCGTCTACTTCCGAAGCTGTTGGGATGTCTGCATCCGAACCAATGTTCTCATAAGTGACATTCTCAATATCATGTGGAAGGCCGCCTTCTTTCATCAGGTTGTAGATGCCTAGATATCTTCCTTTATAAAGAACAGCTTCCTGAGGCATCGGAGAAGACTTGGTTTCAGCGAGACTCTGATCAATATTAGTCCACGGCTCCCATTTTATGCGCATAGGAGCAACAGTTGCGCTCTTGGCATTATCTTCCAGCACTTTTTCTATAACTTCACCGATCTTGCCAACGGTAACGTCCACGCCACAGTCACCTAGAGAATGCTCGGCCGACAACGGAGACGAGTTATTTCCTTCTGGTCTTTTGCATCCGCGGTCCCTCCACGGACACATGAAGCCATCTTCTCGTCCCTCATCTCTAGGATACGAGATACCTTCTCGTTTGACCACTGGCGGGAGACAAGCACGACACAGCGTGTTCCCACATGGAAGCCGGAGCGGTACACGCAAAGGCCGGGAGCATATCGGACACTGCACACGCCTCAGTAGCGAATACGGGTCAAGCACGACGGTTCCATCGGCTTCGTCTGTGGAGTTTGCGGTAGTAATGTCTTCCGCGATTATGCTATTGTTATTGTGATTATTATAATCGCCTTCATTGTGCTCGGCGGTCGCCACAGGCGCGGACTGCCGAGGGTCACGGCCGCTATTAGGCGCACCGGACATGGATTCTGATAGCGATGGTCGGACCGGAGTTGAGGATCATTTGAGATAGCAAGGCTTTTCCACACGCGATTTTTCTACATGTGAACAAGACGAGAGCAGTCTATCCTTTCCGGCGGCGATAGTTTTTGATGCTTGAGATGCCGTTGTGTCCGGGGGGGGATGACTGAGTTTACTTTTCCCGTGGGGTCGGGCCCTACACAGTCTAACAAATAATCTGCCGACGATCTACGTACTACTTACTAGTGGTTTATCTCTACGAAATAAAGTAATTAATGCATCATGCACGTACGGAGTAGGGCTTTACGAGTATTTTATGCAAGTCACACCCCTTTAAGTGTTCAATAGACCCATTCCACTCTGCTTACTTTACACAGATCCATATACGTACATACCCAGCTATAAAGATCCAGCGCCAAACATATAAGAAAAAAACATCACCAGTCATTTGTTTCGTGAGATGTATATAAAAGCGCTTCCAAACCCCATGCAAGATAAACCGCCAATCATAAAATGCCAGACGATCGCACACCAGAACAAGACCCGAAGGGTATATTCAGATGCAAATAATTCGCGATAAATGGTAGAAACAAGAGAAGCAGCTTTATATTTTGGTCTCAGAGATGGATATCAAGCACTGTCACATTCTTCCGAGCCAGAATCTTCTTCAAGGACAACGCGTCTCATGACGGTTTTGTCAAACAGATCCAAAGCAAAGCGTCGCGCCGGCAGGCGGAAATGATGGCTTTCGAGGATAGTGAGGGTTTTTCGGAACAGATCGACCGAATGGAATCGGTCCGGATACTTTGCTTTTAGGCTACTCACTGTTAGGACATACTGGATTCATTGTGGGACATTTTGATCAAAAACTTACACCTGGAGATCATTTGCTGCTTTCTTCGAAAGAACAGTGTTGCCCATGTCAACAACCAGCTTGAGAATACGCTGGTTCTGGGGGTCTACATCCGTCGACGCTGTTTTGAATATCTCTCGTGATATTCGCCTGAGATCTTGATCGCGAGTGTTTGGAACAGCGGGCAGCTATTCGCAAATAAATTAGTACAGACTGCAAGAAGAAAAAAACAAGAGAGAAACATACAGAATATAATTTGCTCAAGGAATTTGGCAGGCAGAATCCCAGGGATTGACCTCGTTGATCGATAGCAGCATCCCAGCCCGCTTCGCGAAGCATCTCCAACCCATGCTGACTACGTGATATCAAGCCGAGAACAAAAAACGCCGTGCCTCTCATAGTAATGACATTGGCGCCCTCGGCGATTTTGACTATGTCCTGCACAATCTCCGTCTCCTCTAAAAAGGGCGCACCGAGCTCCATGGAGCCAACATTACCCACAGCCCACAGACAGCCCTTGACCTTCAGTAAACCTTCAGGGTCTTCTTCGCTGAGCTCAAAGTCGCGAATGGTACTGGCGAATTCGAGAAAGTGGCCAGATTGTTCCAGCAGCTTACAGCCCTCGGAAGTTCGAGCAAGCTCCCGGTAAAAATGGGGCGGTACCACGCCAATGTCCTGCATCTCATCTATATCCTCAGGAGCGAAAGTGTGCCTTCGAGGTTGATCTACATAGGCACGAGAAAGTGACGCTTCGACAAGGAAGACGTAGGCGTCATTCCGTCCGAGAAACCAATCATCCATCTCCTGCGTGATGTAATCAAGCCCGTCGAGGTAATGGTATCCAACTGATGTCGAAAGGAATCGAAGTAGTAGTGGCGCCGCAATCTCACCAAGGTGGTCGAGGGACGGTCGGCATTTGACAACGTATTCCAAATACTCTCGCTGGTTGCACGCTTCCTCCAGGATTTTCACAGCCACTTCGCAAACAGTAACGTCCGGGTCATAAAGTTGAGTCACAAGCATACGAACCACCCAGTCCACGTTGCTGACTGATATATGGCCACCAACCGCGTACTTGCGGAGAAGTTTTGTGGCGAAAATTCGTATGTCTATGGTACCTGCAGTGAGCGCTTTAGAAAGTAGAACTCGTAGATGGCTTTCCAAAGTGAAATCCATGTTTCCGAGAAGGGCCTGGATCAAATCACTTCGATCTTTGAGCTCGATGATATGATAGAACATATTGGCCATATGCCATCTTTCCATCATCGAGATTCCCTGACTATCCCCACTCAAGACCCCGAGTAATGCAAAGTAGCCACCGCTCAAAGAGCCGGCCATTTGCTCCCTAGAGAATAAAGGAGCTGCAGAGGTGAGCCCACTCATGCGGTCCACTTGTGCGAGGCATTCGGCAATCTGTCGAAGTAATTTGTTGTCGGCAATGTATTTTACTCCCTCGGCAGTTTGCATCAAAGTTCGCAACAGAGCACAGCCTGCTCGCACGTATCTCTGATTTGGCTTGGTGTTTGGAATCATAGAGAATCTATATTTGAAAGGTCGATAGAATCCCACAAGGCGCTTTATAAATTTTGAGCCCTTGATGGCCTCTTCTAATCGTTTGGGGTTGGTGAGAGGACCCTCGATGATGCGCAAAATCAAATCCCATTTCCACTTGACATAGTTGACAGTGTTCAAGACTTGGGTTTCAAGAATATAATTTCTGAATGAGGTTTCATCCATGGCAGGATTTAGCCTATTCTTAGCTGGCTCCCCGGAAAGAAGCGAGGCTGAGATATCATCATCATCAACAACCGCATATCGGCCTGATGCACTCGAAATAGAACTAGATCGAGCCAGTGTTCGATTGATGCTTTCTATTTGGTAGATGATTGAAGTAGATATCTCATGGCTGTCGACATCGAATCTCACGGCGCCCGGTAACAGTGCCGGAAGAACTTGTAAATCGGAACTGACAGAATGAGGCAGAGAATGCTGAGCCATTTTCAAGACTTCTGCCAATAGCAAGGTGGCTTTGCGCCTAAGAGTTTGATTTGACTCAGCTTCAATAAGAGTTGACAGCGCCTTGATCAAATTTGCCTCGAGCAACGTGGCCAAGACCAAGGCGGAGAAGTGCACGGTAAGGTCAAATCTGTTCTTGTCATTTTCGTTGTAAAATCGTAGCTGTTTGCTGTCTGCCTCTGAGCGAAGGTTTGACACTCTGCCGTACGTTGTCAGACGTCGACCGGCAAGGAATGATGAGGACCAGGAGGGTGATTTGATTCGGAGGGCCTCGAAGAGCAGTTCCAATACCAGCTCTCGAGCTTGAGGATCGGGATATTTTAGTGATTCGAGCAAGGATCGAAGTGGTTGCGATCTATCTCTGGCCAAGACAAGAAGACCCGGCCACGTCTTCAACATTGCTGAAATGGCCTTGGCAGAGCATTTTAAGCGCCCCGGGTGAATATCTGAAAAGGAGTCTGTGAATGGAGTCAGGACCGCTTCGAGCTCACGACCTTTTTGAAGGTGCTTTCGCCTATGAGGAGTGTCCATGATGTGTAGAAAGCTTCCTATCAAGCTCTCCGAGGCCCCGAACGTTCCTTCAGCCAGGGCATCGTGCAGTGCGCTCATGCCTCCCGCATATGATAATAGAGCTGGGTCTTTGGTCAATATTTCAGCCAGAGTCATGATAGAAATATTCCTCAGGCGATCCTCATGATGCTCGGCAACGGACACTATAGCTCGGACAACAGCCCGGGAAATCTCATGGACTCCATCTTTGACGTCTAGAAAAGCTCTCACGAACTTTAACGCCTGTTCTCTCTCGATACTAGCTTTGCTTTCCTTCACCAGGGACAGAGTCACAAGCTCATCCGTATGTAAGGTTCGAATAGTCCTGATCGAGGCTCTATCTGCGATTGCATATCGGGTCAAGCGGTAGCCAGCCGCTACAACTTCTCTGCTGTCGCTCAATAACATCATTTGGACTCGTTGGCCAAAGACGGACCATTGGAGGTCATATTTGAGAGTAGGGTGCCGCTTGAACAGATCAACCAAGCTGTTTGCCCTCTCCACATAATAGTCCGGCGCCATTCCTTCGATCTCCAGAGCCTGTAAAGTTTCCGCCAGCACATATGTAGGAGACTCGGTCTCTCCATCTGCATCCTCTATTTCGCCGTCAAGAGAGTCGGTGCCTCGAGATGGCGACCGCATTGGACTACCACGAAAAAATCCTGATAATCGACTCCGAGGTGGAGTCGTTGGATGCTGTGCGCGATGTAGCTCCTCCTCTAATTCATGGTGTAGCTGTGCGAGCTTTCGATTCGAAGAGCTTAATTCCGACTCCACCCTTAGCCTTTGCTCTTTTGTTTGCTTTAGATTCTTCGTCAATAAAGCTTCCAGCATATTTTCCGTGCCTATTTTTATCTTCATCTCCTTGTTGATCCTATCTCGAATGGCTGCCTGACGCTGTTCGGTGGCCTCGTTCTCTTCGGCAGTACTATTGGCAATCCTGGGGAACGGGAACCCGGCATCGGGACGAGGAGTAACGCTGCGCGAAGTATTCATGCTCTTGAGCTCGGAACTGAAGCTCCCAGGCTGCGCAAACGGCGCCAACGAGCCCCCGCGGGTGCTGATGGAGCTGCTCCCGCCAGAGCCAGAGCGACCATTGCGAGTCGACTGCTGAGAGGCGCCATCATTCCACGTTGCGGCGGCTGCATTTTCCTCTTGGCTGTGTGACAACGATGGCTTCCTCCCATCACCGAACGTTCGATGTTGAGTCGGTGTCGCCGAGTTCCCAGAATTGTGCCCGGACGCCATGGGTCGTCACCTCCATTCGACGGCCGTCAATGCGTGATTTTCACCTGGCGAACAAAGGGAGAGGGTCGCATCGAGGGATATGCCGCTTGAGGTATACTGTCATCAAAATCGAGTTCTTGGGAAGTCGGGGCGGCGTCTATTGGGTCGTTCAGGTGGCGTCGTATCATGTACGGTGGGCTGTGCCTGCTGCGAAACGGTGCGGAATCCGGACGGGAGCCTTAGTGAGAGAAGGGCGTCGAGAGATATCCCATCGCTGTCGGTGCTGGAATATAATAAACAGCAGCCTCAGAGTTCCGAGTCGAGCATGGCGAAGCAGAATCGTCGTTGATATCCCACTGAATCAGTGATTGTATACAGAAGATTCACGTTCCTGGGCGGGCGAAGTGCCTCGCTCCGCCCTGTCCCCATCGGTCTTGGCGCTGGCCTCCGCGCATATCAAATCAAAATCTGGATGAATCCTATGGCGCTATTTACTTGTTGCTGTTATGTAGCATATTTTATGTATGTATACCTGTCTTTTCTGGAAATCATAACTAGAATTCCAACAGTGAGGCTCTTGTCCTACTCCAAATTCTAAATATAGTCCGTTGTTGATCACGACTTCCAGATTAGGGACTAACGATATAAGCTACAATCACTGGAATTAGTAGCAACAGCTTATTTATCCAGGCTCTAAATGCCACCTAGCGCATGTATGGTTTCAACATTAGAATACCCCGCACGCAATCAACTCAAATCTAACATTGAAGTATACCGGAGCGGATGTAAGCGACCTGTACATATACCCGTAAAGCCGCGCAAGGCACGTCTATATCCGCAACGCCTACAGTGTTAAACAACCCTCGTTGTTTACTGGGTCCTGCGTGATTATTACTGCTCAAATTTTACTAGTTTGCATAGAACTAGCATCGGCTTTGTTCATAAATCCATCTTGTCGGGTGGATTAGGCACCTAAGTCCGACCAATGTCCGTTGTTCATCGATTTGATCACCACAGAAGGATGATCTTAATGTTTTTTTAGGTGTGGAACAAGGAACCAGAAACATGCCGAAATTATTACCCCTCTTGTGGCAATGGTACATCTAAAAATGGGTCGCTCGGAGTGTGGAGGGGATTACGTGCGTGATTATCATCTTCTCGGATTGTGGAGAGCAACATTATTGATGAGCCAGTGATCACTGATCAATATTTAATTTCCGAGAAGTATAAAGGAACTTCTAGATGAAAACGCAAGAACTCATCTTCAACACTAAATAATCAACACATGCAACTACTATCCACCTGTTGTTTCCAAAGATAGATGTGCCAGTTGTTGTGGTACAAACACCTGCGTCCAAAATGACTTCTATTAAGTACGACGACAAACAGGTTGTTCCTCTCTGGATCAACGGTGAGGCCAGGCCTTTGATTCCAGAACGATTTTTCGAAGTCGTCAACGCACAGGAAAACAAAATCGTACATTATGCCCAAGGAGCCAACGAGGCCGAAGCCAAAGCTGCGGTTGACGCTGCCGCCGCTGCATTTCAATCCTGGAGCCAAACATCCTACAGCCACCGAAGGGCTTTACTTCTCAAAGTATCCGATCTTATAGAGCAACGTGCTGAGGAGATCGCTCGAATGCAAGTGCTGGAAACATCTTGTACTCCGGCCTTTGCCAACTTCCTGCCGAGACTTACTGCGCCGGTGATCCGCGAGATTGCGAGTCAGATATCCAACTGTTTGACCGGTTCTGTGTGTCCAACTGAGACCAACGACACGTATGCATTTGTCACCAAGGAGGCTGTCGGACCCGTCCTGGTCATCTCGCCCTGGAACAGTCCGACAATTCTGGGATGCCGGGGGATTTCATCCGCGCTGGCAGCAGGTTGCACGGTCGTTCTTAAGGGCTCTGAGCTGTGTCCGGCGACATATAGACTACTACTCTCTGTCTTTGAAGATGCCGGACTTCCCAAAGGTTGTTTGAACTTGGTGCAAGCTGGTCGCTCCGAGGCTGCAGCAGTTACTGAGGCAATCATTGCACATCCGGAACTGCGCAAAATAGAATTCATAGGCAGTGCAGGTGTTGGCAGCATTATTGGTCAAGTTGCTATGAAGTATTTGAAACCTGTTTTCATGGAGCTCGGCGGTAAAGCCCCTGCGATCATTACACGAAATGCCAATCTCTCCAAGGCCGCGCAACTATGCGCCTTCGGGGCGTTTAATCACCATGGGCAAATCTGCATGTCGACAGAAAGGATAATCGTCGTCCAGGCCGTGGCGGATGAGTTCACGCGGTTGCTCAAGGAAGCAGTCGAGAAGGAGTTCTCTAACGGTGTTGGGTCAGCAGTAACAAAGGCGTTTTCTGACAAAGCACACGACCTGGTTGAAGAATCGCGCAAAAACGGCGCCAAATTCCTCGTTGGTGATAACTCTTTCACCGGGCCTCATAAAACCAGTCTGCAGCCTACTATAGTCACTGATCTGAGCCATGATGATCCGCTCAGGGACACCGAGACGTTTGGCCCTTCTGCCACATTGTATGTTGTCGAAGACGAAGAGGAAGCACTGCGGTTGGCAAATGATACCAAATCTGGGCTGGTCTGCTCGATTTGGACGGATGATGCTATGCAGGGTTTGGACATGAGTAAGAAATTGCAATTTGGCAGTGTCCACATCAACAGCACCACGCTAAATGACGAGCCCACGTCTGCCATCACAGGAACCAAAGGTAGTGGCTGGGGAAGTAACAGTGGAGCTTTTGGTATCAATGAGTTTTTGATACAAAAGACGGTCACTTTGCGAAAATCAGATGCTCCTATTGCGTTCAAGTGATGTTTGAAAATTTGTTTTATGCGGGAATAATCGAGATGCTTTATAGAATTTGAATCTATCAATACTCACATATCGCTTGGGCAGTCAATCCATGGTATATCAATTGTTACAGGCGCTAAAATGATTCGAGTCTGCATACATTGATGTTTTGATACGATGGATAGCAACCTGTCAAAAAGAGGGACACGTTTTTTCTCTTTCCTATTTGCTATGCCCTTTTGCTTCCTTGCAAAGATTCCTCAGTCCTCTAAAACTCATCCTTGCTAAGGGGCGCAGATAGCCACTCAAAGTGTCGTCAATAGATGTCTGTACGTAGAAGGTCCAGGATCTAATTTCGGCAATTGTATCCTGGATATTCGTTGTGGACAACCTGACTCTGCGCTAGAGCCTCTATGGGCTCGATCTTCGAAGCATCCACATTTTAAGAATGAACCGGTTTTACCAGAGTCACTGAATCGCGAGCGCTTGAGGTTTCTCATTTCAAAGGTAAATCGAGTTGGTGAACCAGTGATATGCATGATTGATCTTTCTTCGGCTGTGGGACCTTCAATGTACAGACTCCAACGCTTGCTTTGTGTCTTCATTCCATATCACGCCCCTGGAGGTAGCCCTAAACTTGCTGGGGAACGGTGGCATCCACTGAATCCTGCTCCTGGCTCAGATGAAGACATGATTGCGATACACGAAGAGGTTGACGGTGATGTTGGAATGCAAACCGAGTGAAAAGATGATAGAACATGGTTCACCCAGATTTGAGAACTGCTTCCTATCGAAAGAGGACATGAGGATAAACAATGCTATCATTTCTCCAATATCACCAATGTCACTTGCTCCAGAAGAGCACTGTTTGTGGAAGTTCTAGAGAACTTCGATCTTGCAACCAATTCGAGTTTCCGCTTCTGCGTATGTAACCCTTACAAGTTAAACTTTCGTCATCGGTAAGACCATACAGTTTTGATTGTTTTTCGTTTTTAACTATTTCTTCCATCTATTAGTGGTCCACCCATGTCTTCGATATTAATACCCAGCTAGATCATATGTTAGTTTGATAGCTCTCTCTCAAACATACACGCAAGATAAACTCACTTTCTGCTAAGCTTTGGAAGACTATAGTCCTTGTCAAAAACATTTTATTCCAGATCGTTCCCGGAACAGTTTCATTCTTTATTCCGTGCGTTGTAGCTAAAGTACAAATAGAATTTGACGATATTCGTTCGGAAGGCAGTTTTTGCCGCTTTTTTTAAAAACAAATATCCCCGTATTCTAGTAGAGACCGGATAGTTGATATGCTCGAGTGAAGTCGTAGTAGGATAACAATCATCTGTCTTGCTGAGGTTCCACACCCCACAGTAGATATCGGCCTTTCATCTTGATGTTGGCGCTGTTGAGATCCTTCTTAATTTTAGATTGTCGAGTACCAGGAAATCAATGGTACAACAGCTTGAAAGCGCTCTCTCAAAGTCCACACAATCTATTGTCGGTGGCCATAGGGCTTTGAGCACAAGGAACTGCTTTTAAAGGCATCAACGAGCGAGGTCACTCTTTGGTAATGGCTCTATCAAGCAACTTCATAGCAAGACAAACGCAATCTCTGACTGAAGAAGCTTCTTAGAAAATGACATCAATGGAGTATTGTGAAAGAGAAAGAAAAAATTTCGAAGAAGACAGGCAATAAAGAACAGACTTTGTGCGGCGTCGGTGCCTGTTTTGGAAACGGCATCTCTCCGGTATACACGCAGGCATCGCTTAAGATGCCAGAAAAGGAAGGCATCTGAAGATCCTATAGAGGAATTTCCCATTTTTCTGCTTCTGAAGAGAGGGTGGTACCCCGAGAATCTGATATGAAGAGACAAGGATTACTAGTATAAGTAATACTATAATAATATTGGTAGTTAAGCAGCGGACATACATGTATTAGTTATAACATAATATTTATCTACGTAGCATGTTTAAAGACGCCCAATATGTAGCTGATAAGTTTGTTTCGATAACTTGAAATCCTATTGATGATTGGCTAAATAACATATTCGGAAAGTGGTGCGAACCCACCGCCAAGAACCATGTCAGCGACTTGCATAAAACTAACGAAATCCATCACTATGATTCGCTGCTGGAATGATATGGGCCTGCGAGCATCTCTTTTCCCATGGAAGCGAATATCCTCTATCAGCCTTTTCATGCCCAGAAAAGCGTAGTGAGGCTGTGTGCCAGTCTGCCCCTTCGTTCGTTCCAGAGAGAGAAGAAAAAGGTCGCCACAGCATGAGATATATAAGGAATTCTCAACCTCCAGAAATTTACCCTCTTTGAAATCCGCTGCATCCTACGGAGTAGAATTATATTCCGTCATTCAATTGACAATGCTATGCGTCATAGTCCTTGTTTTGTTGGTCTGCTGCAGACAGACTCTTGCAGAGATGGAAGACCGACATTTAATGTTCGAAACTGGTTATACCGATGTGCTGTTCCAATCCTTATTTCCCTTAGCCATCTACTAACAACGCTTGTGATTATCAGATAACTGGATCGCTTTGTGAACAATACACCTCAAAAGGTTTCCGATCCGATAGTCAGCGTTGTTACATGTTTGTCGACAGTATCCTCGTGTGCAGCGCTGTGGATGGCCGAGGTAGATTATACCACTTGCAAACTCCATCGAGATCCGAATTGCAGGTATCGTCCCAATCGAAAGGAATTCAAAAGGTCTCCGGCAATCCCTACGAGGTCCCCTGCTCGACTATGCTTTCATATCTGAATCTACCAGATGCTTTGCAAGAACTAGATGGACTGCGTTCAGAATTATGACACCCTTGTTCGACTCTTACTACCTGAGGATGGGTCCTTAATTTACATTCCAAAGGTTTTATCATACTTCAAAACCAAAATGTCCATCTACTTGAATACCATCGTTCAACCCATGCCTCTTTATGGGCGATTTGGGATGTTGATTGTGGTACTGAGTGTGCTATTGACATCGTGATGATATGGCGTCATGTTTCGATTTAAAATCTAGCATACAAGCATTATTTTGGGTCCTTGTTAAATTATACATAGCCTCTCAAAGAAAGCTTTCATTTAGTCTCTTCTATTTATCTAATTTTTAATTCTAGAAATCAACCTATATAAAATTAGTATTCGATATATTAAGTTTTTGGCGAGGAAAGACTCGCAGCTCCCTACCATAGATATGGCTGGAAAAATAGGATTAGCTATAGGTTATTGCTTGCATTTAATGACGATTTGACATATATATGCTCGACACTTTTTGGTACTGAGAACGACTATTAATGTTTCCTTTTATCCTAACAGATCCTGGGATACGTGGATTGGGGATACTGAGAATGATGAATTCCTAAATATTTGAGAATCGCGGTATTTACACAAAACACTCTCCTCCGACAATATCACACATGTACACTTATCAATAAACAGAATAATAACCAACTTCAATATCTTGTTCCTCATCACTATTCACACATCCTGTTCCTTCACAGAAGACCTTCGTGCATGCCTTCGTGAGGACCGCCGTCTTCGCCAATCTCTTAGGCAACTTTGCGTGAAATTTAGTTCGACCCATCTCCATTGATCGGGAAAGAGGTTTTGCATCCCACTTCCGCACGGAGACCTTCAGACATGTCACTGCACACAGCGTGGTTTTCGCCAATCATGTAGTCGCCAGCACCATAGGAGAATCTAAAGTCGCCGTCACCCACGTCGAAGTTGATACTCTTGATATCGATCTCATATGGCAGCCAATCCTCGCTGATAGAATATGGGATACCGCAATCATTGTCCTCGTTACCGGGAGAATAGACTCCCTTACGGTTACACTCGTTGTCGTAAATGATAAAAGCGTTGCTGCCGGCAACACCTGCGTATGCATTGTCTCCGTCGAACGTCGGGACGGAAACTTCACTAATCTGTAGGCTAAAGGTCCAGTCGCCTTCTCCCTGGCCCATGCATAGTTCCTTTCGGTCTTCAACCCCTTCGTCGTCCTTCTCGAGGGCATTGTTGAGTTTGCAGTCGGCGCGGACAAGTGGAAGGGCGTACATGGCCAGAAGTGGAATGACGGTAAAAAGTTTGGAGATCATTATGAAAACCTAAGAAAATGTTGTTGCAAGTAAGAAATTAAGCTGGATATGCTTGGTTTCTTACTGTCTTGAACGAGATGAGGATGCTGATGCTTATAGAAAAGAGGTTTTTGCTGTGTGGTCCGGCGCCTCTTTTATAGATGAAAAGCGAACTGCCCAGCAACCACATGAATAGGCTCGAAGCCAATGTTCCCAGAGCCCTGGCAGTTACCATGACATCATTCTAAACTGAGAAAAAGAAGCGTTGTTGACATCTTTGACGACACCTGCTTGCTTTTTGGGGTATTACTGATGATGATCCTGGGGACGATTTAGGGCATATACACCGCAACCTGTAGTGCAGGTAAACCACGCCACGCAACCGGCCCCTACAAATGTTCCGAAGAGCATTGCCAAGCCCTGGCATGGTTATATTTGGTCCATATTTTGCTTTGACTTTGGGGCTAACTCTGCCATGTGGAAGGCCCCTGCAGAGCCGCACGCATGGCATCAGCACCTGGATGTCACAGGTAAGAATCTGTATAAGGCCACTCTGCACCCTACAGGAGGCACACCCGCCGGATTATATGGACTTAGAGACGTCAAATTAGTGTGTAACGGCCTCACTAGACGTCTTGCAGACCTCACTACAGCTTGTCAAGTTAAAACTTGAATATCAAGACAACGAATTGTCAGCTATTAACTCTTTAATCTATCTCGTAACATAAACAAGTCATAAAGTCAAGCCAGCCACCAGCCAAGCAAACCGAACTGTTTAGTTTATTGATTTATCGAACAAATTACTCGATTTAATTTTATCCACACGAGAGCTGAGCCAAGCTGACGTAGGCCAAGTCTCTTCGGCCGTAGTATTACAGATCCCAGTACGTCATGTAGATATACGTACGTACTTTCCAAAGCTAAAAAATATCTTCAATTAGCGTTATGGGGTCTTTTTTCTTCTTCTTCTTCTTCTTGTATACGCTTATTTGTTTCTCTTGTGCCTCTGTGTTAAGTTTGGCGCAGTAAGTATAAATATTGAAGTGGGCCCCATCACAGCTGAATGTTATCCCGCATTATTCGGTGCTTATCCCGCAAATTCGAATATTGGCACAATCCAGGCTTCCAAGTTTCTATAATTATAGACCCGAAGAAAATCAAATTAAGAAACTAATTTGAAATATTAATGTCAAGTGTAAATCTACAGTCTATAAACGGCCCTTAAGTTCATGTATCCTCTCGAAAGCAAGATCTTATGAGGGACTGAGAGGGGATCTCAACCACCTAATGAATCTAACAATATGTATTAACTTATCTAGCAGCTATTACTCGGGCGTGATAAGAAGACATAGGGCAAAAATAAGAAATCTATCTAGATACATGCGTTGATATGAATGGATTATAGGGCCAGTGGTGTCACGTGATTAGTCACGTGACATGTCTACAAGTAACAAGTTGATATCGTGACACCGTGGAAGCTGGGCAAAAAGCACAGCAATCATCAACATAATAATATTCTTTTAAGGGAATATGTATCGCCTACACTCAGTCCTGAACCCTGAAGACGATGTCCCGGCGGGGCCCGGCGCCCCCGGCGATTGGCAGCGGCCGCTACTGCGGGCATCGGAGGTGGCCGAAGGTCTGCGGCGCTTAGATATGCCTATCGCTGGCTGCGGCGAGCTTGTTCTTCCTTCAACTCCCTCTCGCTCGAGTCTCGAAGCGCATCACACGTTTGGTTCTAGCGTGGGTGCATTCGACTGGCCACTCGGAAGAGCACATTTTACACGGCTTGATATAGCTACGGTGAGACCGGGCCCTCTTCTTCCCCACGTCCGTGGCTGCTATTGGACAACCGCCGCGAGATAAAGCTCCATGGTGATCTATATAGCTTGCTTCTAGCCCTCGACTTTGGAATCTTGTTTATTCTCACTTTTTTCTGCATACATAACTGACCATTGCTCAACTTTCAGCGTTTTTGTTTTCGAAGGTTCCAGCTTATTTCAGCTCGTTTCAATTGCTTATCATGGCTTCCAAGCTCGGTGCTGCCCGCTACGGCAAGGACAATGTCCGCGTCTACAAGGTCCATCGCGACCAGAAGACTGGGGTGCAAACCGTCGTGGAAATGACCGTTTGCTGTCTCTTGGAAGGAGACATTGAGACCTCGTATGTTGGTCTTGTTTTGTCGCGGTGCTTCTTATCTCTACTAACAAAGTTCCCGTGAAATAGTTATACCAAAGCCGATAACAGCGTTGTCGTTGCCACAGACTCGATCAAAAACACTATCTTTATCCTCGCCAAACAACACCCAGTCACGCCGCCAGAGCTCTTTGGCTCCATTATCGGCTCTCACTTTATCGAAAAGTATAGCCACATCCATGTCGCCCACGTCAACATCATAACGCATCGGTGGACCCGCCTGACCGTCGACGGCAAGCCGCACCCGCATTCATTCCTGCGCGATGGCGCCGAAACTAGAAATGTCCAGGTCGATGTGACTGAGGGCAAGGGCATCGAGATCGCCTCGAGTATCGCCGGTCTGCACGTTCTCAAGAGCACCGGTTCTCAGTTCTGGGGTTTTGTGCGCGACGAATACACAACCTTGCCAGAGGTTCGTGATCGCATTCTGAGCACCGAGGTTGATGCCACATGGCGATGGAAGCTCTTTGCCGATGTGGCCCAGGTTCAGGCTGACACTGCTCGCTTTGACAATGCCTGGAGCGCAGCCCGGGAAATCACTCTCAGCACTTTTGCCAAGGAGAACAGTGCCAGCGTCCAGGCGACCATGTACAACATGGCAGAGATGATTCTGGGTGCTGTGCCGCAGGTTGAGTCGGTGGACTACTCGCTGCCAAACAAACACTACTTTGAAGTTGGTACGTTAATCATACCTCTCGCATTTTGTTCCCTACAAATCTATAGATGACTAACGCCAGTCACAGACTTGAAATGGCACAAGGGTCTCAAAAACACCGGTCAAGATGCTGAAGTCTATGCACCCCAGTCCGGTCCAAACGGGCTGATCAAATGTACAGTAGTCCGGCCCGCTTCGGCGAAGCTGTGAGAGCCTTGTTTTTTCCATGATGCATCTATCAAAGGAGTGGTTGGCGTTGTGAATACTTTTCTACTAGAAATACTATTAAGATTACATTACATATCCAAATATTGAAATCAACTGGTTATTCATATATGTGCTTGTAATATACATTGTAATGCCCGACGCGATGGGGAAAATATCAGATCCATATTGATACAGCGCATAGTACACAATGTTGTTTAGAAAAAAAAAGTAAAAATCCAAAAGACTCCGGCCATGCGCTTAGAGAGAAATACAAATAGTTGTGGACACGAACGAGGACTTGAAATCAATTCGCAGTTGGCGCTGGGGTCTCTGCCACGGGCTTCGCTTCCTTGAAAGCTGCCTGAACTTCTGGCAGCTTACCGATGACGGATCGCCCGTTGATTTTGATGATGTTCTTCTTGTAAGGGTGAGCAAGACCTTCGAATGCTATAATATAGACGATTAGCCAATTGAACCGGAAAACTTCCTCGTTGAGAAGGAGAAAAAGTATGCAGCAAACTCACTCTTCAACCTGTCCAGTCTCTTATCCCGCAGACGGTTTTTTGGCAACATGCCTCGTACAGCTCTCCGCAAAACTTCACCACCGCCCCATTTCTCAAACATCTTGTCCATGGTCATGCTCTTCAAACTACCGGGACGAGTGGTGTGCGTGTAGTATTTCTTCTGGTAGCGTTTCTTGCCCGTTGTGTGAATATCACGACAGCCCACGGCAACAACGTAGTCGCCGCAATCGGTCGACGGGTCCCAGATGGGCTTGTGTTTACCCATAAGAAAAACTGCGATGGATGAAGCTAATCGGCCGAGCGAGCGGCTGTCGGAGCCGACATCAATATAGTGCCATGTCCTCGAGTAGGCGAGACGTGTCTAAGGGCCATTTTGTTAGTATGGGTGCCGGCTTGAGGGTTGGGTTAGCACGGGAGTTGACGAACCCTTCCGACGGTTTGCGACATGGCGTTTTAGAATTCGGCGACTGCCAATTCGAGATGAGGAGAATGAACGAATCTGAATCAATATTCCCCAGCTCTTTTAAGGACTTTCAGGGCTGGACTCGATGCGTGAGGAGCCGCCGACAATTCACCCTGCTGCTCAGATCGGGATGCTCCGTTGAGGTTTTGCGGAACTAGCTTAACCTCTCCCGAGATGCTTGGCACTCGCGACACGTGACTGTCAACCGGCGCCAGTCCCTGTTGGGAAATTCCACACAAAAACCCTAGACAGAATTAGCGGCACACTAAGCGAAAGCCCGCACACCCGCTCAGTTCTTGGGATTTCACATCTCGAAGTGACAAGACGACGACGATCTAAACCGACACACTCTCCCTTTGCACCGGCAAGGCCATTACAGCGACTATGGCTTCCACCCAGAGTGTGCAATGCTTCGGCAAGAAGAAGACCGGTATGTTTCAGCACCAACTCACATGAGCAATGATATGTTCAATATTGAAGGCTGGACTTTGCGACTAACATTTTATTTCTCTTGTTTAGCCACTGCGGTCGCCCACTGCAAGGTACGACTGAAAGATTCCCTGGAAGTGAATGATTATGGCACGGACACGACTGGAATAATATCTGCGTGGTTTTATTTCGCCTTGAGAGAGACATGCTAAGATGACTTGTTTTTTACAGCAAGGCAAGGGCCTCGTTAAGGTTAACGGCCAGCCTCTTCAGCTCGTCAAGCCTGAGGTTCTCCGCTTCAAGGTACGACATTCAAAGTCCTCGATATTTTTATTTCAAAACGGAACGCTTACGGTGAATATTAGGTCTACGAGCCTCTCCTGATTGTCGGCCTCGACAAGTTCGCCGGTGTCGATATCCGCGTCCGTGTCACCGGTGGTGGTCACGTCTCCCAAGTCTACGCCATCCGCCAGGCTATCGCCAAGTCGATCGTCGCCTACTACCAAAAGTTTGTTGACGAGCACTCCAAGAACCAGCTCAAGCAGGCTTTCATTCAGTACGACCGCACACTCCTCGTCGCCGACTCCCGACGGGCCGAGCCCAAGAAGTTCGGTGGTCCCGGTGCCCGCGCTCGTTTCCAAAAGTCGTACCGTTAAAGAATCAAAGAATATTTTCTTGTTGTTTCTTTTACGGGCGTCTTTGGTGGTGGGGATTGGCAGAGTATATCGTTGTGTCATGGAAATGTCGGAGAGAGAAAATATTGGGCCACACTGCGTTTCCGAGTGGTAATGGCTATGGGAGGACGACGGCTCTTGGGTTCTGTTCATTTCCCGGGTTGCAGATCCGAGAGTCTTCTACGGTTTCCTTAAGCGTCAGGTTCTTTATGTTTGGGAAAAATAGGAAAACCCCGGGAGATTCTTTGTGCCTTGTTTGTATGCCTATTTATGTCAAGCAAGGTCTCTGGGCAACGAATGTCACAATTGTTGTATCCAAAGAAAATGATATCACACGATTTGACTTAATTTTAACACGTGCATTCTAATCCTACTTAGTCGGTAATTTTGGACACTAATTTACAGGTGTATTTATATCATGATCTGCATCAACAGCAGCAGTGTGATCACCCTCGCCAGTATCGACAATGACAGGCGCATACTCCCCAGTCTCATCGTCCTCGTCTGCTCCGAGCATTGCCAGCTCTACTTCCTCGCCGTCTTCAAGCTGCACCAATCCTCTGCGCATGATCGATCCCTTGCGCAACTCCCACCCATAATTTTCCCTCACCCATTGCTCTAGAGCATCCATATCTCTTTTCACAAGAGAATCCTGGCCCGCGCCGTCATCAAGAGCTTCGTCCATCAATTGCCGAAAATTCGTCAACAATCTGCGCAGAAAATTGCCGTCGTAGTCGCCGTCCATCTCAAACAAGCCGCCAACAACGTCTTCACAATGTCGTAGTTGTAGTAGTAATAATTGCAGCACATCTCTAAAGAACGATTCGCGTTCTCTGATTGCACTCCGGCAGGTGAAAATCAATCCGAGCAATCGTTTCCACTGCTCGAGACATGAGTAGTTCATCAGAGTCAGTATCATCAGGAAGCAGAATTGAAGCTCGCCCAGGATATGCCTCTCGCCCACTTTTTGGTCTGCTGATGATGATGATGGTGGCTGCTCCTCTGCATGCCGGTTTATGAGATCCCCCAATGCCCACGACCTGTCCTGCGCAGCTTCTGTCCTCTCACGCCCGATTGCGCCTTCTCGCCATGTTCGTTTGAGATCGACGGGGAGAAACCGAAACTCCTTTCCGTTATTCTCACCACTGCCAAACTTGCCGGTTTCTTCTGACGATTCTTGTGCTGTTATACCAGGTATAACCTCCGCATCCCGGACAGCGCTGTTTGCCGAGGTCACAGTCCAACTCGGGCGCGCGTCATCATCTAAATGCGCTTCTCCGAGCATGCGCGTGAGTATTTGCGGCGACAGATGGCTTGTTAATCCAGCCCAGTCCTTTTGTTTCGGGAAGTTTGCTTTTCCTTCTTCTTCATCCGCGTCCTGTGTTGCGGCACTTTTGTAGCTAAACAAGCCACCCATTTGTCTCAGTCCGCCGAGATTCGCTTTCCAGCGCATGATTTCTAGCTTGTTGCTGTCTGTGTCGCTCATCAGAGGCACTGCAGCCTCGATTTCTGGATTCCATTTCCAGATCCGTACTTCTACCGGCTCTCGAGACTGAGAGGACCTGATGATTTCTTGCCCAGCAGCGTAATTTGACTGGGCGACATCTCCAACGTAGAACCAAGCCCCACATCTCAGTGAGAAATTCTCTGTTGTGCCGGTATACAAGAAATGCCAGCCTGGCGACAAGTCGCTGATTCCATAGAATTGCTCTGGTGTCGTGAAGCTGAGAAGATCCAGGCCGACGAGGGTCTTTGCGGGGAGGTGGGGGAGTAGAATGGTGGGAGTAGGTTGGAAGCTGGTCATTTTCCCTTGTAATTTTTGGGGGGTAAGTATATCTCTCCCTTAGCATTCGTTTCTGTTTTATGGATTGTGTGCCATGAAGCTTTGCGTGTTGGAAGGTAGCTTAAGATGTGCAGTTGACGTTGCGGCGTGTGGAACTTTTTTTTATGGGATTGCGGATATGCCGCAACGAAATCCGACGACGAATTATTGCGACATAAAGCTTTCGCAGATTTGTTATAACTTTCCAATCTCATGTTTTCCAGCTCTGAGGTCATGAAGTACCAGGATTTTTATTAGTTTTGCTATGTTCAAGCGCATTGCAGAATACGTCGAAACTCTACATATTACGAAAAAATAAGTAGGCTGCGTTCAGTTGTATAGCTTCATTCATTCATTCAAACAGTAGCTAGGCTAAAGAAAAAATCCCAGCATACCGTCAAATATCCATGCGAAGTTTTAAACTTTTTGTGTGTATAAAGGGAAGCTGAAGACCAGGCGTAAATTGCCGTTCTTCGCGTTTATTCCATCCACAATTGCCAGCCAGATAAGACTGCAGAAAAGACCCAGCCAACTGAACCCAAAAAGCTTTTTGGATATACAGATTGACAAGGCAAGTCCTGCACATATCTAGAGACGACGACCACGGCGACCACCCTTACGACGAGTAGAGTCGGAGGGAGTAGGGGTGACGTCCTCGATACGGCCGATCTTCATGCCGGCACGGGCCAGGGCACGGAGAGCAGACTGGGCACCGGGACCGGGGGTCTTGGTACCGTTACCTGAATGAGTAACAATATTAGTATCTATAACTTTCGTTGTTTCGTATTAAATAAAACGTACCGCCAGTAGCACGGATCTTGATGTGCAGAGCGTTGATGCCAAGCTCCTTGCAGCGAGTGGCGACGTCCTGGGCAGCCAACATGGCAGCGTAGGGAGAGGACTCGTCACGGTCAGCCTTGACCTTCATACCACCGGTGACACGGCAGATGGTTTCGCGGCCACTATTAACATAGATATATCAGCACAAGTCGCGTAGGCCACATGGCGAATAGAAAGAACGTACGAAAGATCAGTGACGTGGACGAAGGTATCGTTGAAAGAGGCGAAGATACGGGCAACGCCGAAAACGAGCTTGCCTATAACAATGTCAGTCAAAAAGAAGTTCTGCGTATACTACGGATGTGTGCGATCGTACCATCACCGGCCAGAGGGCCGAGGGAGACGTTCTCCTGGGCGGGGGCGGCGGCTTTCTTGGTCTTGGGAGGCATTTTGAATGGTCGTGGACTGCAATTGTCGTGGATGGAATATGAGAGAGGAAAATGAAGTTATCCCGGCTTCAGTCAGAATAAATTGACCGTGTGCCCTAAAATTGTAACCGCCGCCGCTGATTGGACCGTGGCTGCAGGCCGCCCAAGCGAAAAAGCGGCGGCGGGGCCCAGCCCGGAAGAGAGTCGGCCCGGGCGGCCTAGCGCTTATATTATATTTTCTGCTTAGAAGACTCTCTCGATCTCATCCTCTTCAGGCACTTCTGACTTTGACTCTAGAGGACCTCTTGTTATTCTCAGTAACAAGCAGTCTTCCTCTTTCTTTGTCATGAACGCTGTCTTTGCGTTGATCTCCTAGAAACAGAGCGCACAATACCCCTGTTTCAATCGTTCTTGAGTCGGTCACTCGCCGAAATGGTTCTCTCCAAGGAAAATGCCTCCATTGGCATTATTGGAATGGGCGACATGGGCAGGATGTATGCTCAGAGACTGAGCCAAGCTGGCTGGAGGTAATGCTTTTGTAGCTTTCTCTTTTCGTGGTCTTGTTTTCTTCAACAACTCGCCGTCTCGAGTGAAATTTTTTCTGCTCAGGTAAGCTTACTATTTCTTCTTTTGTTGACACCCTTTCCTTCTGTTATTGCATGATGACTAGAGTGCATTTGGCTCGAGCATGACTGGATTTGCACTTGTCTACGCCATTCTGGCGAAAACATACCGCTGTTCCAGTCGTCAATGATGTAAAAACCACGCTACCTTATTTTTTCTTGTCTGACATGTCTTTTGAAAATCTTTTTCATTTCACATTGAGCTTCACTTTTACTTTGGCAATATGCTAACTGCTCATCTTCCAGATCCCAACCCCATACCCGTAGTCGTTAAACACAAATCGTGCTGACCCCTAGCCTTCCTCGCTCAAAGGATAAACGCTTGTGACAAGCCGGATAGTTACAATTCACTCAAAGACGAGTTTGCTTCAGACGTATGTGTCTCAATTGAAACCGTTGCATCAACGGTAGAACTTATGAAACAAATCGTAGCAAGGTATTACTATATTACCGAATGGACACTTGGTCTCGCGAATCAGCGACTACATTATTTACAGCGTAGAGGCCGCATTCATCGATCGGATAGTTGCTGAATATGGTCCTTGTATGTCTCATGAGACCGTGAAATCTATCTTTATACGTATTTTTTCTTCATTGTCTTCTGACGTGGTGTGAAGCTACAAAGGTCGGCGCAATTGTCGGTGGTCAGACCTCGTGCAAGTCGCCAGAACTTGAGGCTTTCGAGAAGCATCTGCCTCCGGATGTAGAGATCCTCTCGTGCCACTCTTTACACGGCCCAAAGGTTAACCCCAAGGGTCAGCCACTGGTATGCGCTTCTCACATACAAAGTCGAAGAAGTTCTCAAATAACAGATGGCATCAGGTCCTGATTCAACACCGAGCTTCTGATGCGAGTATGCGATTTGTAGAGGAGGTCTTCTCCTCGTTTGAGTCCAAATATGTTCATATCAGCGGCGAAATGCACGATCGTATCACGGCCGATACCCAAGCAGTGACGCATGCGGCTTTCCTCAGTATGGGTACTGCCTGGTATTCGAATAATCAGTTTCCCTGGGAAATCGCCCGTTGGGTGGGAGGTCTCGAAAATGTCAAGATCAACATTACTCTGCGCATATATGCGAACAAGTGGCACGTCTATGCCGGTCTTGCCATTCTTAACCCGGCCGCTAAAAAGCAGATCCGTCAGTACGCGCAGTCTGTGACTGAGCTGTACAAATTGATGCTGGAAGGCCGCCGAGAAGAACTTAAGCAAAGAGTCAAGGCCGCCGGTGCGGCCGTTTTCAAAGAGGGAACCGAAGGACAGGATCTGCTTCTAAAAGACGAAGTTCTCGATCGTTTTTCGCTGTCCCAGGGTTCCCGAGAAGCAGCTCCTCCGAATAACCACCTCAGTCTGCTGGCGATTGTGGACTGCTGGTCCAAGCTGGGTATTGTTCCTTATGACCACATGATCTGTTCAACACCAGTACGTTTGGAGTCTTGATATACATGTCCTGCATGCTAATTCATCCAGCTCTTCCGTCTCTGGTTAGGCGTGACCGAGTACTTGTTCCGTAACCCGGGGCTTCTTGACGAGGTCCTCGACATCGCTATCGATGATCATACCTTCCGATCAGACGATTTGGAATTCACCTTCGCTGCAAGGGTAAGAACCTTGACAAAAGGACTTTGGAATGATAAACTAACACTCTGCTTCAAGGGCTGGTCGGACTGCGTATCGTTTGGAGACTTTGAATCTTATCGCGACCGGTTTGAGCGCATCCAGAACTACTTCTCGCCGCGATTTCCTGAAGCTGTCAAGCTCGGTAACGAAATGATGAAGACGATATTAGAAAAGACGAGCAACTAGAGTTACATGAACTCGCCGCTGGTATCAAGAAGCGCTGGCCTTGTCACATAGATCTGTCTAGAGCACACAAATAAATAAATGCAAGATTGACGACAAATTAAACTATTTGTAGCACGAGCTTGTGTGGGTCTGTTCGCAGCTGCGCGATTCGTGCTTCTGGCTCCCCCTCCTTCCCCCAAAACAAACGGCGATGAGTCTCGCATGCGACCTGTTTCCTCTTCCTTCACTAAACAAAAGTTCTCTTTTGCCATCCCATCTCACCATCTCAGCTTCTGCTGGCTGTTGTGCTCTTCTGCAAGTCTTTGCTACTATGGCTTCATCATTATCACTCTTTGACGGCTCCTTTTTTAGGGCTAGAGATCCTAAACAACAACAGTACGTGCAAGTCAGGCAATTGAATTCGGAGTCGATCCCCATGAGACCAGAAAAACCTTTTTTTTTTTTTTTTTCATCACACGCACATTTCCCACAATCCTCTTCGTCTTATCTGTCCAATTCCTATCCTGATTCTCATGTTGCACAAGGCTGATATCTATCTGTGCCCAGTGAGAATCTGGTTAGTATCCAACTCACGTACTACTTTCAACTTGTGAAACCTAGAGATATGGCCGCATGACGATTTGAATTCTCCGGAAACTTATGGCTACTGAAACATTGTAGGTTCCTTTGCAGGCTGAACCCTCTCTTTATCAGCCTGGAATCGAAACTATTACTATTCTACGGTCACAGTACGAAGGGCTTGTAAGTATCAGGGTATCAATTCCTGTAAATTTGAAATGCTGCTCATCGTCTGGTGTTTCTAGCTTCGGGCAGCTCAACAATATGGTGCGTTGGAGTGAGCCCTGAGAATTTAATTGTCGCTGACTTGACAAGAAAATCTCAAAAATTCGCTTTTGAAAGGAGGCGTCACTCGAGAAAATCTCGATGTAAGACATGGCGTATTTTTATCTGGATTGAAGTGCTAATTGTCTTATAGGTTCTCATCAACGAACCGCTTTTGCCTACCTCAGGGCACGTCGCCAGCACCTCTGTTCAAAGCAGCCGGTCTCGAGACAACGAATTCCAATCTCCAAGGAAGAATGAAGCTAGGTACACTCGCAGTGACGAACCAAGGATGAACGATGAAGATAATGGTTTCTGTTTTGTGGACAAGGAAGAGCTTCACAGTCCAGAGCCAGAGGAAATTCAACAGGACTCTGCCACCGATGAGCTGCGGACTATCGACATCCGCGGCTTACCCGAACGAACAACCCATCTTGTCGTGACAAACGCACTTTGTGGAGGTGCTATTCTCGAACTGCATTTGAAGTTCTTTGACCGCTCTGCTCGCCTCTCCTTTATCGAGCCTTCTGCAGCAAGGGCGTTTGTGAACAACGCAAAGCAGCATGGATTTTACGTTGCCGGGAAGAAGGTAAGCAACTGTATTGTACTTTTATATCCACTGCCCATCCCGATCTCACTACTTGAAAAGGTCGAGGTTGCATGGGCAGAACGGCAGTTCTTTATTCGCCCATTTATCAAACAGAGCATCGACCACGGCGCGTCGCGAAATCTAGTCATCCGCAACATCAACCCTAACATCACCGAGATCCTTATAAGGGAACACCTCGACCACATCCATAACCTTGTCGTAATTGATATCAAATTTGATGAAGGATGCGCTTTCATTAGTACAAATTCTGTTCACAACGCAATGTTTGCACGTTCGTGCATGATGTCACGCACCGCCTACAAGAGAATGAGAATCGAGTTTAGCCCTGACGAGTGTATTCGCCCGTTTCCGAAAGTCGAGGAGTATCAAAAACCCAGCAAGACCGTGGAAGGCTCCAAGCTTGCTAGAAAGCCCACCAAGTCTCTTTCAAACCGGTTTGAACTACTAAATGTCGAAACTTCGGAAGAATCTGATGAATCTGACATCACCAGTGTCATGAGCGTTTCACCGCTCAAGGCTGGCAAAGCGGGCCTTAGAATCACGCTGTGACCTATTCTAAATTGTCCCTTGGACTAGAATGGTTTTTATTTTGGCACAGTAACGATTGTCTTCAATAATTTGTTGTCTTATTTATTTCATACCCCCTTTGGCATGTTGACTTGCTTCATGTTCTTTTACAATGCAACCTACTTTTGTATTGGCATAAGACATGAACAAGTACAATAGGTGTTTGTTTTAAATCTTTCATTGACCTTCTATCATTGTTATTCAAAGCTTTAGCGAGAAATCAGAATATCCTTTTAGCGCAGTATTTCTTCAGAAACCAAATGACCCAGAACTTGAACTTTGCAATTCAGCAAGACAAATAGTAAAAAAGTAAATAAAAAATTACATCGCAGCCATAATCATTCCACCCATTTTGATAACCCATGAAATGTCCACATTAATAAGCCCACATACATTTATACGCCAGCAACCGACTTCCCAACCGGTCATATTCCAACCTGCCAATCCAACTATCATTCGTCGTCGCCAACTTGCCAAACACACTGGCGCCCTTCCACACGACCACCTGCGGATCCAGTTCACGCGGCGGGGTGCCAATCATGATTTCCTTCGCAAACGCTGGCCGCAGCGTATGCAGTCGCTCTTCCAAAAACGGGTGGAAGCCCTGGACTTGGCTTCCGCCGCCCAGAACCATGATTCCGCCTAGGAAGTCGCGCATTTTGCGGTCGTCGGAGCGTGCGGCGTGTGCGATGGAGGTTAGGATGGCTTGGTCGAGAGGGAAGATTGGATTGATGTCGTCGCGTTCTTCGATTGTGGGGACTCGTGGGGTGGGTGGTGCTGCGGGTGCTCCGGCTGCTGGTGTTGCTGCTGTGGTGGTTTTGTCTCCGGGTACGGGGGTCCCAGTACCGCCGGCTTGTGGTGTGCTGGTGGCTTCGGGGATTGGTGAACCTGCGACGGATGATCGAGGGGTCGCTTCAGAGTCCTGCACGCGGCCAAGGACGCTGAGATGCTGTTGCGAGCGGTTCGGAGTCGCCTGGACGTCCGCGGTACCGTTGGTTGCCGGTTTGCCGTCTTCGGTGAACAGCTCCGGGGCAGGAGGGGCGATGGATGAGAGGATCTCGGACTGTGCAGCAGACAAGGGATCGTTGGGCTGTCCATCGTAGATATCGTAGGAGCGCGGCAGGAGTTTTCGGCGTCCGCGCAGTTTGCTTTCATTATCAAAGATTGAAGGTTGAAAATAGCCCATGGGGGCAAGATGAACCTCGTCGTATGCTTTAAAGGTAAACTTTCTGGTGTCTTGGCCGGATATACGCAGATGGAAGTCCAAGACCTGAACCGAAACGCTGCCTTCGTCCATCGTGCAAATATTCTTCTTCAACTCCTCCGCAATCAAGAAATCATACCGGCGGTTGAGGTTGATGTCAGAATATGGGAAATGATCATAGATCATCATCCTGATAAAAGTTTCGGTGACATCAAAGCCTCCATACTTGAGATTAACGCGCGAGTTTTCAATGCACATTCCCTCTTCCACACAGCAAATTGAAGTCTTTTGCGCGCCAATATCGACAATGCAGGCGGACGTATACCCTGCGCCAAATGTTGCTGCCAAGCTTTCCTGAATAAAACAAACCCGGGCAAAAGAAAATTCCTTCATGAGCATCTGCAACACATTCGTCACGTATGTTTTTTCGTAGAGATCCGGAATAACAAAAACACAGGAATACTGTGGCCAATCTTTTTTGCTGGTCACTCCGAGTTGTGTTTTGATTGCATCCTCGAGGATTAGCGAGATGTCGAGGAACAAAAGCCTGGTGTTGTCGTAATCCCCCTCGTTGCACCACCCATACCGAATAGGCCAGGACAATTTGTACCTTGGCTGGGATTCGTCGGGTATTCTGAGAGCCTCTTGGCCGGTTATGTATTCGGGAGCCGGACTCGGGATCTCGGTCCACTCAACTCGTGATGGATCATTATGTTCTGCAATGTGCTCTGGTTTTGTTCTGCGGTTGTAGTTGACGACCATTTCCTTCGAGTTTGGCAATATCCTCCGCTTGTTTTGTCGCATGCGGACCTTGAGGTCGGCCGACATTGTGCTGTACTGCGAAGCGAACTATGTAGACTTGTTTAGTAAATTGTCTGCAGTCTCTCTCAAAGGGCCATAAGTACCTCTGGTCCGAATTGCTCCTCTGGCTCAATTTCCTCCCCGAAATCGTCAAACCTGACCCGCTTAGGCCTGGGCTCCGCGGTGTCTTTTTCCGACTCGTTCTTGGTAGACTTTCTCGCAATAACCATTGGCACTGTCTTCGGCAGCGCATCGCTTGCAAGGCCGATGCGCAGATTCTGGCTTCCAACGTGAATAACGATGACTTTGGACCCAGCCGCTTCAGCCGGTGCCTCTTCGGCATCTTCCATGGCGGTATCTCCATCGACCTCGGCCTCGCCTTGTTCCTGCTTGCCTAGCGCAAGCGCGCGGTCTCGATCTTTGGCGGTTTTGGTCATGCGATTCCGGACCTCTTCATTTTGTAGACGGAAGGCAAGCAGCTGGTCGTCTCGCTTCAGGTAGTCACTTATCGGTAGTGTCAGTAAAGGCGCAATTTTCCGTAGTATCAGAGCAAGAATCGGCATACGTGTAGTAGTTTTTCTGGTTGATCGGGGCTACCACGGGCCAGCTCGACAGGTCCATGTTGTTGTCCGTACGCTCGAGGCCTGTAGGCTGATATCAGTTCTCTCCGTGCTCATAAAACAAATTCCATTCATAGATGCAGCTGGTTTACCTTCATCGCGAAGAAGGGCCTTGCCGGACTTTTTGCCAACCATGGTGCCTTGCCGGAGGTAGGACCTCGTCTGTAAACTTGTCTAGTAGACTCAATGGCGCTGTGTAGCGTATGCCGGCGACTACTGTATAAACACGGTGGGCGACAGTCACAGAAAGGTCATATCGTTCTGAGAACAGTGAAGAACAGTCGAGGTGAAAGAGCAACGAGGGACCACGAACAATCAATCGCAGTCGCTATCGGCAGCAGCGAGCTTGGACCAGGCGGATCTCCACGCGGCGGGCAGGCGGCCAATCCCAGGCCGGCGCCGGGTGATGCGGTCACGGCTTTTCATAGTGGAATAATCATGCTGCTTCTCCTTTCGGACGATCAATTACTGCTCAACCACCCGCCTCTCCCAGTTCCTCGACTGGTTTTCCTGCTGTCTGAGTACCTAGCCGCCCAGCCGACCATTCAGCACACAGTCCGTGTTGTTTACTTATTTCTTCCTCGCCAAAATCACGCCATTCCGAGGCTCCACGTTCTCTCGTCCGTCACTCCTGGCTTCATAAACAAGGCACACGATCTAGCGCAAACTCTCACGGCCACTGTACATAGATCTCCCTCGGTCACATCTCGACAATGGGAGGTTCATTTTCACGACTGTGGTCCTTGCTGTGGGCAAAAAAGGAAATCCGCATTTTGATTTTGGGTCTTGTACGATGAATAGTCCTGCAGAGCAAGCGCTTGGTTATGGGACTGACAAACGATCACCAGGATAATGCTGGAAAGACGACGCTTTTATATCGATTAAAGGTTTGTTTCCTTCTACAAGGAGTCTAAGTTTGATGAGTTGGCTAAATTGTGTTTGGTAGATCGGCGAGGTCGTGACCACGATTCCCACCATCGGTTTTAACGTCGAGTCGGTCACCTACAAAAATCTAAATTTGAACGTCTGGGTATGTTGGACTTGGTTATATATCGGCCGGTTTGTGCAATATACTGATTTCGAGTGGCCAGGATCTCGGAGGGCAAACTTCGATCCGCCCTTACTGGCGATGCTACTATGCCAACACGGCGGCCGTCGTCTTCGTCATAGATTCGACCGATATCGAGCGACTCGGGATTGCGGCAGACGAGCTTGCGGCGATGCTCAACGAAGAGGAACTACGTGATGCGGCTCTTTTAGTGTTTGCCAACAAACAAGATCAGCCGGGGGCCAAGGGGGCGGGCGAGATCTCGGAAGCACTGAAGCTGGGCGAGCTGCGTGACCGGAACTGGAGTATCGTTGCCTGCTCGGCCATTGATGGCAAGGGTATCAACGAAGGCATGGACTGGCTGGTGGTGAGTTTTCGAAAGAAGCTGGGTGTGAAGACAAAACGACACAGATACTAACAAGGGATGCAGCAAACGATTCAATCGGAAAATGCATAAAGGCGTAACGGCACATATGACGACTTTGTAATATCATTATAAATTTTCTTCGGGCGTCTTTTTTTTTATCTGTTTTGTCTATCATCGCAGCTTGGTCATCGCGGCTGGTGTGTGGGTGTCGGTACAGAATGCGCCGGGTTGGGTCTGGCAGGCCACTACGCAATCAATGGAATAACTTTATAATAGTATATAACTGTTCTCTCTCTCTTTTTGTATTCATCCCATGGCAAACGGCAATAAAAGTTCTTATAGGTAGGGTTTGTGTTGTCAACTGGTATTGGCTACCGAGACAAGCTCGGATACTAGACTACAGCGACATCGGCGAGGATACGCGATACTGGCGGCAAATAGTAAATCATTAATTAGCTACATCGTATTAGCATTTAAGATCAATACGTTGAATATCCATCACTAGCAAGGGTCCGAGCAACTAATGTAAGACCGGCTTCAGCTGCTACCCCGAGCGCTGCACATAGTGGATCGTAGATGTATACAACTACAGTATTGGTGTGCATTGCGGAACTATTCAATAATACGAGCTTCTTTTTAAATCCTAGTTGACACTTAGTATAGTCATCATCATTACTAATACAATTCACGTACTGGTGCAGTGTTGCCTAATTTCATGCAGCAAGTTCAATTAGTAATTCGCCAAATGAACACCAAAGATCACAAAAATGTATTTCGTATTAGAGTCAGAGTCGATCATTCGATGATTATCCGTGTGGCCAGTAAGTACTTACAGAATACGGGGCAAGTACTTTTTTATTCGCAATTCCACAAGTAATTAATTATGTAGAATGTTTGAATGTCGGTATGTATTTCATTTCGGTAATGACGCTGAAAATAACGACTAGTAAAGGTATTACACATGCCCACTTTAAGTCACGTGTGCCCAAATCTAAAATTCTTGTATTCAGACACTAAAGTTTTACTAAGGTCAATTTCAAGCCCGATATAATTACTTGAAGATAAATAATGTATTTTCGCAAAGGTAGAATTAGATTTATGATAGAAATTACCGCTGAGGTCCTGTTTGGCAAGGCTCCAGTGCTTTTTATTTAACACCAGGCCAAAAGTATGTTTCATGTGACTATGTATCTTATAGCAGACTAGTGTAATTTTTTCTCGGTGTATGATAACGGTTTTCTTACATCACCACAACCACGTTCGAGGTCACCAACATCCTAGATGAACACACCAAGTATCGACGCCAAGGGACCTCGCTAATTCTTCATATCATATGCGCAATCAAAATACTTATGGGACTGCGGAAATTCACTAGCATCACTTTTCCGATCCGTGGACGCATGACTTACCGTTCTTTGACACACTGGGAACAAAATGTCTTGGATGTTATCTTGGTGGCCGTGGAAGCGCCGAAAGAGGTCAGGAATCGGATTTAGAGATTTGCCAATAGAAATAGTGCTCGAGATCGTGAAATATCTACCTGATATCGATCACCTGTGCCTTGCTCTAACTTGCAAATCATTACTGCACCACCTTGACGAATCGGCAACTTTACAACAACTGCCAAAGTTCAGAGATTGTAATCCGCCTCCTAAATCTGAATTCTTCGACAGAGATTCCGTTACGAAGCTTCGCACCGATCGGTGGAGACTTCTTCAGAGACTGGAAACCTCGGACTGGCAATGTTGCTTTGGTTGTTTCAAACTCCATCCTTCGCACGAATTTTCTTCCAAGGATCTCGAAACTCCCGCTTCGAACCGAACGTGCCTTTATGGGCCTCTTGTTGGTATTGTCCGTCTATGTCCTTGTATGAATATGTCATTTCGGGACAAGAGGAAGCTCACGAGAATATTATCATCGCCAAAGGGGCAGGTAAAGTCCTACAGGATTCAGAATGGGGTTGTAGAGACTTCCGGGTCTGCAGGGCGCCATCAGTGTTTTCATTTATATACTAGTAAGGAGGGACCCATAAGTATAAAGTGTGAGCTCAGCATAACACTTGAAGACTGTGAGAACTTGGTGGTGAAGACCAAGTACAGCATCGCGGACAGTGGACGTCCACCATGCAGCCTCCTCCGTTGTACCATGTTACCATGTCCCCATGGAAGTCTTGCGCGACACATGCTAGATCTCCAATATCATCATACAATAGACTGGCGGCCTCGTCATGGCGATGGGGCGTATCAGGTCGTCGATGGTGAGGAGTGGAGCATTTCGAAAGAGTCCATGTCTTGCAAATGGTGTCAGACAACAATATCCGATGCGCGGTGGAAAGACCTACCAGGAAGGATTTATTTCTTGACCACTGAGAAGACTCTCGGCAAAGCTATGGATCAAGCTGATGACATTTGGTACCAACATACTGACACGGCCTTCGAAGCACTTCCACTTCGAAAGCGAACTGATGAACGCATCGAGACTATGTCATGGATAAAGGCTAGGCGGGGATAAAACCGACTTTCAGAGACCTTCCCATAGTAAAGAACTGATATCGGGAATTTGGATTCTTGGACGCTGGCGTAGCACCTGAAGGCTATTGATATTGTTGTATATTGAATGCGATCGATATTCTTTAATGCTTCAGACCTTGATAGCTCCTTCCTATAATTTGAAGCATGAATAGTGAATTACTAGAATTGCCTTTTCCATGCACATGAGGCAGGCGCCACCACGTATCCGCAGCGAGCGTGCGCCTGCCTCACGTACCTTCCCCAGGTCTGCCTGGGAGCAAGAGAACATCGCACCTTCCTTCCCTCTGGCCAGGAAGAGCTGGTTATCTTCCCCTTCCCCCCCCCCCTCTCCGTCGTCCCTCTCCTCTCCTCTTCTTTTCTCCCCCAAGTCGTATCATTATCAACCCTGTGAGTACGCAGCCCCATATCCAAGAACCGAAAATGACAGACCCTGTAGCGATCGCGACACTGATCCTGGTGTTCATCCAGACCGTGGATAGCGTCTTCGTACCACGCCTGGCCCAACTGAAGGATTGGCTCTGGCCTCCGCCGCCACCCGAGAGATCAGTTGGTGAACGTGCTCTTCTTGACCTTGTTTCCATCTCGCTGCGACGCGAGGGGCCAATGGAAGAGTCTCACGAACTCTTGAAACATCTACGAAGCGATGTTGCTGATTTGCGGGCCGAGCTTCCTGCTCGAAAGAGCCAGAGAGACACTCTTCAGAGAGTCTCTGCTGCGTTGGCGACAGCGTTGGCGGCACCGACAAGTGACTAGCTGAGTAGTGGGATGATAGAAGACATGTCGATACCAGTCTTCGGACTAGGTAGTTCCGTCATGAGGATCAAGTGTCCCCATTTTCCCTTCCCCTCGGTGCGGTTTCAAGACCAGGGGACAGGGAGGTGGGCACCAGCGACGAGCTCGCACTTCTACGCAGTGCTGGTGACTAGTAGCCTTTCAGGCGAAGCTAAGACGAGCTCGGTTCAGACATTGATGGTGGCACAGCCGTCCTCCGAACAGATAAGTACGTCTCCAAACCGCACTCCCTGGGTGCCAACCATGATCTGACTGTTGCTGCGCGTTTCCATTGAAATCCAATCTCTTCCAATCGAGCGGTTCCTTCTACATTCTGGGTTTTCGAATACATGGCGCGTTGTTGTATCAATTCTGAAGATCTCGGTGCGTCGATCCTACGAAGTTTTGTTGCGCTTCATGCACGAAGCAAGTCTCACGATACGTCAAACGCAGTGACTTGCGTACGTCAAAATGACTCCCAAAACCTTGGAAACAGATATTCCAGTGTCAACCATTCGTTGATCAGTCGGTACATTCTCCATCCGTTATCACACAAACATTGTCATTGGTTTTTTCCAGTGAGCATGGCGTGAGTATTCACTCGTTTTCTTGCCAAAAGTCAAAGTTCTAATCGGCCTTGGTTAATTGAGAAGGGCTTGTCACCAAACACGGAGTCCTCTCCTGGCGAACCGCATGGTAACGCCACACGACGAACGACAAATCTCAGGTCACTCTGACCGGCTTTAGGTTCGCTGTTGTCAAGTTCCTCACAATACTGTGCTATAGTCTCATCCTGAACCAAGACTGTCCGCGATGAAAGGGAGAACAAAAGAGAGAGGTTACAACTTGGGAACATTTTGAAGGCGGCGTACGGGCGCACTATGCCTAACGAAGGAAGGGTTAGGTTTGCAGGACTTGTTGTTACAATACAGTAATACCAGGACATGTAATCCCAGTACGATCCCTGAATTGTTTCTACGCAGGATTGATTACTATAATTGTTAGGATTGAGACGAAGCGCTCATCGAACTAAAGCTGCGTACCGGCCCACATCACATGTAAATGCCAGACAGCAGTTTAATAATGTTCTTTCTGGAAATGTTGAGGACACTAGTAGCGTGTCGCTAGAGCGACAGTAATCTATATAGTCTGTTGCTCCTGAGCGTTCACCTCACGTATCCATCGATTGGAGTTAGACATTAGTGAGCACAGAATATCTACACATCTGTACATATATTATTATGATAATCAAATTATATTGATGTATAGAAACGGCCGGTATCGCAGCAGATGCTCGAAATTGAGGCAGCAAGGCACCAATAGCCATCGTGACGGAACGGCGCACTCTGATTGGCCCGAGCGGGGCCATCTGGAGCACATGCAGGGTGCTTGCCCTCTGACTTGCCAGAAACAACCTCCAACAATCACGTCCGCTCTGTATACACGAAAACGAAGCCCGACTGTGGATTATTGCTTCCCCTCGTCGCGTGTCCAGCAGATACGATCCGCCGAGAAACCCCGCCCATGTGTCGCTGTGATAGGATATCATGGCCACTCGAGCCTGCGGTTCACTTGTCGCCCTCATTGATGTACGGTGGGGCAAGGTGCTATCGCGACTCTGGAGACAATAAAATAATGTCGGCCTCCGCATTATTCTCGTTCTTTTCCTCAATCAATTGTCTTCCTCGTCGTCTTGTCTGATCTGTCTGTCTGTCTATCAACCCCCTGTCCTCAATTGACCATGAGTGTCGTCGACGCTCTTCACTCCCAGTTTGGCCTGCAGGCCTGGGCTTCGCCGCATATCACCATTGGCTTTGCCGCCGTATTCGTCCTGGCCCTGGTCGCCTCGGCCGTTCTACTTTCCTTGCAAAAGGGCAAGCTGGATTTCAACAAGGGCCTGCTCTCCTATGTCAAGTTTGCCTGGTCATGTTTCTTCAAACCCCATGAGCGCGACTCCGACGGTGAATCTGGCCAGCAACACGCTCTCGAAAGCTTCTACCGCGCCCAGGTATGTTGTTACTTTTTGGGGTGAATAGTATGCCGTTGACAACTAACCAAACCTTAGGCCAGTGTCTACGATGCCACCCGCAAGAAGCTACTTTGCGGCCGCGAAGATATGCTCGGCCTGTTGGCCGCCCAATTGAAGTACCGGGAATCTCAACACGAAGTGTCCAAGCCTGTCTGGGTCGATGTAAGTCCAATCAGCCTCGGTGGTGTAAGCACTGCTAACTTGTCTAGATTGGTGGTGGTACCGGGTACAGTTTGCTGCTATCAAAAGATCATGTGATCATTGAAAGCTAATCTATAACAGATACAACATTGAAGCTATGAACCGTTTCCTTTCCGTGGAGAACTTCTTCTCCCATGTGTATCTTGTCGATCTCTCGCCTTCGCTTCTTGAAGTTGCCCGCAAGCGATTTGAGCGTCTCGGCTGGAAGAATGTCACTGTGGTTTGCCAGGATGCGAGACAGTTTCGTCTCAACGATGCCAGTGGCGGCGCAGATATCGTGACCATGAGCTACAGCTTGTCCATGATTCCAGGTTTGTCCGAATGATCGGTGATTGCTTGTTCGTCAATTACTAACGAGACATAGACTACTACAGCGTCGTTGACTCGCTGACAAAATTCATGAAGACTAACGCTGTTCTTGGCGTTGTTGACTTTTACGGTAAGCTCTTTTTCCCTTCTGTTTGGATAATTGGCTAATTGAATAGTTCAAAACATTGTCGACGTCTCCTGCCGTAACTACACTGGTGGTGTGTTCAACCGACACGTAAACTGGCTCGGCCGTGCCTTCTGGCGCACCTGGTTCGATTTCGACCGCGTCAACCTGGAAGCTGCTCGTAGGGATTATTTGGAATATAAATTCGGCACCATCGTCTCGGCCAGCGAAAGGAACTATCTCCTTGGAGGTATTCCTTATTACATCTTCCTCGGATGCCAAAAGGACTTTACCTCGGGCAGCGCCAGCATCGAGAAGCTCAACGCCACCTTCACCGAGTCGCCGTACTTGTCTGCGGCTAACCACCGCAAGGAGATGAACGAGGCTATTGAAACTGCCACGCCCGAGGTCAAATCAAAGGCTTATGAGTCTGCAGTGGTCAACCTCAGCTCCAATCTTCCTCTTCCTTCGGCCTTTTACCAGAACCATCACTACCGGATCTACTATAACGACCAGCTCGCCAAGCATACTCAATTCAATGGCGAATACATCTATGCTTTCAACTGGGAAGATCCCCGTGTCGACCATCGCCTGCTGAATATCAACAGTGAAGATGTCATCCTCACCATCACGAGTGCCGGCGATAATATCCTTGACTACCTCCAAAACAGCCCCAAGCGCATCCATGCTGTGGATATGAACCCAAACCAGAACCACCTTCTCGAGCTCAAGGTCGCTGCCTTTTCTGCCCTCGGCTACAAGGATGTATGGAAGATCTTTGGAGATGGAAAGCACTCTGAGTTCCGTCAGCTGCTAATCACCAAACTCAGTCCCCATATGTCCAGCCAGGCATTCCAATTCTGGCTCGAACACGCCCAGGTCTTTACGTCGAAGTCAAACAAGGGCTTGTACGAGACTGGTGGATCTCGAGTGGCCATCAAAATGGTTCGCTATCTGTTCGCTCTCTTCGGTCTCAGAAGCACCAGCACCAAGCTGTGCGAGGCTCAGACTTTGAACGAACAACGAGAACTGTGGCCGACCATCCGGCGAGTCCTCCTTAGTAAAGTCCTCAACTGGGCTATCGTCAAGACAGAGTGGTTCGCCTGGAAAGCCGCTGGTGTCCCCCCGCCTCAACGTAACATGATCATTGACGATTACCTGAAGCGCAAGGGTCTCAGCGGGGGCATCAAGAAGAACAAAGATGTCAGTGGCCAAGCGATCTGGGAGTTTGTCGTGGATACTTTCGATCCCGTTGCCAAAGATACTCTTATTAGCAACGACAATTACTTTTACTATCTCTGCCTCCAGGGCAAATTCTCCAGAAGGTGAGTCCACAGCCACATTTTGGTAACAATGTTCCTCGCTAATGGATATAGCTGCCATCCCACATACCTGACACCTAAAGCACACAACAAGCTCTCTTCTCCTGGCGCTTTTGACGGTCTTCGCATCCACACTGATGGTCTGAATGAAGTCATTGCGCGCATGACGCCGCGAACATTGACCATCGCCGTCGTACGTCCCCTTCTCTCTCTCTTTGAATAAAATATGCTAACGGATTGTAGGTGATGGACTCAATGGACTGGTTCAACCCGGAAGAAGACGCAGCCGCCAAGCAAGCACAAGCCCTCAACCGAGCCATGAAAATGGGTGGCCGCATCCTGCTGCGCTCAGCCAGCATCGAGCCATGGTACATCAAGGATTTTGAAGCCAACGGCTTCAGTCCGCGCCGGGTTGGAGCGCGATTCCCTGGCTCTTGCATTGACCGGTACTTATTATTCCCTCTTTTTTTTCATTCTAAATCCAATAACTAACATATATATCAGCGTCAACATGTACGCATCTGCATGGATCATCACCAAAACTGCCGACATCGACTCGAGTCCCCGCTCCAAGGCCGCTAGAGCCAACAGCGTTGACGTAGAAGCCTTGTCTATTTGATTTGTTTTACTATTGACTTCCCAAGTCAGCAAATAAGGAGGTGTTTGGGCGAGAGCTTTTATATATTCTCTTCTAGAACTTTGTTGGTTTATTAGCGTGAAAAATTGGTTGATGTGTTGATTGCTTGATACCAGTTTGTTGTTTTGTTGTTTTTTAAATGATCCCTAAAAATAGAATGATTCACTGCATTTTACTGTACAAGCTATCAATATGAGCGATTAATTGGGCTTAGGGTTAGCCAAGATTTGGGGGGCCTTGATGCATGGACTTATGGGATTGGGGTGCAGTTCTTGATGTATACACGCTAAGGACATCCGACCCTATATAGGATTAGCGTCTACCCGGCAACTCTATTGTGAAGCGCCTGGAGGGCCTAAGAATGAGACCTCAGACAAGTAGCTGAAAAGTTTAGCTGGGAGAACATGAAAAAAATGTGAGGCGATAGAGCCTTTGGAGCGCAGAAAATGCCGCAACTCGCTAAATTGGTCCTCACAGGGAGCTACCAAGCCACCTGAACTAGAAGAACGTATAGAAACCTGACCTTCCAGATTGTCCCTTCAAAATGTTACCATGGGATTCAACCCTTGCCTGCTCTCTATATAAAATCCTCACATTGGCCCCAGTCCGGCATTCGCTGAGCTTTTATTCAACTATAAGAAATCACATTTTTAGGCTTTTATTTCACATCAATTATATATCACTATGCGCTTCCTATACTTTGTTGCAGCCTTTGCTGCCGTGGCATGTGCCTCTCCAATCGACAGCAGCAACCCAACACCTCCTCCTCCTAACGTAAATGAAGCTATATCGAAACTCTCTGGCACAAAATGCTAACCAAATATAGCCCTGTGTACCAGTACTCCATGGGCATACTTGCGCCGGTGTTCGAGGGTAAGGTCTCGCAATGCCTAAAGAAACAAAATATCAATTGATGAATCTAATTTATTTCATTTCACAGTTTTCCATACAAGTGTAATGATGATGGCCATGGCAATTTCAACTGCTGTGTATGTTAAATTCAAGAATCCATTCCAAAATATTGGCCATATAATTCCTTTATACGTTATATGTGATACAAGCTTGGGGCTGACGATATATCGATGATATAGAATTGGGACTGTGACGCTTCGACCTAGATTACAGTGCAAGTCAATTCCAGCATCACTTGGCAGGACAATGCGGGCTGAAGGCACATTGCTGGCTAGAAAGCTTTGGCTGCTTTAGTTGCCTTTTTTTTGGTGGTCGTCCTTTATGGAAGTTTTGAAGTTTCATATTGATTATTTTTCTATGTGTGCCTATAAAGAATTTATGTTTAAAATTGGGCTTATAAGCCTGAGTCTGTCTCCGATATCAGTTCTTCATAGGTTTGTCTTGTTCAAAAAATGGAGTCTATTGTTTCCAGCTCTCTTGATACTGAACTGCCGGTAGTTTCGATGATAGTGGCATCAAATGTCTAGAAAGACTGATAAGGAACAGTAGGTGACGTTTCTAAGCTAGATTCGTGTAATTGATGGTTATATCGGCGACGGAGAGTGATGACTTATAGTATGTTTTTCATAACTATCTAGTATTATCAAGCAATATATAATTAAGTGCTATTGAACTCACTTGCAACGTCGTTTTAGACCTGCGATTACAGTGGCAAAGCCATAAAAATTGACTTGAAAAAAAAAAAAGAAGAAGAAGAAGTAACCCAGTAAAGAAAAAAGTACAAGAGGAGATTCGATGAATGGAAGAGGAAGAGAATAAAATCCCCCAATTAAAAACACACATCCTAATTGGTTGAAAATTTACTTAGGATCCGATCAACGAGGAAAATGCATGTCAGTTATGTATACAAAAACAAGTAAACAACAACAATAACAGTACAACTCAAAATTCTATGAGCCACAGGTTGGAAATGAAAAAGAAAAGTCACCTCGACTCGAGTCCTTGAAGCTTTCGGAATGGCTAGCAAAAATAATAATAAATATAATAAAATAAAATAAGAAAGCCAGCCGTTTGTTGTAAAGCGTCGGTCACATTAAAAAAGGGAGTTTTTTTAAATAAGACAGGTGTTTACTTCTGTCCGTAACGGGTCTTTCCAATGGTGAAAGGGACGTATCGGTACTTGATCATGTGTTGGATTTGGCGTCTCACTGGATAAATATATTAGCTATTCTGCTGCTTGTAGTAGGAATCGGTCCGTGAAAATTCAAGTGTATACATACTCGTAAGGAAAAACAGCACAAGCCAGTACATGACCAACACAGGCCAGAAGACCGGGATATCGAAAAAGGTGAACCACGAGCACACAAAGCCAATGGCAATGGCGCGCGTGGCCGAGTGCCAGAACTTGAACTCGGGCAGACGGCGGATAAAAGGACGAAACTCGTCGTCCTGTTTGACGGGCAGGCTCGATCCGGCCTCACCGTCCTCAAGTCCTTCGTCTTGGGTGAGAGAAGGGTCGAATTTGGGTTGGAGGAAGGCGAGGAATAGGTTGAGGAGGTAGATTCCGAGGGTATAGGCAACTGTTGAATCTAGTTAGAACGATTTTTTTTTAAAGTCGTGGCTTGTTGTTCCATGCGTACCGATATACCATCCCTGCACCAGAACGATTCTCAGGAAGAAAATCATCAGGAGAACAGCGGTTCCGATCCATCGATAGGTGGTGTGTGGCGTCAGTTTATCCAGGTTGGCTTGGTATTGCTATGGACAAAGTAATTAGCCGGTTTGATCTCATCTCACGGTAACCTCGTATAAAACAAAATAGACGCTGTAGATAACTCACCCTGGCAAGCTTAGACGTCTGTGCCTGAACCGCATTGAAGGGAGTTTGCTCCGGCTCCGGGGCGTCCATTGCGATGAGCTGGTTGATTGATTGTTGAAAAAGGAGATGATTTCAAAAAGACAACCAAGAGTTTCTCTCAAAGTTGCGATCAACCAAAGCGCGTGCAAGAAATAGCAGGCAATCACGCAGCTTTGATAGCTGGAATCGGCGAAACGAACGTTAGAAATGGGCGTGTTGAGAATGAACGTCAGTTTGTCAAGGCTGTCTTGTTGAACTGCAAAGTGGCCCGAAAACAGGCCCGCTACGCCACACGCGCCTCAGCCACAGGCCGCGCACGTGTGGTTGTCCGGACGCAAACAGTGCAAACAGACATACCCTCACGTGTTCGGCTGTTCGCGGTTTTCCTCGGCTATGGACAGCGGCCCTCGGTCGGCCTTCGTTATCGCTTCGTCGTTCAAACTTCAAAGTAAACCAAAACATTAAACGAACTGTATCTCCAAAGGCGTTTTCGAGAGGGTATATACAGTCACCTCCTCAACGAGTTTTATATCTAAACGGCACAATGCTCTTCTCCCGATGCTCGCGTCTGGCTACGTCCAGCACAAACAGAGCCCTGACATCATACATGACCAGAGCCAGCCGGACCTTTTCGTCGACATCTCCAGCTTCGTACGAGCATATTCTGACTGAAGTCCCCAAGCCTGGGGTCGGACTGAGTGAGTCTGATTCTAAAGAAGAGGAAATCATTGATAATGCCCGCCAATGGGCTATGAATTGTCAACTAACAGAAGTCTAGTTACCTTGAACCGCCCCAAAGCTCTCAATGCTTTGTCCAGCCCTCTATTTGAAGAATTGAACGATGCGCTGAGCAAATATGACGCAGACAAAGACATTGGAGCTATTGTCATCACAGGAAGCGAAAAAGCATTTGCCGGTCAGTCAGCAAACCGTTATTAAACAAACAACGAACTATCCTTCTAACTCGAAATACAGCCGGTGCCGATATCAAGGAAATGGCTCCCCTCACATTTTCGTCCGCATACTCGAACAACTTTATTGCTCCATGGTCAAACCTCGCCAACACAATCCGAACCCCCGTTATCGCTGCCGTGTCCGGATATGCTCTCGGCGGAGGATGTGAGCTTGCGCTGATGTGCGACATCATCTACTGCACCGACAAGGCCACTTTCGGTCAACCCGAAATCAAACTCGGCACCATCCCCGGCGCCGGAGGCTCGCAGCGCCTGACGCGAGCCATTGGAAAGAGCAAGGCGATGGAACTGATCCTCACGGGCAAGAACTTCAGCGGAAAGGAAGCCGGCGAGTGGGGGGTTGCAGCTCGCGTTATTGAAGGTGGCAAGGAGGAGCTCCTGGCCGAGTCATTGAAGACTGCAGAGACAATTGCGAGCTACAGCCGCGTGGCCGTTGTCGCGGCCAAGGAGGTGGTTGATAAGAGTCAAGAACTGTCTCTGAGAGAAGGTGTCGAGTTTGAACGACGTTTGTTCCACGGTTTGTTCGGCAGCAAGGACCAGAAGATTGGTGAGTTTAAAGCTTATTTCTGGTATAAGACGCAGCTAATGAAAATCTACAGGTATGACCGCATTCGCCGAGAAGAAGAAAGCCGAGTGGTCTCACGAGTAAATTGGGAACAAAGCAACTGTAATATCTCTGAATAGCGTAAAATCTATGAGAAGCTATCAAGTTACATTTCAAAGACAAAAGTCTGAACCCTGTCACGTAATCAAATTTCTGACCTCACCATCTATATGTCGTATATTGGTCAGATACGCATGCACCAAGTCCCGGGCAGCGAGAGCATCCTCGACACTGTCGTGTCCGTCGCGACCAACTTGTATATCACGCCCCAGCTTTACCTTGGACAACGTCTTCAGGGAGAGCAAACCACGGCCCTTGGGCCGTTTCTGACTGCCCTCCGTGGTCTTAGGGTTAGTATCCGAAAGAGTTAGAGACTCCATCGGTATCTCCTGCGGTGATTCGGGGGCCGCTTGCTCTGCCGCCTCTTTTAGGGCAGCCTCAAGAATATACGAATCGACTACTTTGTGATGAATCCACCGGAGAGATGTCAAGTCATGATGCGCCGAGTGTCCTACTACAATTGTAGACGGCCCGACAAACTGCAAGACAGCGGCCCTGGCATTATTCCTCCCAAAGAGGCAGCTGCGCTTACGGCGAGCCTTGTTCAGATCGTTCCAGCGTATCCCAGAATATCGAGTGTTGAGATGCAGCATGGGCACGTCCGGCCACACGAGCTTGTCAATCAGGACTTGTCCGGAGAAATAGTCCAGCAACGTCACGCGAATTAGCTCAGACTCGCCGGACATTGACGTGCCCATTTCGCAGTCGATGGCTACTGCTGTGCGATATGAAGACTGGGGATTCCCATTCTTCTTGGTGGGATAGTGTTGCCACAGCCTTTCGATCTCGCCAGGTACATACAACCTGGCCATGTGAAAGTCGCGTTGTGAACATGGAGCGTCCATTAGCTTTTTCCCACAGCATGACCAAGTCTGTTTCTTCTCAGTACTTGTCTTCGTTAATGATTATTGCTTTTTTCATACATACATTTGATTGCAGATGGCCACTGTGGAACTTGCACCGCATATCGGGCTTGCTGTTGGCAAGATCCTTTCCAAGGCCGAGAGCACCATCACTTATGGTATCACTAAGTGATGATGAAACTGAAACTACCCGAGCATGCGCCTGGTCCTTTTTCTTCTTGTCGATGTTGTCTTTGTTATTCTTTTTCTTCTTTTGCAACCGCGACATATCTATGCTAGAGATCAGCTTGGGGACTTGTTTTCGTGCTAATAGTGTAGCATACGTTTCCCACATCCGGAACACCTCTTTTTACTCTCCAAATACTCCATGGACAGCTTCTCAACGACATATCCGGATGAAGCTAAGAGTTCTTGGCTGTGTACAAGGGAACTCAGCAGCTCGACGTAATCCGGTGTCGTGCTTATGGGCACTGCGACAGTGGTGCCGCCAGGCGCAACACGGTTTTGTTTGGACATGATAGATAGAATGTCTGTTCTGTTTTCAACTGAGGTATGAATTTATGTTGATAGCGCGAGTAGTCAAAAGTGAGGCTGAAATAAATGATATGTGGAGGATTGACAATCTAGCCTTGTTGATTTCCTTTTCTTGCGATGGAAGTTTTGTTCAAATGTTTGTTCCAGGGTAGCGCTGCGCAATAAATACACGCGAGAGTCTTCTGCCTAACCCAGCAAGGCTGACCCGACGTTTTCATACAGAACGCAAGTCTCTAGGTTCATTGGGTCTGGCTGTCTTATAAACTCCGCTATCAGCTGGTAGAGATGTAAACACAAGTACGCCTAACGCGCTAATGCTCACGGAATGTGGCTCAGTCCCGGATTTCGCGCAGCTGACAGGTGTGCTCCTGCCATTGGGGAAAGCGATCAGATTCGAAGATGTGGCACTGGCACATGTGATTAAATGATATTATCGTAAATACATGTAGCCTTTTTGCACGATATGAAAATGAAACCCCTTGTGCGATTTGTATTGGATAATAAGGACTGACCGATTAGCCAAAGGATTTGTGATTAAGCAGCTAGCATACTGAGACACTCGCCAACCAACCAACCGATAAGTAAATGTACAAGATGGAGTTCAGTGACGAGATCTGTGTGTCCAAAGTCAGAAGAGAGTTTCTAGAAGCCCATTGAAGCCTTATTTCATAAGCACAAGAGGAATTATCCTCCAAATAGTCGAATTGAATGTTGTGAATGATTGACCCTCATCATGACTTGTACGTCAGTGTGGTAACAATGGTGATGAGTGATTTCGACATATGTCCTTGGATTTCTTCTTCTTCTTCTTTTAATGGTGTATTATAATACATGCCCACTTGATGCAAACCAGGGTATTCTATATATGCGCCCAGACCGAATAGAAGCTAATGGAAAGATAGAAAAAAAAATAATACCGGGCGAAAAATAATAAAAACTACTTAGCCGACCGAGCGTGTAATATCCAATAGATGTTCCACATATCGTGGGGAAAAGGGTATTTTTTTGGTCTCCCGAGATATATCCTCATTGAGCATTGATTCATCACAATCCATGTTTAGTATGCCCCTTGGACGGCGCCAGGCTGTCCATAGATTTCATATAAAAAATATCCTTCTATTGAGGTGCCTGTCCAGATGTCGACGACTGGGCAGGTGATGATCCAGTAAAAGTTCCACTCTGAGGACTGCTCTCCTGGCTGCCAACATCATCCAGCCGCATCTTCGAGAAGAGAGACTTCATGTCTTTGACATCTTCTCGAATTTGGTCTCGCGGGTTGGTCGTCCGCTCTTCTGTCAGAGCTCGGATCTCTTTCACCAGATGTGGACATCCTTCGTCGTCTGGTATCCACCACTGCTTTACCGTCGGATCGCCCCAGAGTTCTGCAAAACTCTCTCGAACTTTGTAAGGATACACATATCTACAACGGAGTGGTTAGTACAGATATAAAAAGAGACAAAAACAAAGACTCACCCGTTGACTTCAAGCCGGCTAAACATCTTCCGACTCCACATCGTGTATTTTGAATCCCTTGGTATGAACATGGAGGTGAGGACTATCCAGTTATGGAATGCAATGACAGTTCCAACGTCGACTTCAGGCCACCTGACTATGCTCTCGGCATGGTGGCAAATTTGCAACGCTATCTTCTGAAGCTCGGGCCCTTCTGGATACCCGATACAGAGATGTGATTGATATTTGAACATAAGCTCTGTAGCGAGCACATCAGCCCAGGCAAAATTCATCCTCCACATAGAATCTCGGTAGAATCGACAAGTCATGGTTGTATCAAGTACATCTTCTGGTCCCTGAAGCGGAACAGCAGGGCTCGGCATTGTGATTTCGGCACAATTATCGTATTTTTCTAACATAGCATGTAAGAAGTCGATGGTCTTTCCCAATTCTTCAAGTTGCTTCGCAAATTCGTCATAGGCAACCAGACCACGAGCAAGCCGGGCAAATAAAGAAGCATAATCCATCGCAAAAAGCCGCGTCCGGGACGATACCAATTGCATTTGGGTGTAGAAATCATCGGGATTCAGGGCTGCTTGAGTGGCATCATGTTGATCAATTGCGTGGTACCATTCACGACTAAGGATAGCCTCGCTGTTGGCAATAAGTCCCGCAACAAGGTCGAATCGAGCGTGCCAGATGAATATGAAACGATGGATTTGGTTCTGGGTAATGCTCTGAGGGGTGAGAAGTTCATGCACTAGGGCATCTGCGGCCTGGTGATGGTCAACGAGATTGACCCAGTCACCGATAGTTTCCTGAAAAGCACCAGCGTCAGTACTTTTGACTACCCGCATATTACACGCATAAAGAACAAACCTCGAAAGTGGATAGTTGAAGAACGGTTGCGAGCATTGCTTCAGTGTGTTTCCCCCCTGAAGCTAGAGATTTTCGAAGAAGTTGAAGAGACCGGTCATAGTATTTCAAAAACTCATACATCTTTCCGTCAGGTCGCTCAAGACTGTAATGATATGCAGCGAAACCGACAAGCGCATACAGGAGTGGCTTGTAGTCTAGAGCCAAGTCGAATAGCGTGCCACGAAAAAACATGTTACACTCGTGGCTCAGAAAGTAATGATTATTGTTCATCCTTTCCTGGTGATATCTCAGAAAAAAGCGAATGTCTTCTCTGAATCCTCGCGAGCCCTCGAGTTGGGTCAAGTCTCGAGCTGGCTGTTGCGTGAAATGGCTCTTATATCGTTGATCCGTGAGAGGACTTGACGCTTGAGATAGCTGCTGCCAATCTGAAGCGGGTGATTGTGACATGGCTTTGCTCACAGAAGACGTTTCCGATGGTTGCCTTGGCCGAGGCCTATTCATTGACTGCATGCTTTTCTTCTTGGATATAGAGGGCTCTGACGGACTGCTGAAAGGGCCAACGCTTTCGTCTTCATCCGGAATCACTTCCAGACCAGTTTCCTCATCCGAGGACACGCTCCCTCGGTGTCTACGGGACTTGGACGTGCGACTGGATGATTTTGCATTTGGCTGAGCATATTCGCAATCGCGGTTTCCTTTTCGACATCCTGCATGGCGTGTGTCAGTCAAAAAGTTGAAACGATAGACCGGTTAAGCACATACTCTCGCATATTGGTCGACCTTCGTCACACTACATGGTTTGAGTGTTAGCTTTGTGTGTTTTCCTTTGCTTCTCTCAGCTGCAATTACCTTTATTCGACGGGTACGACATGTGAGACACCCGCTGCGAGTGCGCTTGTGCTTGCGCTGTTCTGTAGCGATTTGCTGCTGTTGCTGTAAGGGTTGGGATTGCTGGTGCGGGGCAGGCTGTTGTTGATGCTGCTGTTGCGGCGAGGTCAAGGCTGGTTGTTGAACTGGGGTCGAAGTATGCCAATACGCAAGGCTCTCTGGTATATGACCTGAACCTAGTAGTAAAGAATAGGCCGGATAACTATTTGGATTGTGATATTGCATCCCTTGATCACCGGGATAGGAGCTCATAGAGGGAGCGGCAGACTGATATGGTTGGCTCATTGCGCGACCTCGGCGGCCTCTCACCCGACACTACTGCTATCTCCGTTCAAAATTGGTGTCATGAGAGAGTCGTTGCGCCTCAACTGGGTCGACGTTGCGCGATGCGATTGATGTCAGGACATGGAATCGCGTTGTTTGCCGTGAGTCAAGCGGACAGCATACGAGATCGGGGCGAGCGTAGTACACGGAGTCGGTAGGTCAATTGCGCTGTGACAGGGTGACAGATGGTCGATAGTAATAACAAGAATGCTGTTTGGCCATAACAGTTAGTGATGGGGGTCTCTCTCTCGAACTAATAGAAGGATGGCCCAGTCGCATCAGCCATGACAGCCCCATCGAACCTCTGAGCAGTATAGAAAGACGGTGACAGGAGGGTGAGACGAACGGTAATAATGCCGGAAGACCCAATTGAGGCATAAGCAAGTAATGGTACGTACTTATTATTATTGATCGTTCTGGAAGGCGGAAAGTGCAAGAGTCAAGTCAAGTCAAGGCCCTTGTGCAGAGCCTCTCTGATGGGGAATGATCAATATCACCAGGCTAGTCATGTATCCCTCTTCGCCGTGTAAGCGTAACAAGATACGGGGGCCCGATAACCCCCGTTGCCAAGAGCTCAGTGGGTGGCTACACTGGCTAGTGCCGACGACTATTTGCAACCTGCTGGTGGGCGTCCAGCGGTCCACCGTCAGTCAACTCGGAGCGGTCGATCTCGGTGAGTGACAGCGGGTTGGAAGTTGGATGGTGTGCTCGGGGATAATAATGAGATGCGTGGCGTGCTGGCAACGTGGCAGTAGTAATAGCACTGACGAGATGAAGAGAGAAGATGGGAGAGGAGGTCTGCGTCAAAGCCAACGAAGGCGTGGCATCTCGTCTTGTTTGTTCGACCGGGAAGGAAAGAGCGTGACCAGGGCGATCTGAGTCTGGGCAAATCATGGATTACCGCTAGTCCCGTTGCGGCAGGGCGGCGCTAGTACGGTCACGGTGAAATCGAGTTCGCTGTACGAAGTGCAGAGCGACTGGAGGTGTCACTGGTGTGACCAAGTTACAGTACGCCTTAGGCCCAAATAGGACAGCACTGGTGGGCGTTGATCGATAAGGGATGGTCTGTGGTTTGTGGGGGAGGGAAACTGCCCCACCCCAGCACCAGGCGGAATTCCGACTGCGCGCCGGACAGGAGCATCAGTGGGGCTGCCTATTCAGCGCCCTCGTACGACTTACCTGTTTAGGATAGTCCAAGCCAATCACGGCGCGGCTCGGATTAACTTTGCCCCCGGCGCCGCCGCAATTGAGTTTCTTAGCGCGGGAGCGGACCCCGCTGGGCTGTTTGTGATTGGCTGAGATAAAAATATCTATACACGTATGTCTTAGCGTTCACCTGGCTCCTTGTATGGATACAGTCTGAGGGTATTCACGCTGCAGTGGGTGTTAATTAATATGTAATATAAATTAACTGCCAAGCTGCTAATAACCACATGCAGATAGCCCTTGGCCAATCGGTGACAAACCAACCTGCGCGCCCACCCCGCAAAACAGCAAGGTTTGCGTCGTGTGTCGGTGAACGGTCGGAATGGCCCGTATCTTCCGCCTGTCAGCATGGTATCAACATAATTAGTTGTTAACTTGTTAGTATAGTCGCAACACTATTCTTGTCATGTTCAGTTTGATCTCCAATCTAGACTGCCACACTCGACCTCGTATTCCTTATTGTCATTGCTTTCGTTCGGTACCGGGGCCAAAGGATCGATGATGAGCAGTCTAGTTATTACATATGTAACTCGGCTTGGGGCCGTCGTAGGCTATAGCTTCAATGTGAACGACAAGTTAAACCTAACAGCTATACGGAGTATACAGTGTACACGGTATGACAGGCGGCACACAGTGCGCAGATCAAATCGATATAAATAGTAACTGACAGTTGTTGATCCATGCAGGCTGCAGAGATCACATGTCCGAATCGAGGCGTTCCAGGCTTTTCCCACAGCGTCGAATAGGAATCACTTCCCATTTCAATTCAATAATAGATAATGGCCTTGCATTTGCATTGCATATTGGCACGCACATCACTTAGTTTCCCCGAGGATCATCAGCTAAGTAGTCATTAATTAGATACGCTAACTAGTGGACTCTAGTTTCTGGGTATGTACGTAGTACTAAGTAGGTAGCAGTAGTATACGTACTGCGCAGTGCCAAGTGGTGTTTCTTTTCTTTTCCTTTTGACAGAAAAACAGGAAACCAATCACACATTCATCCTCGGTGCATTTACATTTGCTTTTTGCTGTCGTGCATTCTGATGTCCCCGAGCCAGTCACCTTTGCAGTGAGCAAGTAGCATTTCTTTCATGCCCATAATAATAATACGCCGAGGCAAAACGTCAAGACTTAAAGTTGAAAGATCCTTTCCTCTCATAGATGACTATTTCGTACTCACGAATTTACGAAGCACAAAGTTACAGCCTATTATTCTCCATTCACCACAAAAACCAAACTATTGGCGGTGTAACTTTCCAGATCTACTACGTAGTACGTACTCCGTACCCAGTTCCGACCCGGTGGTCGCCTTTGCTGTTGCATCTCCATATTTAATAATAGTAGTAATTAATATAATTTATGTAAATGAATGACTCGACCTCGTGCGTCAATTAATTGCCGCTGGTCACGTCCGCGAAAGATACAGCGAAAACAGTTTGCGTTTGGACCAGAGGCTTTTTCAGAACATGGGGCCAGCCGCCGGTGGCTTGACGTGTCTAGGCTGCATATAGAAAGATCCGCGAGCATCCTGGAGTGCTTTTGACTCGTTATACTTTTTATTTATTTTTAACCCATTTTCCATTTTTTTCCTCCCTACGCGTTACGAACTTACTACTATTGATTTACTGACTGTGACCTACATATGTACGCCATAATTAAATGTAACTCTACGCAACAAAGGCGTGATTGTCAACGTCTTACTTCCGAGCCGACCGATTACGCAGGGCACTATTTAGTACTACGTATGATATTATCCGCCGGATGCTACGGGACCGACGAACAGGGAATGCAAATCATATATTAATACTGTTATTTATTGAGTCATTAGCTAGCAATAAAATACAACTTGTGTATTTCGTACTTCGTGGTGCCATGATGTTTTCCTCTAATTGGCCATCCAATCTAAAACTCCGCCTTTTATTTTTTCTGCTACGGAGTCAGGTCAGAACCCTTTTGCAGTCTTGAACCAACGGATCTGCGGATAGACTCAGTGCGCACGCCGCAAACGTTGGTTGTCAAAAAAGGTTATCAAACTTTTGAGATCGAATTTTCGTACAGAGAAGCCCACCATTCGCTAGGTTCGGATATTGGATTAGAATGAGGAAAAAAGATGCGCGTTGGGGCTTGCGGGACCATGGGTTTTTAAGTTTTTTTGTCAGAATCCACTGTGGGACTGGCATTTTATTATAATAATATTTCTCTTGATACGTAGTTGGTACTATTACTTAGTATCCGTACGTACTAGACTACTAGTAGTAATATGGAGTACGGAGAACTCCGTAATTATTGACAGTTTTGAGACGGGGCAATTATTTTACATGCTTCGGTATGTTCCGATTGAATTTTGAATACAGATCTTCATTATTGAAGGAGACCCAGTCTGAAGTGGTCTCAATGAACAGCACGGTTTGCCTTACCCATGGGTCTAGAGAGGCATACAACCTCACGAATGCGCGTATTGTTGCTCTTCCTGAAAGGGATTTCGGTCCTGTCAGAGACGTGCAATCTCCAAGGGTCCCAAAAGGTGGATAGTCAATCAATAGGCCTGTCGCTGGTCGTCGGTGCCTCGGAGGATATATTCATTAAATTGCGTATCCGGTAAGGCTTGTTGCTCAGTTGCCTGACTTGGCACACAGCACAGACGCCCTTTCAGAACTGTCAAAGAGCAAAACGAAGAAAGAAAAATCAGCGCTGATAGAGAATCTTTATCATGCCGACGCAGAGCGCTTTTCTTTCACCGCTTGAATCGAAAGTTGAATCCCTTCAATAACGGCACCCCATTCCGTCTCGTGGACTTTTTGCTTGAATTGTTCTAGGTTTTCATCTTGGCCTTCAACGAATGGGATTTCTTTGACCAGGATGGGCGTTCCCATGTCAACTTCGGAAATGACATCGTGGATCATCACGCCGGTTTTGCTAATCTCGCCTCGTTGCCAGGCTGCGTGGGCACGCTCAATGGCATCCTGATACAATCAATCAAAATCAGAAGACCGGCACCATCAATTTTGAGTCAAAAGGAAAGAAAAAACTTACAACCCCGTTAAACGCCCCCGGCAACGCCGGATGCAAATTGATAATCTTGAGCCCTTTTTCCTCCAGCGGCTGCAAGAAATTCGTCGACAAAACATGCATAAACCCCAGACAAGCTACCAACTCTGGCGAATCCGCCAAGACCAGCCTGGCCAGCTCTGCATCGTATTCCTCTCTAGCAATTTTTATTCCTTCCGGTGTTGCCGGATGCGCCTTTTTGTATTTGACGAGATTGTGATATGCAGTGGGAATGCCAGCGATCTTGGCGCGTTCGAGGCCGTAGGCGTCCTTTCGGTTGGATATCACGCGGACGATGCGCGCGGGCAGTTGGTTGGATTGGATTTTGTCGATGACGGCTTGTAGGTTTGTGCCGCTGCCGGATATGAGTACGGTGAGTGGGATTTCGTTGGTCATTGTGCCTTTTTCCCCCCCTTCTTTTGAATTTGTAGTCGTACTTGTAATCGTAGTCGTAGTCGTAGAGAGGTAGCTAGATGCGCGGTGCTTGTCTGCTTCTTTGCAATGTGTAGCGTGCGTGGTCACCCGACACGAATCAATCAATCAATCAATCAATCAGACAGAAAGTCAACCTTTTCAATGCATCAGCAGTGCAAGACTTGTCATTTTTTAAATCACAGAGTTTATCCTGACTTCATCACGAGCAAAGTTTCTAGAGAGAAAAAAAATTGCGGGGAACCGATCGGAGCCCCTCCGCGGCTTAGTCAGTACTAATAATCACTACGACTGTTGATGATGAAAACTATTGATTATCCATTTCCAACAACAAGTTGATCTGTCTAGAAAACGATGTTGAAAACTTCCCATCGCAATTAGTCTAATCAACCAAAGACAAATTACCACCGGCGAATCACAGACATTGTGTATAAAAGAAGTAGTTTAATGGTATCACATAGGAGAAAATATCCAACAGCCAAAACAGAAAACAAAAAACCATAACTTCCAGCTCAATCAGGTTGTTCATCCAGTTCACCACCTGGTATGATGCACAAAATGAAATCATCGCCCTAATACACGATAATGATATATAACCACCTGTTTGAAACCACGCAATGCCCGAACAATGACGCTGAGAACATAAAAAAACGCCACCAAATGAGAATAGTAATGACATCGTACAAAATGGGAATCTGGATAGTTTAGTACTTCTATGATAAAGAGAATAGACAATAAGGAAAGAAGAGAGGCGTTGGCAATGACATGAAATCTTATGGAGTAGCTGCAGCTGCTCCTTGAGCGGAGGGCTCGTTGGAAGTGTTGGACTCGTTGGACTCAGCAACTCCTTGGCCTCGGCACAGAGGGCAAGAGTTTCGGCCAGTAGTTAGCCACTAATGAAACAGTCAGCTGTAAGGCCAATAGAAAATGGAGGTGCGAGTGAATACCTGATCGATGCATTCTTTGTGGTAAGTATGCTTGCATTTGTTAAGCTGTCGAACTTCCTCTGCTGCCTGGTAGTCGCTAAGACAGATCAAGCATCTCTCCGTTTCTCCAATGGCGATGGTTTCATCGCCTTCTAGGGCTTCTGCAACCAAAGCACCGGCATACTCGACTAAACGGAACAGACCGCCTGCCGAAGAGACGTCGTCCTCTGAGGCAACGGGAGGCTTTGCTGGACCAAGGAGTGAAGACAACAGAATCATATCTTCATACGTCGGGTTCTGTGGCATTGTCAGCTTCATCCTTCTTATTTCTTATAAAAATCACTTACGTCAGTAAACAGACTCGGCGTTGCAAAAGCCGGGTGGTTTTCAGAAAGGTTGGTGCCGACAACATAAATCACCCAAGTACGGCCCGTAGTGGACGGTGTTGGCTGATCTGGTTCGACAACGCCATTGCGCCGCGCAGCACCCAAACCCAAATGACGATGGCGAGCAAACTCCGAATCACTTCGCCGGCGTTGCCGGGCACCAGTAGTAGGAGCTGTAGTAGTCGAAGCCTCCTCCGGCTCAACCATGGGTTGTCGGGGAGATTCTTCGTGAACCTGAGGGAGAGGGTTCGGAAACATGGCAGAAGCTGAGGATGGCCTCCGGCTGGGCGTAGAGTTTCCCGACGAAACTGCAGACAAGGCGGGTTCAGCGGGCGTTGATGGGGGAGGGTTCGGTCCGGGAGGACTGTCTGATAGGGTAGACGAGGGTACACCAGTAGAGTTAGAATCTGGCGGTCTTCGTTGGGATTCATTCGACAAGGAGCGGCGTGGATGACCATCTAAACCACTAAGGATCGAGTTGGCAGATCCATCGATAGGCCTAGGGGGTGGCAGCCGGGAAGAACCATCGGCATTTCGGAATAGGTTGCTGGTGCTGGGGCGGTCTCGTGGCACAGCAGTTGATGGCATCAACGGCAGGCCAAGAAGAGCGTCCAGCCCCATGCCGCCAGTGTTTTGTTGGCCACCAGGAGGCCCATTGCTGGGAACTGACCTCACTCCAACGACTACTAAAGTCACGGTCCGACCCTCGGTTGTCTCCTCGCCAGTCTCGTCAATATCCATTGGGTCTGAAACCCCAGGACCGTTGTTGTCTCTATTCCCCGTACTTGGCCGACCACCTTGGTTGTCAGAGTTTGCAAAACGAAAGACACGCAGGAAGTTAACCGGCGCCGGAGCCGCACTGCCATCTGAGGGTGGGCTTGGAGTGCCTAACACACCCGAAGGGCTACCCTGAGTAGACGTGGCCTGCTGCAAGCTTTGAATCAAATTTTCAAGAGATGCATCTAATCCATCATTTCCAAGGGACTGGATGTTAGGAAGAGTAGGAACCGTGCTACCCGAAAGTTGTGCTGCAATAGCGGTAGCGGCTAATTGGAGAACACGAGAAAGAGAAGTTTGCTCTTCACGCCGTGGTATCCGAGACGAACGAGAGCGTAGAATACCAGGTAGTCTTCTGACAGGACCTGGTCCCTGGTTCATACGTGCTCGAGGGGAAGTGGAGGTTAAGCCGTCCATAGGTGATGGCTCGACCGAATCCATTTCTGCAGCCTCATCAAAACCCATGGTGGTATCCATCGGAGCCAAAGGAGGAAGTAAACGGTCAACGTCTGACATGCTTGAGCGTGTTGGTTGTTGAGGAGAAGCAGTACTCGCCTCATCGGGACTCGATAAAAAGGGTGGCCCGAACAAGTGAGAAATTGGTGTGCTCAAAGAATTTCGCACACGGTTCAGACGAGGGCTGCGCCGCCATCCTCTTACAGAACCTGGCAATGTCTCCATATTTGGGTTGAGATATCTTGATTGTAGTGAATCATCCGAAACCAGTGCTCCGTCAGATCGAGGAAGTGGATAGGGGCCGCGGATCGAGCGACGTCTGGTGATGCCCCGAGATCCCAGTGAATGGAAGGGAGAGAAACGTCCGCTGTGTGTCGTTTCGGTTCGCGTAATAGACCTCGAGATGCGGCCGTTTCGATGGGCATGGCCTTCTGCTGGTGTCTCCTCTTCGCTATTAAGCAAGCCACGAATAACGGAGTTGGGCAAAATTCGGGATCCTAATCTCGACATGGTTGACTGCCTCCTGGACATGAGTCGTGACGCCGAGGGCCCACGCGAGCCTTGTAGAGATTCTGAAAGTGGCCGGAGGTCTTGTGAATAATCGATAGTGTTGGTTGGTTGGGTGTTGCCACTATTAGCTAGCATGCTGGATAGATATGAGGACGATGGGTCTGCTTCGAAGTTGAAAGCGCCGTTGCTTTGAGGGTCACCACCCTCTTCCCGAGAGAGATGGGTATTTATCGGTTGTTCTGACATGTCGTGACGATTCAAAGAACTGCTGTGGCCATTGCTATGTAGCTGTGAGGGTGTAGTGCTTCGCGCAGCGTTCTCTTGCCGTTGATCCCGTTGTGAAGAAGATGCTTGTCCCATAGTAAAAACTGGCCCCACCCAAGTATTACCACGCAGAAAGGTGGCGAGTGGCGGTTGTTATTATAATCACGCAGAACAAGTGGGTGCTAAAGCTCCATGAAAGGCGTCACGTCACAAGTCGGAAATGACAGCGATAGCGGGAAGCGATTTGTGACGGGGACGTCTGATAACGGCGGCGGCGGCGATGATGCGAAGAGAGCGAAGAGTCTGGTAAGGTTGCGTAGAAAGAGACAGCCAGAAAGAGATTTCAAACTCGGGTGATTCGAATGTCAGCAGAGAAGGCCGAGGATGCGAACGTATATCCGTGAAATAGGTGATGGGCGATAAGGCTGTGAGGAAGCATCCGATGATGTGGCGACCAGAGTGATGCGGCGATGTGCTGGAATTCAAAACACCTCAGCAAGTGGTACTGCCACTCAAAGCCAGAACTGAGGTGTTGATGAGAGGAGGACACACGAACAGCAGGCGAGGAGGGCTGATGGTGGCGCCTGGGATGTGAAACAGAACAGTCATCAACGATTCAACAGGAGGAGCAGTAGGCTTGGCCTGGTCGAACCACCATGAGAAAGCGACAGACGGATGGCCTCGCAGTCGACAGAGCAGACAGACTGAGGTGAAGCAGGCGCGGTCAGAGACCAGAGGGTTAACAGCGGACAACAAATAATCTGATGTGTAACTCGGAACACCGACGAGGGTGAGGGGGCCGCGTGACGCCAGCCGCAGCCTGAGGCACTTAAATCACTTAATCACTTAATAATGCATTCGGGAGGAGGCGGCAACCGGGAGCCCACCCGGGTATTATTATTAAATGTTACAGGTCTCTCTGCAAATGCATGGATGTACTATTACTACTGTTTGGTATCTGTACTGCATTTTACGAGTCCTGCAAGCTCGAGTGTGCATTGAATAAGAAAAGACGCTTTCTGAGCTATCGTACTGTCCGGCAACAGAAGCAATTTCATGTATTAACCACCTATAATACGATTATCCTCACTATGAACAATCTGCTGTTCCATCTGTTTCTCTCGGTGACTAAGTTCTCACTCTTACTGATTATTAATGTGACAACTGAATCAGTGATCACTGACTGTAGTGAATCATTGAACAAGTCGCGCTCAATCAGCCAATCACAGCGCACATCGATGCCAAGACCTCCAACTCGATTATTGCAGTTGCCCGCAAAGAAACTTGCCGACTTCAACAAGCTGCTTTTTCTCCTTTGTTCTCGCCAACGAGCATGAAGCCTTGAGAAAATGCGCCATACGCACAACCTGGGTATTTCGACAGTGCTCTGGGATTCATGAATAATCCCAAAGTCTCCGTTTTCTCTCTGCCGCTCGCACTATGGCAGCAGAAGCCCAGTGTTCGTGTCCAAAAGTACGACGCTCGAGCCGGACACAAGCGGCGGAAGTCTGGAGACCATTGGGACGATGAAGATCCTGATAAAGGTGACACGGACGTGGACACCTGCCCCGAGGTGACTTATAGCCAAGGCCCATCGCTTGTTCTATCGCCAGACGAGGCGCACCAGTATCGAACTGCCGGTCTGCCATTTGATCAAGAGCTTCCTGGCGGGAAATTCCCACACGCCAGTGTAGGGGACAAAAAAAGAAAGCGGCCATATAAGCATCATATCGAAGAGCTGTCGAAACAGTCGCCTCCCATCTTTATTCCTGGATCCGAGACAGTAGACAGTACCCTGCATTTGCGCCACTTGGGTGTGCTCACCACTATCCTGCACAGATGTCTTCTGGAAGGCGACTTTTCACGCGCTGGCCGTGCATGGGGCATGCTCCTTCGCGAGAGAATCGGTGGCAACTTGATTGATATTCGACTACAAGGAAGATGGGGCATTGGAGCCGAGATTCTCTTTCGCCAGCCTCCCAGGGAATTACGAGCCAAGACTCCGGAACCCGTCGACATCAGCGACAAGCATCTTTTCACTCGGCAAGGCTTCGAAGCTGCAAAAGCGTACTACGAGGGCCTAATCATTCAGTATCCATATCGCAAGTATGCGCCGGATAGCGTCAGCTCCATGCATTTTTACCCGGCTATGTTCAGCTTGTGGATCTATGTCGTAGATACAGAGAGCACGAATGCTAGAGAAGCAGCCGAAAACGAGGAAGATGACGCTGTGTCTGACATTCTCTCGGAAACAGGCGATGTTTCCATGACGGATAGCATCGACGATCAACATCGAAAATTATCGACACGAATTACCAATATTCGATCAAAAGAACTGACCGAAGCACTGGAAATCGCAGCGCGCATGGACGAGCTCCTCATATCACCGCCTTACTCGGACAGCCCAGAACTCCTCCAGCTTCGAGGAATGGTGGCCTTGTGGATTGGAGATTTGATGGTATCTTCTCTTCCAGAGGAGCCCACAAATATACGCGAAGAGCCCGCAGACTCATCCCAAGTGCTGCTCGCGCGAAGAGAAGCGAATCTTGCCAAAAAGAAACGAGAGGCTGAGAAAATGAAAGCAAATGAACTTTTTGAAAAGGCAAAGATGCGGCGTCGGGTGAACCAGTCAGTCGAAGATCATCATATGTGAATAGTCTAAACTTTGTAACAAATAGCTTTGAAGATACCCCATGTACAATTAAAAATTTTGAGTTATTCATCACTTCTTACAATCGACATAAAAATATTAATGCTCCATGTAAATCACGTGCGCCGAAGCCAAAATAGCCGTTGATGGGCGCCGGCAGTTACCGCAGCTAGCCAAGCTCTATCGAGATTGGGCGGCTCCACCAAAACAAAGACAACCTCAACGTCTGAGGATCAACCTCAATGCTCAGGTATTGCTTTTGATGTAGTCTTGCATTGCTTTTTTTTTGTTGCTGTGTGGAGTGGTTTGTCCCAAAAATGGGCGTTGGCGATTACATTCATGCAAGAGAGGGCGATCACCATCAACATCAACCTTTTCAGCGCAGCAACAAGGAACAGCTGTTCAAGCTTCAACAACAACAACAACAACAACAACAACAACAAGAAAGACAAGACATACAAATCAAAGAGAGACCTGGAAGCGGCCTGCAGTATTCAAGATTTTCAAGACCCCTGTCATGGCAACACGAAGCCTATACGCAACAGCTGCAACAACAACAGCAACAGGAAGAACAAGAAGCTGCTGCTGCAAATTACAAAAGCGTCTTTGATACAGATGTCGAGGGCGTCGACGACTCGACAATAACAGTGACAAGCGTCACTGCTGGCAACGATCATGGATTTGAGCTTTTTGGCAATCGCCATGTTACCTCTATCAACTGGAACGATAGTGTGCCTCCTTCCGAGTCCGAGCAGTCTCTTCGGCCTGCGGAAGACCAGGCTGAACTACTCGACCAAGAGTATGGCAAGCATTCTCCAATCTCCGTGATAGGAGACGAAGCTGCCAATGCAAATAAGAAAGTGACGGATACATTGGACTGGGTCCGGTATCAAGTTTCTCAACAGTCTTCAACAAATGGCGACGACAGCGCAGGTGATGATCATGCACGTCCAAAGAGGAAATCTCTAGGACGAACAGATTATTCCAGGATACCCATGGCCTCATCTCGAATGGCGCTGAACCGCAGCGACAGCGACCCCGTGCCTCGATTTTCCGCCGCCATGAAGAAGAATAATAAAAATAGTGGAGAAGAACCCAACATGTCGCAGATGACGGCGTCGTTGGGTCATCGTCGCAACAACACTAATAATAATTTCTCTCGCAGTTTGGCAACTACGCCGAACAACCGGTTCAATTTCAAGACTGAGCGTCCGTACGAACGCCTTATTCAACCGCAGCAGCAGTCTCCTACTCGTCGGGCCAGTGGTCCACGGCCACAGCCGCCTGAGCGACAAAAGTCGACGGGTCTTTTCAAAAGAGATCAAGCGAGGAGAGAGCGGGGATCCTCGTCTTTCAATTTTTACGACAGCTTCCTTGATAATAAAATCAAGAGTACCCTAGACGCAAGTGACGACGAAGGGTTAGAAGACGACACACTCAGTCTCAACATGGACTCGCCACCACCAAAAAATACCAGACAGCAAAGAGAAGTCCCAGCAACCGTGACAACACCGGCAGCAGCCCTCTCACTCTCAGATTTTGACCATCAGGACCGAAAATTCGAGTCCGACTATCCCGACGAAATCCTTCAACAAATGCAATATTCTCAACTCGAAAAGGAATCCTTTGACCACACCCCAACACCACCAGCAATCACAACTCCTAAAAAACCCCTTTCTCCTCCTTCAGATACTGCAAAGACCGCCAGCGAAAAGCTGTCATTTGTATTAAACTCCCTCCCCATCGAGGAAGACCGTCATCGATATCTATCTTCCATGACCTTACCCGAATGGGAAGAATTCGGCGACGAACTGATCGGTCGACTTGGCGATATGATGAGCAAGATCAAAGACGCGCGCCATGCTCGTCGGAAAACGACGGCCGTGTTCGAGGCAGAAATCAAGCGGAGACATGACCATGTCCAGAAGAGCGATAAAGAGCTTGATAAGAAACTTGCTGAGATGAAACAAGGTGGTATGGGTATGTTGAAAGGGTTGAAGCCGACATGAAAAAAAAAAAAAAAAACGGAGATGACACCACGGAATCGTCTGTTTGTTATCAGTTCTGCATAAGATCAGCGAGTTTTATTTTTCGTGTTTTTTTTTTTTTCACGTTGCATTGTTGCTGAATATTATGCATTGAGGAGGACTTGGCGTCATGATTATGGGTATAGATGCTTTGATACTGTATTTTGTCACAATTTAAAATTGGGCTGCTATGACTGTGCATGTCTTATGCAATGAGTGGTATTCTACATGGTGATAGGCTTCAATAGAGAATGACAGATGTTGTGTAAACACAAGGACAAAAAACAAAGCTCAATATGTGTGTGTAATATCCGGTCTCCCCCCTAGTATAACGCCAGGTAAATGCTCCAATGAAATAATGGCCCGAAAATGGTACATGAAAAAGTCGGTTTATTGATTTGATTGAAACAGTGCTGCGGCAAGTCTTTTGTAGTCCTGGAGCAGCGCGGCAACTTCGCCCACACGTAGATCTTGGGCATCTTGAACTTCCAGGAACCTTCTGATAGGTGGATCCAACCTTGCTGCTGTTGAAGACTCTAGTTCTGATGCTTTCACATCAATAGGCAGGGACTTCATACGGTCTGGCAGTGCAGATGAACCGCCACCGACAGGCGTCTCTGGGGTATTTCGCCCAAACCCTCTAATCATCCCTGGAATGTGACTAAGTGGATTAAAAGTGTTGCCAAAGTTCTTCATCGATTCCAATGGTGTTGCAGGGCCAGAGTTGAAAATGGAACTCCCACCACTTGGGCTAGGGGTAATCTGATCTCGTGAATTCAGTCGAGATGCCGCCCCGGGTCTTCTGCTCTCGGTGCTGCGGGTACTGTCCGTGCTTCTATCTCGTGGAGTCTTGCGCGGATCTTCTGGCTTCAAGCTTGCTGATGGCCGTCTGCCACCTTCTCTCGTGGCAGCATCTTCGATCGAAATCTCACTTGCTACTTCGCTGTCGTTTACGATAGGAGGGCTAGTCACAAGGCGTCTAGCTTCGTCCAGTGTTTTGGGCACGAGCGGTTGTTCGTTTGCATCGCGGTTAGATTGCATTTCCTTCATGCGTCCAACCACAAAATTGAAACTGTTATCCAGTGCATTGCTGAGGTTCTTCAGTCCCTGGTCAGCAGTACTGCGTACTGCATCATTTGCAGCGCCCAATACCTTTGCAGGCGGTTGGAATAGGTTACTAAGACGTCGCTGTTGCACTGTTGGTGTGCTGAGCTGAGATCTCGATAGTGTGCCAGAAGCCGTCTCTCTGGTAGACTTTGCGAATTCTGCTGTTGCTGTGTCTGAAGAATCCTTCAAGGGAGTGGGCTCAACTTCTGTCATTGCAGCATTCAGAAGCCGTGGTTGACCGTCAGCAGGAAGATCTGCACTCAGACTTGTTAGATCCACAGCCTCTAGGAAAGCAATTGCAGCCTCCAGGTTGGTTAAACAGTAAGCAGACTCCCCGTCCATCTTGCTCGCGGATCTGAGTCGTTGGATGAAAAGAAGATTACTTATCACGTTGATTCCTTCCGGAGGAGATGTGATTAACGTATAAATAAGTGTGGGCAAAATCTCGTCGGCTGAGGACGATGACCCGAGCAAAGTCGTTAGTGTATCGACAATTGCTTTGTGTGCGGCTTTCAAGTACTGGAGCTTTCCCAACGGGTACTTTGCTTCATTCATTTTACTCAAATATTCTCGAGCCGGTGCGAGCCGTGAACTTGCATCGGCCTCTTTCCCTTCACTAGTCTCAGGAAGCTCGATTCCAAGGTCTTTCAGTCCGATACCAAAAAGAGACAATGCCGCTGTCTTGGAACGCAATTTCTCATCCCGTACTTCATCAAGAGTACTTTTATGACGCCAAATCTTGTCATAGATGCGCTCGCAGGCCCGTCGTTCCACCGTCTCCTCCAGGGCAAGACGCTTGTACGGTAATTGTTTTCGCGCTTTTCGCCTCTCCGTGACTTCGGAAGCCGTAAGCATCTGTGTGGTGGTGACTTTCCCTGCGTCTTTCTGGGACGCATTGGCCGGGGAGCCATCGCGGTTGATGCGCGATGCGAGAGTTGAGATGTGAGTGGCGATGTGGGAGTCGGCTCGAATATAGAACTCTTGAAACAGAGTAGCGATTCTCTCAATCGAAGGAGGGGTTGAGTGAACTCGGGCACTTAATGACTGAACAAACCTACACGTCATCGATAGATCAGTAATTGAATGGATACAACAGCGTGAAGAGGGTCGTAAAATAACCTGTCGGTCATGCTGGCCAATTCTATTGGGAGCTGATGCTGAGTATGCTCGCTTGAAAGGGTTTCAACCGACTGCTCGCCATGTCCAGCGCCGTCCTCGTCCGAGTCTACCGAGTCACGCTTCTCAAAAATATCGTGTCCATGCTGTGTCGCATCAACTGTTGTTTCCAAGGCGGTCGCATTGTCGCTATCTCTAGCTCTCATGGTGCTCATATCTTGCATGGTCTTTGCTCTATTTGCTCTATTCAGCGGAGAGGTGTTGGCGCTCGACTCCATCCGAGTGAAAGAGCGCGTGGGATGTAGCGCTCTCGGAGGCCGCGAGCTGTTCTCGGGCGATCCTGTGGAAGCCATTAATTATCAGCAGCTGGGTAGGCTTGCCAGCAAGCAACACAGGCTGTTGAGTTGATCTGCTGATAACAGATATCAATAAAAATAAACAGCTTGTTAGTGACCAAGACCCGCTTGGGCTACTTAGCTTGCGGCCGCTGCAGGCAGCAAGCACTAGCAGAGGGAAGAGTAACAGGTTGTAAGGCGACTCAACCATGCAGATGGGCTACTGGCATCCAATGGAGTGAGGCAGTCAGCGACGACTCCCCATCGATGCAGATCGGGTCAGAAGGTCAGGCTGTAAGGTGTCCGCTGTCGCCATCGCAGTCAAGTGTCAAGTGACCAGCCTGGGCCGTCACGTGCCGGCCCGCCGGGCGGGTGTTGATAAGGCAGGCGCCTCGCCCGGCTGCGTCATCCCAGGTACTACTACTACTATGTTGTTATCGGCATCCGACTGATCGTTGACGCTGACGCTGACTGCTTCGGCTCAGCTCGAGTCGACACCACGCGCTCTGTATTTCTGCTGCCTCGACTGTCACAATGCCGCGTCGCTCGCGAGACTCCTCGCAATGGCGATTCTCGTCGAGTACTGCCGCCCGGCTGCTCGTCACTTTCTACGCGGGACTCGCCCTCGCCACAGCGTCCCGCGGTCCCTATCACAACCAGTATCCCATTATACCGCCTCAAATCCCCCAAGGAGAGGGTTCGAGCCGAGGAGATGGGCAACATGAGTTTGTAAGGATCTAGTTAATATTTTCCATCTTTCATTTCTGACCATTCTATAGACTCTCCGTCATATTCACCTCCGCGGTACAAACCAAGACCCGGACCTCCATTTGAAGCTCGACGTTACACCAGAAACGCGGTTGGTGACAATCGCCGAGGATACGGGCTTGCCAGAGCCTCTTGAAACATCGCACATGGATACCTTGTCCATAAAATCAAACTCTTTATATATTCAGAGGCTGGCAGACCGCCGACCTTCGGTGATCGAAAGCCATCTCGAGTACGCTAGGACTTCGGGGGCTGCGACAGTTTTGTCTGATGATGCCTGGGTCATGGATGAGGTCGAAGGACCGGATGTTACCAACAAAGAAACCATTCTTACCCTTGCGAAAATGACGGCAAACGATTATATTGAAGAACCAGGCACTGGTGACTGGAACGTAATCAGTGGACGATTTAACTGGTCAACGAGCTTCGGTTGGCAGGGAGATAGTTTGAGAGGTCATATATATGCGGACAAAACCAACAGCACTGTTGTTATTTCGTTGAAGGGGACATCACCTGCGCTATTTGACGGAGCAGAGACGACGACGAACGATAAAGTGAACGATAATTTGTATTTCGGTTGCTGTTGCGGTCAGGGGAACTCTTATCTTTCGCGTCAATCGTGCGACTGCTCTACATCGGTCTACACCGCCAACTTGACTTGCATTGTCGAAGCGATGCGTGATAAGAACCGTTACTACCAGGCTGCCATCGATCTATATACGAACGTGACCGCAGTTTATCCCCAGGCCAATGTTTGGCTGACGGGCCATTCCCTTGGTGGAGCGATGAGCGCGCTTCTTGGTCTTACATTCGGCCTTCCGACCATTACTATTGAAGCCATACCGGATGCGCTTCCTGCAGCAAGACTTGGGCTACCCACTCCCCCTGGTTACGATCCTTTACTCCCCCAACGACGGACGAACACTGGCATCTTCCATGTCGGGCATACGGCTGATCCCATCTATACGGGAACATGTAACGGTGTTGGCGCTACTTGCACTTGGTGGGGATACTCTCTCGAGTCGGCATGCCATACTGGATCAATGTGCGTTTATGATACGGTCGAAGATAAGGGTTGGAGAGTTGGAATAGGCACACATCGAATCAAGTCCGTTATCAAGGATGTCTTGCTCAAATACGATGAAGTTCCACCGTGTGTGCCGGAAGTGGAATGCTATGATTGCCAACTGTGGAAATACTTCAAGAGCAATGGGTCTGAAATCACTACAACCACGACTACAACAACGACGTCAACATCAACGCCGATCACCAGAACATCGACGTGCCAAACTCCAGGGTGGTGGGGCTGTCTGGACAAGACAACCACTACCGGCATGCCTACTACGACTACAGAAGATATCACGACCACGACTTTGACGTCAACTTCGACTTGTAAAACACCAGGATGGTTTGGTTGCTTGGACAAGACGACTTCCACTGTTTCTACTACGCCTTATATACCCATTACAACAGCGATTTCAACTTCAACGTCAACTTCAACTTGCCAAACACCAGGATGGTTTGGCTGTAATGATAAGACGACTTCGGCAAGCGAATCTACCACGATCGCACCAGAAGTCATCATAACATCTGCTCCCGATACTGGAAAGCGGTAGCTAGGTTTTATGAGATTTGGGGTCACGGCGTTATAATAAATAAAGATTTTTCTAGACGCATTTTCTGTCACCAACCAATTTGGATTGTTGTTGTTCAGTTTTTGTCATTCATAGGCAGTATAGCGAAATACACGAGAGGAAAACTCTTCCTTCTTCATACAACTGAGCCGATTAATGCAAAGTTCTCGTGGATACAATAACAATAAGAATAACACCTCGGCTTCTAGACCTTGTCAGCACTATTATGTTAATGAATCGCAATGACACTGACACGTTCTCCATAGTGACGTGAGGGGTTCCTTTGGTTCCTTGGATTCCTTGGATTATACACACTAATTTACCCCTCCTTGGCTTCTGGTGGCATGTCTCTTCAACAGACCTGGATTCGATTGGATCAAGAGTTGCAGGATTCCAAACCGGATGTACTTTGACAGGTAATGATTAACCGGCGACCCTGCATAAAGTCGCAACCAGACAGACAATGGCTCTGTTGTTGACCCCTGACGACATTTCCATCCCTGACATTGCCAGTTGCAAAACGCATCCGGGTTTTTTTTATCAAAGCGAAAACGTGAGTGATAAGAAGGAAAATAGAAGAAGAAAAAGTGTCAAAAAAATGTCAACCAGTTCCCTGGAACATCGAGCATGGCTGTGCTCTCGAGCCTCGTCGGAGGGAAAATAAAGCGAGGCTTGTGGCACAACGCGCGCCAACAGGGTTGAAGTGTTTCTTTCTCTTCTGCAGCTTTCCGGATAACCTTCTTTTTTTTCTTTCTCTCTCTCTCTCTTTTCGCGCAGAGCTCTACTCTCTCATTTCCTCGTGCTGATGTTGTCGTCCGTAGTGAATCTTATGCTTGTTTCCTTGGCTACGTAGAATGGACATTACGTTTATTTCGATACATGGTGGGTAATCAACAATTTGCCACTCGCAACACGCCCTTCATTTAGTTAACACAAAAGAAAACGCAGACACAACCCAAAATGCTCGAATCTTGTACGCTTCCAGCTCGATCGAATATATCCTGGGCCACCAGCCGCAAGAGGTGACGCAAAAGCCATGCTGGGAATTCTTCCATCCGGACGAAATCCCGTTTGCGCGAAACATACTCGGCCGCGGCGTCAAGCTCGACAAGGCCGCCAATCTCAAATACTGCCGGATCAAGCACAAGCTGGGGTTTTGGGTGTGCTGCGAGTGTGTCTTTTCCGTCGTGTATAATGTCGTTGTCGCCTGTACGAGTGTTTATCGTCAGGGGGCTTCTAGTCAGAGTGAGTATAGCATATAAAAATTTGTTTTTGGCTTTCTATCCTGACTTGCAAAAAAAATAGAGCGAGCTATTGATGCCCCCATAATTCGAAAGATGTTCACATCTTCTCCGCTGGATCCTCGCTATCATATGCTCTCCTATCTCTCATCCAAGTTCAGCCAGCCGCCAGAGCATTCCACGAACGAACTTCGTGCGGCTTTGTTTCTCAATCGATTCACTCGTACCTTGACCATCATGTTTGCAACCGACAGCGTCGCGGAAATTTTCGGAGTCACGCCACAGCAACTCGTTTCTAAAAGTTTTTATCACTGTATTCAAGAAGACTGTCTACAGGATGCTGTGCGCTGTCTGGAGAGTGCCAAGGCAAACAATTCAATAGCCTACCTCCGTTTCTGGTATCGGGATCCCCTTCAAGGTGAAGGTAGGGCGGAGGCACATCGCGAAAACCATGCAATCGATCCAACAACCCTGCCAAACATATCGACTCAGTGTAATCTTGGTTCTAACGGTTTGCGTTCAGGGAGACTGGGTGGCGACAACACCACACAACAATCTCAATCTCAATCTCAATCTCACACTCAAAGCCGGTCGAATCGAACCAGCGTGGAAGTGGAGGCAGTAGTCTCATGCGCATCAGACGGACTCGTCGTTGTTCTGCGTCGAGCTCGACCGATGATTCCTCAGCAAATGCAGCCAAGTCAGCAGGCGCCACCAGCACCATATGGATTATTTGCGTCGCCTTGGGCTACCCAACCGATATACCCTCAGTGGAATCGCCCTGCGTCACAGCATATGCCGGGCCAGAGTCATTTGAGCCATTACCAGCCACCCTTGCCTGTCAATCCTCAAATATATCCCGGTTACAGCTCCGGTTATAATCCAACTGCTACAGCAGCAGTACCGGGGTCTCTTCCATATAACTCCACAAGCCCTCATCACCCATACTCGCCGCCCAACCATCTACATTCGCATGACTTACTGCAGACGATTCGCGAAGTGGCTGTCTTTGCATGGGGTGTGGTAGGCATCAACGGGTCTCTGGAGCAATTCAGAAGCGGACGCCCCCAGGGAGATGCACTTCCCGCGGAGGGCATCCAGGTTTGGGACGCCCTGGCCGCTTTGAAGCAGGAAAATGACTGTGATGATACGGATACGGACATGCAAGACAGTCGCAAGGACGACGAGGAACTTGAGAAGAACAAACTTGAGTCTGGAGATAATCAGGAAGGTAGCAAAGAGATAGCATAAACTAATACCGTTGTCATTACCGATCTACGTAGTTATTTGTCATATTTGTCAACATTATAATCGAGGTCAATGTGAGTTAAAAAGTTCAAAAGTTCAAAATTGTTTTCTCATTAATACATCCAAGAAGCAACCATAAAAGTGGTGTCCATCATAAAGAATAATTTACTTGTTCAATCCCAACGGATTCTCAGCAGTCTGCTTCTGACCACCAACAGACTCCTTCGTTTTTCCTCCAGCGCCACCAGCACCACCACCAGCACCGCTTATCCCACTACCAATACTCTGACCAGCACCCGACGCAGTATTGCCCAGTCCCTGAGTTACATCAGACACTGTATTTCCAAGCCCCGATGTTGCGTCGCCGACGGTCTTGCCCAGGTTTCCGAGAAGACCACCGGCGGTATTGGTCACGCCGCCGACAGTTTTGCCGGCTGTGTCGGTGATGCCGCCTAATATGTTGTCTGTGGCGTCAGTATGAAATTATTTATTCAAAAAAGGGAGGAGATATGTACTGTTGTTGCCGCCCTGGTTGTCCGACATGGTGTTGATATCACAGGTTGTTTGAAAGATTGTTTTGAAGAACGAAACTTGGTATGTAATAGTCAAAAGGAACAGTCTTTGTAATGTTTATTATGAAGATAAAATCAAATACAAGAAACGAATGCGTGGCGGAAGCGCTCTATTTATCAAACAGCCAGCGCTGATATCATCATACCCCAGATCTTTGCGACCGGTTAGGGCTAGATGATATCATGTCTGTCTGTGGAGCCAGCCACTACGTATGTAGTATTAAATAGCAGTTATATGTACTGCTTGCTATTAATAGGATCAACATGTCATATGTCATAGCCCAACTTTGTTTTGTTATTGTGTTTCTAACGGTCAGAATTGGTTTGATTGCTTGTGCGCTGACGGATGTGGCTGTTGCGGGGGCAAATCAGTCATAGAGATGCTGAAAGCTGATGTTTTACTATTATTCTCTGGTTCAGATATCGATTGGACTACCTGACTTTTTATTATTAAAAAACTGTTCCATGGTGATAATTAAAAGCTACGTCTAAAAAATCAGTGTTGAATTTCTGGTTTTTCAAGTTTGATGCGCACGATCCTCATGACGTAATTGCAGGTAGAGAAATCCTACGGATTCGTATTTTTTTGCGATGTTACGTCGAGGGATTCATTACTGATATCTGAATTGAGACATGAAAAGACTTCTGGGCAATTTTCAAAGGTATTCCTAATGGTCTAGAAAGAGTTTTGTGATGTAGATCCGTAGATGATGACAGTAGCGCTGCGTGGGTTATGTATGTCAACAAGAACAAACAGACAATGCAACGCCTTTATATCGTCGGTTATAAGAGCTGTAACGTGCCTCTCTCAACCAAGACCATCCCTATCCCCATTTTCTTCCTGATAAACACGAACTTGACTGCCCCCTCTAACCTCCTTCGCAACCACAACAGTTTCGTAACCGCCTGCGATTTCGCGCCCACCTTCATCGCCCTCAAAATCCTCGCCCCATGGCAGAGCATCAATATCGATCTCCCATCCGAGCAGACACTTGAGCACAACCATCGCCCCGGCTTTGCTCATCACGACATTGCGTTCCTTGCAGCGCTCGTCGCAGACACACTCAACACAGCCCTGCGGCGTGATGCAAGTGCAACTCTCGATACGCGCGACTGCGCGCCGTAGCAGGCTGTCGATGAACTCAAAGGCTTTCAACGCAATACCAGAGCCAGAAGAGCCGCCCTTGGCGTCGTAAAAGGTCAGTCGGGCGGGCCGTTGGCGACGCGGTGGTTCGAGGGCGTTTTGTTTGTCGTTGGCGCGTTTGAGGTTCTTGCCTAGTTCTTTCTTGGCTACTTTGCATTCAGTGCGTACGTCGCCGGGGAGAGAGATGACATAGGTGGGTAGCAGAGACAGCACGGCGTGCTCGGCGGCGTGGATGGCGGCTGCGATGTTGAGACGGCGGGATTCAAGGATTTCGAGTGCTTGTTTGGGCACGTCGAGCCACATGCCTTTGGTAAATGTGTCAATGGGCGGGTTGTCCACTTGCACAGCATCGAGCACTCGCCCGCGCTTGTCGATCTTGAAGAATCCGTATACCACCGCGTGTATCTGTATCGCGCCAAAGTATGCGCGTGACGTTGACGAGCCGCTGATGTGTCGAATTGCTTCTGTCTCGATCGGGTCGATGTCGGTGTAATCGCGCTGTTGTGTGTTCCAGTCCACTTGTACTTCGACTACACGGGCAATTCGTTTCTCGACGTTGAGCTCTCTGACAACATACGTCAATCCCTGGTGCATGAAAATGCCACCTTCGTAGATGGTAAAGAATGCCCGCGATTCTTCGACTTCTTCCAAGACCATGTTTCTGTTATGAGTGATGTCGACGACGGCAAATGCGCTATCTTCCATATCTCGAATTGACACGAATTGCGACGGTTTGGGCCGGAATCGTTCATTGCAGTGATAGTATCCGAGTGCGTCTCGGACGAGACGAGTCGAAGCAAACTCGCCAAGCTGTTGCCCAAAATAGGCTTTGTCTTCCTCTGGCTTCAGGGGCATTTCGAATGCGGCGCATTGAACATGACCTTCTAAGACGAGCTCGTTTGTCAGGTCCACTTGTAATTCACAGTCAGGTTTACTAAAAATCTCCTCTGGGTTGCTCATATAGTGTTGATCCGTTGGAAAACTGTCGCCGATGAGGACAGCCAACGAATCTTTGTTTCGTCGACCAGCTCGTCCGCTTTGTTGCCGCAGATTTGATATTGAAAAGGGAAATCCCAGAGTCAAGACTGCATCTAGAGAGCCAATATCCACTCCGAGCTCAAGTGCGTTGGTCGCCACGATGCCCATCAATCTGCCATCGAACATCTCCTTCTCGATTCGCCGTCGATCCTGCGGGCTGTAGCCGCCGCGGTATCCCATGACCAGTTGGCCAACCTCTGGTCGTTCCAGTGCTTGAAATTCATTCTTGACTGCCGCAAGTAAAACCTCACACAACTTTCTGATTCGACAGAATGCTATGACCCGAACACCGCGCAGGATAAGCTGGCAGAATAGCCTTGCTGTCTCGGCGACACTATCCCCTCTACCAGACGTAGGATCATGTGGATCTTTAAATGGCGTATTCCAGCATATGAACTCTTTTCGGCCAGACGGGGAGCCGTCAAAGTCAGTCAAGCGAACGTCGTCTATGCCAAAGATGGTCTTCATGTGCTCTACCGGATTAGCGACGGTCGCAGAGCACGAAATGAACTTCACATGTCGATTGCCTACAGCAGCGCAAATCCGTCGTAATCGCCGCATTATAAAGGCGACATGAGACCCAAAGAGACCGTTGTACGAGTGAAGTTCATCCACAACGACGAATTTTAGATGCTGCAAAAATGTGCGCCACGAACTTTCCTGCGGTAAGATGGTGACATGCAGCATGTCGGGATTCGTAAAAATAATGCGGCCTTCATCACGAATCGTGTTCCGCTCGCTCATAGGGGTATCTCCATCAAACGTTTCGACAATCATATCCTCCAGGCCATCCATGTAAGCTAGCAGCTCTTTCATGCTACGCTTCTGATCCTGCGCGAGGGCCTTGGTTGGAAAAATATAAATGCCTCGACTATTTGGATCATTTTCAAGTTCATGTAGCATCGGAATCTGGTAGATCAATGACTTTCCGGAATTTGTTGACGTGGAAACAATGACGCTATGTCCATCGTAGATGTTGTTTATAGCTTCGGCCTGATGCGAGTACAGCTGGGTGATTCCTTTGGTATTGTAAAGGGCATTGACAAGATTTTGTGACAGTTGAAAGGACAGATCCCCATAGACTGGCAATCGCGAGTCAAAAACTCGATGGCCCTCCGGCACTATCTGCGCCGTGTACCATTCACTTTCCCTGATTTCAGCTATAATCTCAGCAATCGATTTGCGCTCCTTGGGAATCTCTGGAGGAACACACGCAGAAGGAGTACTCGCTGTGCTTTTTGTTGGTGGAACTGGGATTACTTTCTCACTCTCCAACCGCTCCACTGGATCTGCGTTTTCATCCTCGCATTTGACCAAAAAAGCGTCGATTGCATTGGAGAACTTTTTGTTTCTCTTCTCAATCAAACCCAACATTTGCTTTTGACTGAAGACGGGCATTTTCAGCTCGTCATTTCTCAGTCTCTTAGTGGGTCGAACCGGTTCACCCGTTTTACCGTCGGAAACCTGCCGTCTGAGATCTTCGTCTACGAATTCGAAGAGTAGAACAGGACTTGTTTCGTTCAGGTCGTCCTGTCTGGTAGACTGCGCGTGGGTCTTGTCACTTGCGTGTTCTTCGGGGATAAAACCGCCTCCTAAATTGGCGCTCTTTGTATTCATCCATTTGTAATCGTCTTTCCCACCTTCGCCGGCACCCATGACTTCGAGAGCTGTCTCATCGACATATTCAAATCGAATGGCGCGCGGAATAAGGACCTTTATTCTAGACACATCTTCCACGGTAAGCTCCCGGCCTCCCAGCTGAGATTGCACGGCCGCTTTGATCGTGTCAAGCGTGGTAGCAAGATGTTTCCGTGTGCAGCAAAATGTGTAGACCAAGTTTAGGGCTCGGTGTGTTTGAGACAGGGTTTTGAACAGTTCCGGCCAAGGACCTGACGGTACCCTGAGTGGCTTTGACGGTGCTTTTGGCCTGCGAGTCTTCCTTTTACCGGTCTTGCCAGCTGGTTGGGGAGGATCATTGTTGCGTTTTACAGATGCCGTCGACTCGACTGGTGTCGTGCATGTCGAGTCCAGTGCCAGCAATGCGGGGTCTATGCGCGCATTGAGATTGGTGTCGTGATGAGCATCCTCGTCATTAAATTTGCTGCAATCTCCTTTCATCCCTGATGTGACAGCACCAGCCATGCTCGCCGATGAAGCACATGGTGGGTGAGGTGAAGCAAAGAGCGATGCCAGAACAAGGGTTTACCTAAGCGCGGCTCAAGACGCGTGATCACGTGTTCCCATTTACAGTCGACTCGGTCGAGTTCAACAGGAACTACTTCTTCTTTCTACTATACAAAGCGATACGCTCTGCTTGGAAAAAACACAGAAAATAATTAGCACCAGACGCCATGCGCCATAGACCTTCTTTCTCCGATATGCCTCCAGTTTTGGTCTAGGCTATCTCACAATCGCGGACAATGTATTATTTATTCTAATTTCTTTACGGTGGGCGGCGAGAAAAAATAATCTTTTCGTCCAATGAATCACCCGGTATTGCACGCTAGCCGCTTTGGGAGCCGCTAGCGCTCTGATTTTTTGCCGCTGTTACTAAGAAAGTTAGTTAGCGTCCCTTCCTCTTTATTTTTTTTTCCCTCTGCAGCCTTCTTCTTTCCCATCTCTCCTCATCCTCGCACTCTCCTTCCTTGCTGTTTCTTGCTCTGCTCCCATTTTATCGCAACTCGTACTGGGAATATCGTTGAGACCGCGAAGCAGCTTATTCTCATTTCCATTTCTCCTGTGTACCAAGTGCACATCGTTTCGTTATCTTGTCTTTGACATTATCTGCACCGCATAACTGCATTATGGCTTACCACGGCGGCGGCGGCGGCGGCTACGGCTCTCGTGATTCTTACGGAGGAGGTGGTGGTGGCGGCGGCTATAGGTAGGTCTACTTTCTATCCCTTTTTGGTTTCTGAGAGAGAGTCAGGGGTGTTGGTTGGCGCAGTGATCTATCACCCCCACCAACTTTCACTCTGGCCAGTCATCTCAAAACCTACATACCATGATCGTTTCAGAAATACTAACCTGTTTGCAGAGGTCGCGGCGGCGGTGGTTATTCCAACGGCCATGGAAACGGCCACAGCAACGGCTACAGCGGTGGTGGTTACGGAGGAGGTGGCTACGGTGGAGGTAGCTATGGTGGCGGCGGTGGTGGTGACCGCATGGCCGCGCTTGGAGCTAACCTGAAGAACCAAGACTGGGGTATGTTTTCAACGACGATGAGTTCCTTGTTGAGTAACGCTAACGTGATTTCTGCTAGACCTCTCCGCCCTGCCCAAATTCGAAAAGTCTTTTTACAAGGAGCATGAAGATGTGACCAACCGTTCACAGAAGGACATCGATGCTTTCCGCAAAGCCAACCAGATGGCCGTCACCGGAACAAATGTTCCTCGCCCAGTTGAAACCTTTGACGAGGCTGGTTTCCCCAACTACGTGCTGTCTGAAGTCAAAGCCCAAGGCTTCGACAAGCCCACTTCCATTCAGTCGCAAGGCTGGCCCATGGCACTTTCTGGTCGTGATGTGGTTGGTATCGCTGAGACTGGTTCCGGAAAGACCCTGACATACTGTCTTCCCGCCATCGTTCACATCAACGCCCAGCCCCTTCTCTCCCCAGGTGACGGACCTATTGTTCTCATCCTTGCCCCGACTCGTGAATTGGCTGTTCAGATTCAAACTGAAATCAGCAAATTTGGCCGCTCTTCTCGCATTCGCAACACCTGCGTTTATGGTGGTGTTCCCAAGGGCCCCCAGATTCGTGACCTCAGCCGCGGTGTCGAGGTGTGCATTGCTACGCCTGGTCGTTTGATTGACATGCTTGAGGCTGGCAAGACCAATCTCCGTCGCGTCACCTACCTTGTGCTGGATGAGGCTGATCGCATGCTTGATATGGGTTTCGAGCCTCAGATTCGCAAGATTATCGGCCAGATTCGCCCCGACCGACAAACTTGCATGTGGTCTGCTACCTGGCCCAAGGAGGTCCGTCAACTCGCCAGTGACTTCCTCAACGACTTCATTCAAGTCAACATTGGATCTATGGATCTCTCTGCCAATCACAGAATCACACAAATCGTCGAGGTTGTCTCCGACTTTGAGAAGCGCGACAAGATGATCAAGCATCTCGAGAAGATTATGGATGACCGCAAGAACAAGGTCCTCATCTTCACCGGCACCAAGCGCATTGCGGATGAGATCACTCGTTTCCTGCGCCAGGACGGCTGGCCAGCACTGTGTAAGTTTTGCATTTTCGTGTTCGGGGTTTCCAAATAACTAACATTCTCTTAGCAATTCACGGTGACAAACAACAAAATGAACGTGACTGGGTCTTGCAAGAATTCAAGAACGGAAAGAGCCCAATTATGGTTGCTACTGATGTGGCTTCCCGTGGTATTGGTATGATTGCAAAAAATTCCTCCCTCCCCTCCCCCTCCCCATCCTGTGGAATCCTTTTGGCTCACTTTGAGCCAAACCCCCGTATTGACGTCGTGTGACCATGGCACGGTGCCTTGCTCTCTTTCAGCATGTTCGTAAACATGATTAGCCCCCCGGCTTTCTCGGGTCTTCTTACTGGTAGACAAGCCAGGAGGACCTTGGACTCACAGTGCAGTGTAGCAGATTCGCTTCATAGATTCTTCGGCTCTACAATCCCAGGTTTTGTTAGAGTCGCGGATCAGTCTCTTCGTGGACTTTGTCAAGCTGCATCCCATCCAAGGTTACTCCAGGACCGTGATTATAGCCAGGCCTATGGGCTCACTGAATTATCTTGGAGATGAAAATTCCCAAGAGAGTAATGCATCAAGTCTCGCGCGACCGACAAGCGGCCAAGGCCACATTGTTTCGGAAGTGTTACTCTGTTTGCTAACCTATTGTAATTGTAAAGACGTTCGCGATATCACTCATGTGTTGAACTATGACTATCCCAACAACTCGGAGGATTATGTCCACCGCATCGGTCGTACTGGCCGTGCTGGTGCCAAGGGAACGGCCATTACGTTCTTCACCACTGACAGTGAGTTCTTCCTCTTCTATCATTTTTCTTCCAAAGCTAACAATATGTCACAGATTCCAAGCAGGCTCGCGATCTTGTGACTATCCTTAGCGAGGCTAAGCAGCAGATTGACCCTCGTCTGCATGAGATGTGTCGCTACGGTGGTGGCGGTGGTGGTGGTCGCGGCTGGGGTGGTCGTGGCCGTGGTGGTTACGGCCATCACCGCGGTGGTGGTGGTGGTGGCTACACTGCGTCCAACTCGGCACCTCTTGGTGGCAACCGCAGGTGGTAGAGACCCCGAAAAAAAAAATGAGCTTTGGCTTTAATTTGTCGATTCGTTTGCAGTTATCGGCGGCGTTTGTCGGATTTACCATAGAATGCTTTTACTTCGTCGTACATTACTGATTATCTCGAGCCAGGACCGAGATAGTATGTTTAGTTGACTAGATCTTTTCTTTTTTTGTCCGGGCTTAGGTCTGGAGACCGCTCTTAGTACTGATATTGAGTTTATAGGAGTGATAGTTAATTACGTTCATAAAAGTACGGGTTGTGTGTAGTATAGAATTGATGTAGTCGACCAGCATTGAATGCTCGTAACATTGGCCTGGCGTAGGCAGTGGTTGGGAATTAAATATAGCGATCCACGGTGATATTCAGACGAGATTAACCAGCCATGGAAAAGCACTTGAGAACATACAAGTAGACTACATGATTTGTTATCCAATGTATCGTAAAGGTAAATAAAAATTATATATACCGACCCTGTTGACATTCACTCAATCTTTATTAGCCAGTGTGGAAAGAGACACAAAATATATTAATATACCAGATGACCACCATACACGATCCATTTGAACCAATAGCAATTTAACGATGTCACAATTAAATCTCCAAAGGGCTGCACAAAGCTAACTAGCGGGAGGGGCAAATTTTTCCTGGAGGGGGGGGTTCGGTACTATTCCTAGAGACTGGAGACTGGTTAAGTTACTCTATTTTAGTTTGGTTTTTTGGTTTTGTTCTAGTACTAGTAGTATCCGTAGAATTAGATGCATGTGGCATGGATGACGGGATAGACTAGTACGCCACGAGTTCAAAGTTAGGGTGTTGCAGGCCTATGTACTAGGTGTTTGGTGCAGCCCGAGTTGCACAGGATGGAGCGCGCGAAGAATATGCATGGAATATTATGATATATGTAGGGCATGTATATAACTTGATGGTATACAGCGCTAATAATTGGCATAAAGTGCGACATACAGGTGTGTGTATATATATATAACATCTACATGTTCGATAGGGTTTACAGTTAGTAGAAATAAACGGTTACCAGTTGACGATATACATATATAATTCAATTGAATTTATTTATATCCCTGTCTAATACCAACTACCACTAGCTTAACCGTAGTTACTCCTGATAAACCGCGGCGTCTCGACGGTCTACCCGCTGGCCGCCGCCGAGTAGTTAAGTTGGGAAACCTACTTAAGTAGGTACGTACTAAAAGCGTAGCTTCAGCCTTAACAGCTTAAGCCTGAACTAGGAACTCTAGAGGCCGCTGGTCGTCGATCTACTCGACTACGTACCATGAAGTCATCCATCAATCTCGCAAATTCAACAACAGATACAAAAATCGAATGCGCGTCATTTCGGGCACGGACTCCGAGAGCGACAATTTCAAGATAAGGAAAGAAAAATTCCACCGAGATCGACAATTTTTCCTCCCCAATGGCGTGATTGACGCTTTATGTATGATTGGTGATTTTTTACTTCGTTGCAGTTTGTCTTTTTGGCTTTTTGCATTTTCTTGGAAAAAATCGGAAGATGCCGCAAGAGGCAGAAAGGGAAGGAAAAAAAAAAAAAAAAAGGAGCCTCGGTACAAACACCGAGGACAAACCGTGGTCTCGTTTAATTACGGAGTACGTACTGAGTTTACGGTATCAGGCTATCAGGCTTCAGCTGACCGGGGGGAGTATCCACTGGAAGTCTAATATACTACGTACCAGCCAAGAAATAAAAAGAAAACCAATATTGAGAGAATTGATATTAATAATAATGACGGAGGTATACGGAGGAAAGGAACATAATATTAACACATAATACATAATTCTTGAGGTGTGAGTAGTATTATTTAACAATACGTCTTATGATTTGGTGGGAAAAGTAGTAATGCATGAATCATGCTCGGTTCGCCGGCAACAGGTTGCAACTTGCATGCGCAGAGTGGGGATTTTGGCGTGTGGGCGTCGACAAATCGCTTTGATCCGATGTGTTGGATAATGGATTTTGCCACGTAATAATTTGATAGGGCCTGAGGAGAGGAGGAGACAGGATGATACGACATAATAATAATAATTAATAACTAATAAAGTATGTCGTAAGTAATGCTAAGTATACGAGCACGGACGGAGCGGAGCCAGAATTACCCCATCCGGCTTGGGCGCCCGTTCATGCACATGCATGACGCCCAAAGGGGGATAGCCAAGCCTCGTACTGAGTAGTAACTCCGTACGGCGTATACTCCAGAGTCCAGTCCATACACTGCGCTGGTCCTTAATATTATTACCATCATCACTTTGACTACAAGGTAATAACAATGTTTTTGCATTGTGTGAAATGGAACACAGTAGTGATATCAATTTCAACATGCATGCTGACATACCTGATGGCGGCATGAATGCGACATAGAGCGTGTCGTTGCGCCTGCGTACATTGCTACTCCGTACGGAGACATGCTGCAGCAGGCTGATGATAACGGAAAATGCTGGTTGCGCGGTGGGCCAACCACAACCGCCAACCGGGGGCACATGACCGGGCGAGCGGGGACCACATAGCGGTAGTACTTGGGTTGAGCTTGGGCAAGTTGACGTGCCAGCGTGGCCGTGACTGGCGGAGATGGCGCACATAACCGACTTGTGCGGCGTAAGCTTTGGGGCCAAGAACTCAGTACTAGCAGCACGTCAAGGACGGGTGCACTCCTCCGTATAAGACAAAGTTTCGAGCAATCATGCTAACTTGTCACTGGTTGAGCCGCTGCCCCCACCTCGGCCGCCGGTCTCGGGCCCAAAATGATGTTGGGTCTGGCCAATCAGCGTGTCTGCTCAGCGCGGTTGCGGGATTTGCTCAAGACATCTCCTAATTGGGACTCGCCGCGGATAAATCCCGACGCGACGGGACGGCTCTTTGCGTGGTACGTATGTACGTATGTACGTATTATTGTTTCAATTCACCTTTCACATGGACTGTTTGTACGGTATCATTATCAGCTCTCAAGATTGTCGAGTCTTTCCAGTCGACTCGCTCGAAATCCTGGGATATCCGCGCGAGTCAGGGGCCGCCAATGAGTTATCCACCCGCGCAGGGTGATAATATACGTATTTTATGGCTGAATTGATATCGGTAATGTTTCATCTGCTGTCTGTCGGTCGGGCTGCTCTGCCTATGGAAAGCCCATCTGAAGTTCCAAGTACGTAGTAGAAAGGTACCACCGCTAGCAACTGCCGGGCAGCGGGCTCTAGTGACTCGCTGAAGACGCCGGCGCCATTCTTATTTTCTGTTTGTGCTGCTAGATAAATTAGCCCCTTTCTGGGGGCACGCGTTCCTGACTTGCGCTGCCGCCATCTCTTGGCTACATCGCCCGAACGTACTAGTAGTACGTAGCACCAGGCCGCTACGCTCATCGCAGCTAGGCTTGGTAGCACATGGCTGTGAATCGTGATCGTAGACTACAGTACCTACCAGAATTATGTATCCGGATTCCGGAGTGGTATCAGTTGCGCGAAATTTTGTGCCCGCGGCTTTGGGACGTGTTGACCGCCAGATGCAGTCATCGGCCTCGCCGAATATATCTTTTTGAAACGAAATTACCTGTCCCAAGAACACTAGTAGTGCACAGGAAATCCTTGTAATTTAATATCGTACTGGGCTGTAGACTCGGCTGTCTCAAACACTGCGTATTCGTACTGTAATCTATACGTACCCGGGAGGTTAATTGCCTCTTTCGTTTATCTCCCCGGGCGGCGGGCGCGCGTTTTGGGAATCGCTGCCTTGTTGCCTTGTTGCCTTACTGCCTTACTGCCTCAGTCTTCCCTCCACGTCGCGCCTTCCCTCCAAAATTTTTTCCCTTCGTGCTCCCATTTTTCTATCCCTGCCACCTTTCTTTCTTTCTCTCTCTCTCGCTCTCTCTCGCTCGCCACCTCCATCCAGGGACTCTCCTCTTCCATCGGCTTCCTGTGTCGTGTCCTCGACCCATCTCATCGTTCCAGTTCTTCTCCACCTTTTAGTTCGTCAATCCCAAATCCTGCGTCGCGCCGTCACCGCTTCCCCGGCCTGCACTACGCCCGCTTCATCACTAGGGCCACACCTAACCATTCTCAGCCATCTCTCTAACCTTCCTGGGTCCAGCGTTCCCTTGCTACAGTGCGCTACGACGCTGTCATCTTGTCCAGAACGCTGCCCACGCTAGGCTGCTTTTTCGATTTTTTTTCTTTTTTTCGTGTTTAATCTCGCCTCCCGAAAACCAGGAGGGCCAAGTTCCAATCGAGCCTGCGGTCCAGTGTCCACGCAGTAAGCAATTGCACACAGGCCACAGGGGGGCCCCTTTTACAAATACTATACGACTCTGCAGTCCGCGCTCCGTCTTCGTTATCGGAACCACTCTTGAAGCGAACCCACCTTGACGTATCGCACGCCTGCTTTTCGATACTTTTTTTTTTTGTTTCCGACCTTGCCACTTCCGCTTTGGTGCCCTTTTCAGAGTGGGCCGAAAAATACCGTGAAAGCGCGAAGTACGGAAATAAAGTTACAAAGAAACAGAGACTCACCAGGAAAAAAAAGGCGATCCCGCAGCACCCGCCTTGCCACCGTGCGCCTGCGCCCAAAGAAAGACATTGTGCTGTCCAGCAAAAAGCAAGACAGCAACCAACAAACGAACAACACAAAAAAACCTCCCTGTGTTTATCCGGGGTGTCCCGATTTTAACCAACAGAGCGTCGCGCTGAGAGGGGAAAGCATTCATCTTTCATCAGAGTGGGTCGCTGGTCTGTTTCGTTGGCCCAACCCGGCTGCGCTTGACGCCGCAACGAGATACAGCTCCGCTCCGGCGCTCCCAAAACCTCATCAGCAATAAATAATATCCCGGCTCGCCTTCCAGTAGGAAGCCGCCCCCTCGTCGCTTGCGCCCAACCACGATCCTGGAAATACGGACTCCACGCGAAAATTGGGCCCCGGCTTATCCACCACGAGGAATCGAGTCGCAATCTTCTCCTCCCGAACGGCGGACCAACCTCTCAACCTTGCCCAAAGCCTGTCCGTCTGAACAACTTTTTAGGCGGCCCTCCCCTGAAGCCCACCTCGCTTTCCCCTTTTCCTCCAAGTGCTCCCGTTGCCATTAATTGTGTCGTCCACCCCTCCGTCCTCTTAGGGCGAAAGCGCCGTCAGCATCTACCGCCATTTCCACTCTTCTTCCACCCGTCTTGCTGGGAAAATCCGAGAAACCAAATCAAACATCAAATCACCGCACCGCAAATTCCCCCCCACTAAACACACTAGTTTTTTTGTGAGGGTACCTGGTCGCTTTTCTTCCCAGTCCACCACCCACACCCCCCCGATATCATATCCATCGACGGTCTCATTCGGCTGGTTTAAACTCTCGCGTCATTCCCACCTGGTCAAGCCAACTTTTCCTCTTCCCGCCGGTTCCTCGTGCGACTACTGCTACACTATCCTCGTTAGCTGCAAACTGCAAGGCATTCTTTCCGTTCGGCTGCCCTAAGATCCCGGCTAGGGTTGATTAAGCCTCTCCTGACCCCAGGACGAAGGAAGTTCATAACAAATCGCTAGTCGTCCGTGCCTTTTTAGACCGTCGACCGCGTCAAAATTGCCCGAACCTTTCTTTTCTTGTTCATCAGACCTAGTCCACTCGTCTTGAAGAGCGCTGCTCTTGTTTTGCCATCGCGTCTGTTCTAGTAACAATCGCGTCTGAACCAGGCTGACTCTACTATATTCCTTCCTTTTATTCATCGCTGCTCTCAGCAAAAAGGTCGGTTCAGTGGAAACAGTGAAAGGTACGCGCCGGTGTTTTTCCTCTTCTCTTTGGTGTGTCTAGTGTGTTTGTCTTCGCGCCGCCACAGCCACCACCAAAGACAAGGCTCCGTTTCATGCAAAAGGCCTGCATCTGATTACGCGCAGTCAGGTTTGCCACTCTTTGACAACACTGTCTTGTACATCTGTTGCTGTCGCGTCTTTTACACGTCGACAAATAACGACAACACCCCGCAACCCGAATAGCATTCGGCCGCACGTTCAGAGTCTCTCGCTCGCGCGTTTCATCTCCCGTCGTATATACAGACCGGCGACGCGCCAGCATGGCCCAAGCAACGAGTTCGTCCACCACCCTCGATGGAAAGCATGATGACCATCGCAATCAGTCGAACTTGAAGTCTGACGCGGACCTTCCTATAGATCCATCGATTGCGGCTTCCAGCCCGACATATCCTCCCCCGTATTCCCCTTACCAGCCCCAGGGTCACGATATGGCCCAGTACCAGGGTCATCCGCCCCCGCAGATGTATGCGCGTCCAGAATGGTCGCATGGGTATCCTCACCAGCAACATCCCATGCCGGGTCCTTATAGCTCCCCTGCCCCAACGGTTGGTTCTGCCTCCCCTGCTACGACCGCAGGGCCGCGCCCTGGTCAGGTACGTTCTTTCGGTTTTGGCGCACGATTTTTGCAAAAAAAGAAAAAAAAAGAAGAAAGAAAGATCGTGCTAGTCATCTCCTTGGGCGGCCTTTGCCTGGAAGATTTCAAGATATTGTATCTTCACTACGCGTGAAGATGCATTATTTTCTTTTTTACATTTGATTTTGCTAATCTGTCGCTGACATTATTTCTCGCATACAGGTCTACTCGTTCGTTCCAATTCCCGGCGCTCAGCAGCACAAGCGTCCGCGTCGCCGATATGAGGAAATCGAGCGTATGTACAAATGTGGATGGAATGGCTGTGAAAAGGCCTATGGTACTTTGAACCATCTTAATGCACATGTCACCATGCAATCGCACGGTTCGAAACGCACACCAGAAGGTAAGCGCAAATTTTCTTCTCTCATTCTACACTCGAAAAATAAACCAATTCGCGTTGTTTCGAGTCTCTCTATGCGAGGTTCTCGAATGAATGCGACACGCGATGTTATTGTTGCGGGCCTCGGAAGAGGTTAGTGCGCGGCCTGCATCGTTAGTCGTGTTACACAAAACGCGATGCTAAGGCACGCGGCTATCGCAGTAGCGTTCGCAACGGCGGCAACGTTAATCTTAAATCTTGCACCGCCTTAGCCTCCGCCGATAGTGTGGTTTTTGGCATCTCATCTGTTACACCCGAAAAAGCCTAAAAGGAAAAAAAGCACATTGACACGCAGAGAAAAAATAATATGAATTGGCTCATATGAAGTCGTCGCTGACCAAATGATCTTTAGAATTCAAGGAAATCCGAAAGGAGTGGAAGGCTCGCAAGAAGGAGGAGGAGAACCAGCGCAAGGCCGCTGAAGAGCGCGAACGCCAGGCTGCTGCCCAAGCCCAGTCTCAACCTGGAGAGGGCGGTCCCCCCGCGGATCCTTCGCAGGCAGGCCAACCCCCGGCCTACGCAGGTGGTGTGCGTCAACTGCCTCCGATCGGCTACCAGCCTGCCGAGAACCAAGTGCCTGGTCAGTACGGCGCTGGTGGTGCCGCTCAGATGGTGTACCCTCAGGGCAACAACCAGATGTACAGCAACTATCCGCACTCTCCTTACGCCCAAAACAACCAGGTGTACCAGCAACGTAAGTAGCTGTCGCCACTTAGTCCTCTCTGCCTCGCCTTGGACCCAAGAGCATCGCATGGATACGAATTATTGCAATATCGTCCCGCATTGTGGTGCTGACGGCTGATTCTCTAGCCCCAGACAACCAATCTGGAAACTACCAATAGACAACTCGGCTGTATCACCTATGTTTACACGATATTCTTAATACTCTTCCGTGCATTTGACTCGCGCACCGACATTCCCGACTTTAATATAAAAATGTGTTTCGTTTTTATGATACCACTCCTGGCCTCGGATGGATGATTCGTTTTTTTTTATCTCTGTTGTTTTATTTTTCTCTTTTGGAAGAATGGAAAGTAGACCTGGCCGGCTTTTGTCTTCTTTCCTTCTTGAAACTACTGCGTATTGGACATGGAGGGTGCGCGGACATCCGGGGAAGACAAAAATTCGGACATCAACGGAAAAGAAATCTCAAACCAAGAAGGGAGATCATCGCACTGGTTATTGGCGGTGTCTTCTTTTTTTTAATTTCCTCTTTTCAAGTTCCTCTTTATTCATCGGAAGCGTGGCGGAACTTTTTGCATCAACTCAGCATGTTTTCCTATCTGGGTTTGTTGGCTCGTTTTAACTGTTGCTCTGTTCGCCTTTGAGATTTTGTTTTGTTGCTATGTACGCTGGTCATTGTCGATTGGTTTTGTGTGCTTTTTTCAACCCTGTTAACTTGTCGTTTACTGCCTGTTATACGAATCTCCCGGTTTATTGCATTAACTTTGTTGTGGTTGTTCAATTTATACGTTGGTATTATAACCATTTCTTATCTCTGAATATTATCGTCTCGCGATGTACGATGGAGGCTGGTTACTGAATGCGCGCAAGTATTGACTAGAATTGCTATTACATGTAGATGTTACTTTATAACATTTAAGAAATTTAGTTAATACCTGCGTTTTATCGATCTATCGAATGCTTGATGTCTGCATGTGACTAAGTTTTTGAGTCAAGTTAGACTGGAGCTAGTTCAGTAGGATGAGAACATGATCCCATCCTATTATTAGGATTTTTTGCGAAGTAAATAATTAATAATAATTAATAAAATAGACTCTTATAATAAATCTAACTAAACCCACTGCTAAAGTCGAGCCAGTCGACTTTATCAGGAACAGGCAGACTAGCCTGTTTCGGCAAGCCGCCTTGCTATCGCCTTCGTTATTATTTTTCTGGAAAAAAAAAAAAGCTTTAGTGAATCACGAACTCGTCCGCGACTCCCTGTCGCTTTTGTTTCTGCCTATCTACCTTTTTATTAGTAGAGTGGCTTTCATTTCTTCTTCTCTCTTTTTGAAATTTTTAATCGCTTTCGCAGCGTTCTTTCAAAAGCCCAGGACTTGCGTTCCCCTGATACGCTTGCTTGCTTGCTTGCGCCCTGTACAGTTTTTCCAACGGCCACGTTGTTTGTCTTGCATCGTGATCGTCGAACGAGTTCCGAGTTGATTAACGGCCGGATTTAATCTTTGGAGATAGTCAATTACTTTTCGCGGTCTCTCAGGTGCAAGCTCTATCCAGCTCTATTCACGCCACCCGCCGCATTTGCCTCTACGAACCCACGACAACGAAATCTACACATGGGAGATAGGAACATTTAAACACGCACAGACTTTCAAAAGAAACTACTCGCCATGCTGAATTGCACATCCGCGTGCATTCGCAACCTACGTGCCGGCGCTCGCCTGGGCACCCGTCATCTTCGAGGGGGATACGCAGTGCAGAGACAGACACTGGCATCGCCATTATTATCCACAGCTCAACAACTGCGAAATATCTCCTCTGGGATCTTTGAGAACGAATTATTTGCGTCCGACGAGAATACACGCGCTGGGAATTTCAAGATTACAAAAACCCCAACAAGAACGGCCGTGAAAAACGATGATGGTGAGGAGGATGGCGGCAGAACCTTTGATACCTCGGATCGCAAAGTGCGCCTCGTGGAAAGTTTGAGATATACTCGCTCGCGCGCTAAGGAAGCAAGACGGACAAAGGGCAAGGATCTCAACAAAAATTTTGGCGGCAACATCAAGGAAATCAAAATGCTCGAGACCCTGGCCAAAACCCGTGAAATGCCAGAGTCGGTCAGCGCGACGGTGGTGAATAAGGAGTTGAAATGGCTGCAAGACCCCAAGGAAATGGCAACGCGTATTGCGAGGCTTTTGCAGGCGGATCAGGTGGCTCTGGCTGTTGCGATGGTTCGCAAAGCAGAGGCGTTGAAGATGGAGTGTGCGGTTGCGTGGAATAGGTTGCTTGCGTATTGTTTTGAGAAATCTGCGCCGGAGGCGGCGTTTAGTTTCTATAATGATGTGAGCTATGCTGGGTGATACTATTTGAATGAATGTGGGCTAATGCTTTTGATAGATGAAAAAAAGACAACGCCAGCCGACGGAACGAACGTACACGATCATGCTGAAGGGATTGTCAATGGAAATTAAAAGACCAGGGTGGAATCCAGTTCCAATCGCGCAGAAAATCTACAGGCAATTGCTCGATCCAAAATCCCCCGTCGCAGCGTCACACTACCACCACCATGCCATGCTCGAAGTTTGCGGCAACTATCATAATATTGATGCGCTATGGAACGTGGTCGGCGAGCTTCCTGAGCAAGGTCCCGCTCGTCCCAACGCCCAGACATATACCGTTATTCTCATGGCATTGCAAAACAACTTTGAGCACGCAACCGAGTCGCTACCGGCAGAAGACCTCAAGTTGAGAAGCGAGAAGCGCGAGAGCCTGCTTCTGGATGTGAAGAGGATCTGGGCAGATGTTATGAGCCAGTGGAAGGATGGCGAGCTGGAGCTTGATAATGAGCTCGTCAGCACAATGGCTCAGATCTTGCTGGATCCGTTGGACGAGCCGAGTTCGTACAATGTGTTGGCGCTTTTCAATCAAACCCTCGGCGTTCCTATTTTTGCCCGCAAACCGGAGAGTCGTCGTATGAGGTTGTTTGATTCGGAGAAAGTATCAAGCGACGACGTGATGCCGGCGAAAGATGGTGAGGAGCTGGATATCGAGGAGGATATAGAGGCAGAGGTGGAAGCAGAGGCAGAAAAACAACTTGAGCAAGAGTCATCCGAAAGAAACGTCGACCCCGCAGACGAGAAAGTGTATGTGGAAGACCTTGAAGACGTTTTCGACCCGGTGGAGCGCAAAAAGGGCGTTTCGACAGACTTTGAACAGGTTGTCGCAAATAACATGATCCTCAACTCGATCCTGAAAACGTGCCGGGTCATGACGCAGGGAACCTCTGCTGGAAGACAATACTGGAAGTATTTCACCATAGATGCTGCCGCCGACAGTCCTCACAAAATCGAACCCGATCTTGCCAATTTCCACGAATACCTACGACTTCTCCGAGTTGCGCGATCCAGCCAGGGGGCTGTCGATATGATACGAGACCAAATGATCCCAGCCCTTGATGTTCGAGGCCTCACATTCCATCTTGCCATGAGCTGCTGCTTGCGGGATCGGCAGAACCCGAACGTCTTCCTGAACGCTCAGGAAATGCTCTCTCTCATGCACAAAAACCTTCCCCTATCGGACCCTCGTCCGTTGCAAGGATTCCTCAATCTCGTCGATGCACTGATATCGAACCCTCAGTGGCTACTCGGTCTCCGAGGTCTAGCTAGCGCCGACCAAGCGACAACCAACCTCACCACGATGGGACGCAACCTGCGATGGTCGTTGCAAAAGGCAGCCATCACCAGCCTCGAGCCGCACGTCAACCGCCTGTATGAAGTGATGGAGCACCCAAAAAGTGTCCATTCATCCGGCTATGTCCCAGAGTCGCGACCGGGCATGGTCAACGGCTTTTATGCCCTCAACTTTATGGTTCAAACCCGTCAGATGCTTGACAAGCTGCTCAGCACGCATTACAAAAACACACTGTCTGAAGCAGACCGTACATGGCTGCGAGGGTTAGCTACCAAGTTGAGGAAATTCTCCAAGCCTGACGTCGCGCTCCAGTTTGAGAATTCGCGGCTTACGCCGCTGCCACAGCACTGGGATGCTGTGCAGGGGCGTTGATATTTTATACTGGTCGGTCAAGAGGAAACCAGTAGTCTTTTGTATATTAGTAGAATAATCTATGCATTGTCCGGCGTTGTGTTGACGGGGCATTGGGCAAGCTATGCACATGCATTTAGGAAAGCATTTGTATACATACATATATCATCTATCTTCAGTCACTGACAAATGATCTCATAAAACTGAATAACATCTTAAATATTGTTTATTTATATACTATGAATGTGGCTAGCTAACCCCACAGCTTCCCTGATTGATTACTTTCTACTGGCCGAAACAAGCGCTGGCGCGGGCGGAACTGAGGGTGTCGGCGGTTGGCTTTGATGCCACTCTAGCTTCTCTGTACCTTCTGTGTCAATAATAATCTTGCGACTCAACCGAAGCACCGCTCTTGCCTAGAGATTTGTCTCGTACAGGCGAATTGTTTTCACGAGTTGTTGTATTCTTCAGGTCTTTTTCTCTTATCTGGCCCTAGCTTGCTCGGAACGCGCGCAGCTGCCTGGCAATAATCCATCATGGCTTCGACAGCAGCCCACAGCCGTCTGCACGACATCGAAGACGACGACAGTCTCCTTGACAATGATCTTATTGACGATGATGATGGTATGTCAACAACCCATTCTTAGTTCTTCCCAGCTAGCCTACGATCTTGCTAACCCGCGACACACAGCCATTGAGGCCGACGACCCATTGCACACGTCCGACACAGCACCTCTTCGCGGCAATATCCAATCAGACACCAACGCCTCGTCATCTTCTTCACGCGGAGGAGGAGTAGGAAACCGCCTGTCTTCAAATTATTTAACTTCCTCAATCCCTGGCGAAGACCGCCGCGCGCCGCAGAACACCATTGACGAGAGTGTCTGGGACACACTGTCGCGGGACTTGTTGGCGGTGTGGGAGAAGATGCGTCAGGTCCTGTGGCCCAAGTACCTGTTGGGCGGGTTTATGCAGCGTGGAGGCGGTATTGGTGCTGCGGAGAGAGGCGAGGCAACAACAACAACCACTGGGTTTGGGAATGGGTTGCGTGGGCTTGTTGGACGCTGGCCGGATGCAGATGTGGTGCTGCAGGGTGGGATGAGTGAGGGTCTTCGGGATTGGGATCTTTGGTGAGTTTTGAAAATGCCAGCCAAAAAAAAAAAAAATTGGATAAAAGACTGATTGATGGATTGTAGGGGTCCTTTGATTTTCTGCTTGCTTCTTAGCATGTTTCTCTCGATGCGTGCTCATGACGAGCAGTCATCGCTTGTCTTCTCCGGTGTCTTTTCCATGGTCTGGATTGGCGAGGCGATTGTGACTTTGCAAATCAAGCTTCTTGGAGGCAACATGTATGGTTTTCTCCAACTCTCGAAACGGGTCACAGCTAATATATATATGTCTTTTTACAGCTCCTTCTTCCAGTCCGTCTGTATTATCGGATACACCCTGTTCCCTCTCGTGATCGCCTCGATACTCAGCGCGTTCGGCTTGCCTACTATTGTGCGCATTCCGGTCTATTTGGTTCTGATCGCCTGGTCTCTCGCCGCCGGCACAAGCATCCTCGGCGGATCGGGAGTTGTTAAGAACCGGGTTGGTATTGCTGTTTACCCTTTGCTGGTCTTTTACGTTTCAATTGGCTGTCTGTGCTTCATCAGCTAGACTGACGCGTGATGATTGCTTGGGCCTGAATTCGACGTTCCGGGGAAGACGAGTCTGCGATGAACAGAGATATTTGAGCTATTTTTCCTTTTCCTTTTTCACTTTGATATACCTTTGTGTGTATAATTAAGAAGCAATTGACAATTGATATCTATTAGCAGTCTGCTGTAGATCTGTATTGTAAACATGGCAAAGCGGGGCGACAGACAGTTCACCGGACAGCAATGCCTGCTGCCAGCTCACTCCTGCCTTCAGTGCAGAGCCCGATCTGTTAATCGTTACTTAATAGCTTGTTTCGGTCTATCACCTTCTCTTTTCTGTGACTATATCGACCGATAACAAGCTATGCCCATTGCGGGCCAAACCTGCTGGTTCCCGCAGTGACGCTTATTATTCTTAGTCTCTCTCTCTCTCTCATTGCTTTCCCTCTCCCGCCAACGAAGACCATCCCAACAAAATCCTCGCACTGCGCTCTTCAGAGTCGCTGATCGATTTCGCCCAGATCTGCCGCCCTTTTCTCCTTAGATCTACCGCCTGAAGAACTGCTTGTCTGTTTGTTCCGAGCTTTCTCTTCCTTTTGTCATCGGAAAGAGCACGCACAACAAAGGCATTATTCGTTCCGTGGGACAAAACAAACCAAACCGGTTGTCGGCCTTGCGACCGAGGGGCAGCAACACAGCAAGATTATTATTATCATCTGTGTAGCACAACGGCTGTCCTTACATTGTTGTTTTTCTTGGGTTCTTCAGGATTTTTTGTCAGATTTTCAATTTCCTCTGGATCGAGCGATTCATCGATTCGTCGCTTTATGCCGACATCCTCGGCCGGCGACTACTGCATTTGAGACGTCACAACGACTCGACATATCCCTAACGTGACGGTCAGCTGCGTTACACCCACACAGAGAGCAAACAACTATCACCTCCTTTTTTGTCTTTCTTTTCTTTCTTTCTTTCATCATATCCCGCAACATCCACAGCTTATCTGCTCATCGTCATGGCTGCCGAGGCTGAACAAGGTGTTCCCACACCCAGCGAGGAGGTGAACATCCCCCGAGAAGACGACGCCAAAACAACCACCTCCGATAACGATACTGCCGAGGAGCGACCGGTTCGCAGAAAGCTCAAGGAAACGAGGATAACGTCTGATTCGCACGCTACCGCTACCGCCGCCGCCGCGTCCGCCGAAGGAAACTCGTCGGATGAGGGAAACGCGGACAACAGGGGCCGGTTGACGAAGAAGAGGTCACGCGATGATATGCAGGCTGATGAAGACGATGCCGCAGAACAAGAATTTGGGAAGGGGCATCGCAGGAAGAGGTCGCGGGATTCCAAGGACGCGGACAAAGAAGCAGACGGAGATGCTCGGAAGAGCACGCCTGAGCCGACGCACATCGATGAATCGAGCCATATCTTGAGTCCGAAAAAGAAGAGGAGTCTGGATCAGCTTGTGAAGGATAGTGACAGTGCGCTTAACGAGGGCAAGGAGAATGTCGAGCAAAATGACAAGTCTCGAGCAGAGGGGGAACGGGAGAAGAAGAGACACAGAGACGCTTCTGAAGAACGACGAGATGCAGCAGCAGCAGCGTCAACAAAGGTGAGTTGGCTCAGAAGTTGTATTGCTAGTTTTATACTGACTTCTGGGTTGAACAGTCGTCTATACCCAAATCGTTCCTGAACACATCCGCCATTTCGCCGTTCGCTTCACTAGGCACCCAGTCGACCGAGGGCGAAGAAGCAAAAAAGAAAATCACATCACCATCTTCGTTCGCAGCGTCTGGATTAGCATCGTTTGCAAAGTCAGAGCAATCCCCGTTTGGCTCGTTAGGGAGCTCAGCAAGCACTCCTTCGGTCTTTAAGACTGCTGACTCGTCATCGGAGAAACCTGGTGCTAGTGGGTTTGCTGGCGCTGCAGGAGCATCGCCGTTTGCCAGTACAGCCTCTTCTGGATTCGCGGGTCTTGGTTCCGGCCTTGGAAGCGGTTTTGGCGGAGGTTTCGGCAGTGCAGGGGCTGGCAAGCTGAGCAGTTTCGCCTCTGCCAGCGGTCCTGGCTTTGGCAGCACGACTAGCAAGCCATTTGGAGCCGCTGCAGATTCTGATGCGGAAGAAGACGAGGAAGACGATGAGTACCATGTCGCCAGTTTCGAGAAAGAGAAAGAAGATGAGCGGTTCTATGAACAGCAAAGTACATTTTTCATTCAACTTTTCACATAGAACTATTGCTAACATGACAATCAGTCGAAACTGGAGAGGAAGAAGAGAAAACGTATTTCTCCAGCAAAGCCAAACTCTTCCACTTCACAAACAAGGAGTGGAAAGAGCGCGGAGTAGGCACGTTCAAGATCAACGTTAAAGAGGAAGAAGCCGATTCCGAGAACGGCAAGGTATCGGCGCGAATGATCATGCGTGCTGATGGAGTCTTGCGTGTGATGCTCAATTCTCCTATATTCAAGGGCATGCCCGTGGGGGATGTGACTGGCGAAGAGCCAAAATCAAAGCAGTTGAACTTGGCCAGTATAGAAAATGGGACAACCACGCCTCTGTTACTTAGGGTATGTTGAACCAGCTACCCACTCACAATGAAAATCATGCTGACTTCCTTTCTAGCTTGGACGGGCAGAAACAGCCAAAGAGCTATATCACGTAATATGTGATTTACAGAAGCGATTATAGCATTGGAAACGGTCCTGGAGATCTATATTGCTGCCTTGTTATTAGACTTGTCTTTGACCTTTTTCTTTTGTTTTCTTTTTTGAATAACGACTTCCGGGAATGTCATGCATCACGGCTGAAGAGGAGAAAGATCCATGTTTGGGGAGGGCGCTGTATTTGATTTTTTTTTTGTCTCTTGATAAAGCCAGGTTGAGTCTAGACGTCATTGGGTCTCGTCTTCAGGAAGCTTATCATTTGATTTTGATTATTAATTCTAAAAATACATATTCTTGCATGTCAATTTGACGTTGATGATTCAAATAGGTTAAAGCTTTTGGTGCTGTTCATGGTCAAATCTGAGCTATCAAATGATACTCTCATTACCAGACATTCCGACACTTCAGTTTAATACAGACCGATTGCCATATCCCAAAACCCAATCTCCAATTCCGTAGCCCTCTTGAAAATCCTAATCAATTGCTCCATCCTATGCGGCGAGACCAGTTGCATATGATCTTCCAACAACGCTGTCACAGCGATCAGTCAGCTCGTTCGCTTATTCTTTTTGGAAGGAATCACTTACCAGACCCCGTTCTAACAGCATCTGTATAGTCGTCCGCCGTATAATTCTCAATCCATTTCCAGTACCGATTATCCTTTTCTCCTCGTACCGTGTGCGTTGTATCATCATGCAAACGTCGTGCAATCGCGCCGTATCCGATCAGACACGGCGCCAGCGCGACTTGCAGGGCGAGCCAGTCTTCGGACTGGCCAATGTCGAGAATGTAGCGGCTGTAGGCTACACAGGCTGTGAAAGAAAGCATTAGCTTGGCTTTTTTCCTTTTATAGGAGGAAAGCAAACCTTGGTGTTCCGGCGTCGATTCCATTTCGTCGCGAGTCAGGCCGAATGTAGCGCAATAGTCGATGTGCAGGGCCATTTCGGTTTTGATGTGGAGGACGATTTTTGCAGACTGCTCATGTTGATCGATTTAGTCTTGTAGAAGTAAAAAAGGTAAGAAAAAGAGACGTACCGCCGCAATGGATTCCATTGATCGAGCTTTGTAGGATGCTAAGGCGTTGCTCCTGGCAAAGTGGACCTGTTAAAGTCAGAAATCTTTTGCGTTCAAAAGATAGAGATAGGGTATAAGGGTGATATACAAGATAGAGATAATCTTGGACAAGGTAGTCCCTGAATTTTTCCACAGGAAGGGTGGCTTGGCCCATTCCCTGTACAAACTCGTGATGCGTGAATCTATGCCATATGGGCTCGATATCGTCTCTGTTGAGGACATAGTCTATAAATTGCCCACTGTTAAGAAACAGTCAGCAACCTAGGAGGTAAATCTGTTGAGAAAAGAGCCATACGGGGCAAAAGGAAGCATATAAAGCGAATGAAAGTGATTGATAGGACCGCTTCCCTGACCCATATCAACGCTCGTTTTAATACCAGCTTCGACGTATTTCACCGCAGCGCGAATAGACTTCTTCAAGGTATTGCCCAGGGCTAGATTGGCCGCGATGGCCGAAGCAAGAGAACAGCCTGTGCCGTGAGTGTTTTTCGAGACAAGAAACTCGGTCTCGGTTAGTGTTACTTGTTCATCATCAGAGTACAAGACATCAACGACGACACTGGCATCTTCGGCCGATCTGGCGATTTTTCGGTCAGATGTCAACGGTAGATGCCCGCCCTTGAGCAGCACGGCTTGTGACCCCAGGCTTTGCACTTTTTTGGCGAGAGTGATCATGTCATCTAGATTTTCGGGTTTGGTAAATGAAACCCCAGCACTCTCAAGGAGTAGCTGGGCTTCGGGGATGTTGGGCGTGAGTACAGTGGTGAGAGGAAGAAGCTTTGTGCGGACGTTTTCAACTGCATTTGATGGAAGAAGACGAGAGCCGGACGTCGACACCATCACCTTTTTGAAATTGTTAGAAGAAATGTCACACTGGTTTAGAAAGGAGAGGTCCGCACTGGATCAAGCACAATCGTCTTGACGGCATGCCTTGTCAGCTCCTCTGCGATGACATCTACCGTCTCTGCTGACGAAAGCATTCCTGCAGGCCACTCTTAGCTTCTCTTTCTGTACGACCAGCACTTGAAATATATCATGTCTCACCAAGCTTGACAACATCTGCCCCGACATCGTCCAGCGCAGCATTGATCTGCTTTCTCACGAACCCCGACGGAACAATATGAATGTCCTGCACACCCAGCGTGTTTTGCGCCGTCAGCCCTGTCGTCGCTGTAAGCGAGTATACGCCGTGGGCTGTCAGGACTCTCTGATCTGCTTCGAGGCCGCTGTTTGATTCCTTTTAGTTTTTTTTTAATCCATATCAAGCTTGATGACGGCGGAGTACATACGCTCCTCCCGAGCTGTCGGAGCCCGCAATCACGAGCACTTTCGGGGACATGGTTAAACCCCGTCTTTGGGATTAGATGAATTCAATGTAGTGCTAGAGAATAAATAAAAGAATCGAAAGTATTGTTGCAATTGATTGTATGTTTGATGTCAAGTATCCGGTGTCGGCAGAGAAAATAATTGCGGGTCAGCCCCGCTTGACGTCTGGAGCATGCTCATGTCCAGATTTGGCAGGTCTGAGCATCAATTGACATCTTTGTATGGAACAAACACCGTTGAGAGTATCTGTTTTCATCTAATCTGGGTTGGAAACATTTTAGGAAATCAGAATCGAGGGATTTGAGGTTGTAGCAAATAAGCCCTACAATATCAATTGATAATATCAACATCAAGCAAAATTCATTATTACACAACAATCATAATCACTAAACAAAGGCTAGGCTATCATAAATTTGAACAAAGTATCCATTCCAACCCATTGTCGACCGCACTTCTTCAGATATCCATCAACAACACCCTTGATTGTGCCGAATCTCGTTCGGTTGTACTCTGCAAGAGTCTGTATGTCTTCCTTGACAGAAGCAGGTTCTTTATCGGCTACAGACTTGGCCTTGTCCACGTCCCAAAGCCCCGCAAAGTAAAGCAATTGATTGTACATTTGCTTCTCAGTGTACTCGTAAGACATGCGACCCAGACATCCCTCTGCGCGGCCGCGGGGGCCCAGACAACGATGTCCGTAGACACTCATTTGTCGAGTACGGTTGCCGCAGGAAGAATCATCGCAGATCAGCCAGCCTTCGTAGTATCTAGCCGTTTGGGCGCGGATTTGGCTTTCCACTTGTGCCACAATCGAGATAATTGAGATTGGCTTTCCGCATGCTTCGTTCGGGCATATCACGCCATGTGGCGTGCACATTTTAGAAGACGACACTAGACCTTCAAATGTGGAAGACTCGCCGCAGTGCCGGCATCGAAGGTTGAGACGAGCCGAATCCTGGAAACGGACCGAATCAGGAATTTGCGACTCCAGCGGATAGATCTCGGCATTTTGTTGACTGTTCGAACGGCTCGTGTTGATCTGATATTTCCGGACATCTAAACCAAGACATTCTGCAATACGAACAGCATCTGTTCCGGGAATAGGAGCACAAAGACGCTCGATGGGTGGGAATATTTGCTTGAGAAGGTAGTATTCAACGTCAGGTTTAAGCTCCGACCCCGGCTTGATTACATCTTGAAGAGTGTAAGATCGCTTTGGCGGGGGTAGACTGCTAGTTTCCGAGTCACCGTTGGTGACGACGTACGAGATGACATCGTTTGGTCGAATCGTCTTGCCTCGAGCGATCTCTCGGAGAGCAACTTGAGCAGGGGGCATCGTCTCCTTGTTGGGGTATTCCTCTGGTCGTTTGGAAAGTTTCTTCTTGCGTCAGTATATACTTGCTAGCTGTGAAAAGGACAACTTACTGTGTAGATGACGTATTTTTGTACAGGGACCTTGTACTCTTTCATCTGATCCTTTACATCCTGAAGATACTCGTGGACCTTGTTGAGAACAACCTCCGAATCCTCGCCGGAAAGGATCTCGTCTAGCAGCCTCTTTGAAACTTCTTTCGACAAGGCGCAATATTCACGTCGTTTCATGTCGAGACCTTTGACTTCAAGTTTGTCGATATATTTGCCGTCCACTTCAGTCATGTTGATAGCAGCATACTTCTTCTTGGCATGAAGTAGCAGACGGCGGAAGACATTGTCAATGTCAATCTCCAACAGCTTATAACGCTCATTGACAGACACCTTGAACTCCTCACCAACCTTCAAAGCATCACTGATTGTATCCATATTGGTGTTGATCATGACGGAATCGGTATCACCGTAAATAACGCGCAATTGCTTAGATTCTGCCAATTCCTTGGTGTCACGAAGAATCTCTCGACCTTTGAAGGTTGTGAGCATAGCGAGAGGTCGCGCATAAAAGCGAGATTGAGTGTATCCTAAACAACCATACATAGAGTTGGCTGTGAGCTTCAAGGCCAACTGCTTGGTATCCCACAAAGCTAGTTGTTCGGGTGTTGCTCGCTTGTCTTTCATGAGCTTCTTCACCTCTCGCCGGCGACTAACGAGAGTTGCAATCAGTTTTGGTAGAATGCCTTGGCTTTGTTCAGAAGAGGGCACTTCCGGCACTTTCTCTTCGTTTTCATTTTCGGCCTGTATCTAGTCAGTTTAGCCTTCAAGAAAACTATTCGGTTACGTACCGTTGCACTCCGATCCACAGTCGTGAAGCAGATGTTGAACTCTTGGATGATACTAGGGTACAAACTGTTGAAGTCCATCACAAGAACGAAACGATCGTAGAGTCCCTTTTCGGGCTCGAAGACGAGACCACCCTTGTATTTTTCCTTCTTCTTCTTATCCGTAGACTCTTCCTCATCGTCCATTCTCTCCTCGGCTTTTTGTAGTTTCATTGAGTACTTGTCTGGACAGATATACTTGTTACGATGGAACTCATGCAAGAGAATGTACTCGTTTCGCTCAGCTCGGGTTCCGCTGAGTGTTCTTGCCCACGAGTTTCCAGCCAGGTTGGTGAGCACCTTTGTAAGCGACAGCATCTGGAGACGCAAGGCCAATGCAGCGATGAAATAAGTATCGGCTTCGCAGTGAGTGACATATTTCATCAACCCTTCTTTCGTAGTAGCCCAGGATTTCAATGCGGCTTCATTATCGAGTTCGCTACGAATGTTGTCATCACCCAGATAGAGTTGGCACATCTCTGTCAAGCTCCATGACTGACATTTCAACATAAGAGACTAAAAAAGGTCAGCTTAATAGCCACTTCAATGACATCGAACAACCTACCTTGCCCATATCATTAGCAAGGTCACACATCATTCGACCGGCGATAAGATGTCTCTCGGCAAAGAATCCGCCCCCTTTGTTGAAATTCTTTGGCCATTCGGTGCGTTTCAATCGACCGACTCGAGACCAGCCCGGCGTTTTCTTTTCCCTCATGCGATTTAAGAGTACGCTCAGCTCCACCTCCTGAAGCTGATGTCCCATGAGGATATCAGGGTCCATTCTCTCAAAGAGAGCCAGGAATTTACTGAGAAGAATTTGCTCCGTCTTCTCTAACATGTATGTGCCACGCTGTTTCTTGACTTCGGCCTCAATGCCAATAGGGTAGGCAGCACCGGAAGGACGCATTACAGTGAATGTCTTGCAGGGAAGCTTCTCCGGGGGGGTAGTGTCGGTAAGAGAGACATTTTCATATATACGAGCACTCGCAACGAGAATTTCCTGTTTGTTCTCTTTAACATTGAGCTGAGTTCTAAACGATAAACTCATCAGAGTGAGAGGAGGCGTCTCAAGCTCCGAGTCTGGAAGCGTGGTGATCAGGGCGGGCTTTGCCACTTGGCACTCAAACTTGCACCAGGACGCATTGTTAACAGCTGTGAAATCAGCTTCGGCAATCTTCAACCAGCAAGGTCCCATGATACGCTTCCAGAGAACAAATTGTTCAAAGAGCGCTGTGTTGGTACCAAAGACGTGGGAGAAGGTCTCGCCCTTTGTATCCATGGGCAAGATGGCTTTGTCGTATGGATAGAGGAGCTTGAGATAATCGGCTTCTTTGGGAACGCCCTTCAACTCGAACGCATACTTGCGGGTACACGGCTTGATCTTGTGCATGCCCACCTTGAGTCTGGTCATCATATCATCCACCTCTTGATACACATCTTCCATGTCAACCTCTTCATCGGTAGCTTGCCCATTTTTAATGCGGGTTTCACGGGGTAGGAAAAAGAGTTTGCGTAGAATGTTGTCGACCTTGACAAAAGAACTGACATAGGAACCAGTCTTTTTGTTTTTCACTTTGCCAAACAAGCACAGACTTCCGTTGACTTCAGCATAGTCGAGCCAAAACATTTGCACACTGCCATCATCTTCAATAACATCCTGAGCCCGTACTTTGCCAAAGGAGAGGCTTTCTGTGGCGGGACTACTCAAGACGTTAAGCTTGCTGGTCACATTGTCCCATGAAGCCTCCACTTCAGCAGGAGCTCGTGGAGGAGATGAGCTCAATGGAGACGGGTACGTCTCCTTCTTGATCTTCGGTGGAGGGCGGCTGCCAGTCATGTTGACGCTAGTGACTTTACTCTCGCTGTAGCCAGTGGCTTGAGCAACATCCATATCATCGTCGTCCTCTTCCTCGATTTTGGTCATCTTTCTTTCCACAACCTTGGAGATGGGCGATGATGGCAGGGCGTCGCTCATTGGAACATTTTCCTCATCGTCCATTGACGGCAGCGGACCATCGTCTTCCAAGTCGAGGTCAGGTTCTTCTTTGACTGGAATTGGGGTATCGTCGCCCTTTTTCCGCATGCGGGGTTTAGGTGTTTGGGATTTCTCGGACAGTGGAGGAGATAGAATGCGAACTTTGCGACGCGTGTCAGACTTGAGGATGTTTTTTGTCGGAACTCGGGATGGCAGGACGTTGGTATCAACATCTCCAAGTAGATCGGCCATAAAGGCCTCATCATCGGCGGTTGCAACCGGCTATGACACGTTAATTTTTTTTCTCGGGGCACAAGGAGAAAACGGTCACGTACTCTGGACTTTGGAGCAGCAGAAGCAGTGCTCGCGTTGAAATACTTTGAGATGCCGTTATTGATCTGTTCCTTTCGTTTACTCTCCTCCTCGCGTTTTCTCTTCGCGGCTTTGCCTCTGGCAGGAAGTTCTTCGTCGTCGCTGTCACTGTAGTGCATGCGTTCGTCATTCCAGACTTCGCGGCCGTCGTCCGCGTATCCGGCTCCATTGTCGTCGACGACAAAATCGTCTTCATCGAGTCGCTCTCGGACTACCTTTTTATAGCCTTCTTCGTCGACCTCGTCGTATAGCGACCCTTGCTCCTCGATTTCGTAAGTCGAAAGGCGTTTCTTGCCCGAGGCACGCAGAGCCCTCAGCTCTGCGAGCTTCGCACTTCGCGAGGCAGGCATTATAGGGACGAGACAAGCAAAACAAGAAAACAACAAAAATTAAATCAAATTTTATGTCCAAGTCATACAGGCAAAGCAGAATGAGCAATGCACTTCAATGAGGTGTGGGCAATTGGAGACTTGCAGTGGGCAAGGGCGGCGGATACAACGCCAAACACGGGACGCGCGGGAAGACGCGACGCAACACGCTAAGCCCCAAAGGCGTAAAGTGGCCTTTGCGTCTTGTTGTTACTACGTAGTAACTACAGTACTAACTACGTGCTGCAAATGTATCTTTTGGAATGTTGAACCCCGCGTATTAATAGCACATGATGCTGTGCACTTGATGATCTACCTATATAAACTGATTAGCCTGTCTCAGAATCCGCTCCTCTATTAGAAGTCGTTATCGATAATAAACGTTCTGTATCTATCATTCTCCAAAGGTCCCATTCACCTTCTGTCTCAGTGCGTCTTTGATAGCAGCCGACTTTTTCGATGAGATATGAGCACCAGTAACACAGAGTTTAAATCTCTGGTTTCCAGCACCCAGCTGTGAGACAAAGTCGAGAATACCCCGGGCTGTCAACTCAGGGCCATGATAAATAGTGAGAACCTTGAGATTCTTCAAACCGAGCAACAACGGCCAAATGTCATCAGTCGATTCACAACTTCCGCCGAAATCGAGTCTCCGGAGCTCTGGTAGGCACGACACGATAGTCCTGAGATGGACTAGTGACAGTGGCTCTGGTATTTCGAGGTTGCGTAAGTAGTTCAATTTACCGAGGACTTGTACTAGGGTTTCCGCGAGTTGAGCATCACCGCAGCAGTTAAAATCCACGATGATTAGAGTTTGCAGCGAAGATTGGGAAGCGAGTGACTCGTAGAATGCTCGGTTGTGTTTCGTATCACCATGTATTAACATTTCCACGTTCAGTGACTCAAGGCGGATTCGCTCATCGACTAGGACCTGGCAAAGCAGAGCCGTGCTATCGTATAGAAATCTGCTGATCTTTAGGGTGCGAAGCTTCTTGCATGGGCAGAGCCATCTCACAATAGGTGAGACAAACTCATCGCTGACGGGGTCACCTTCGACGTCGAGATCTTCTAAGGCCTCAAACGCTCTCAGGGTGGACAACTCGATGATTGCCTCTACAGAGAGGCCGTGTAAGCGTAATGAGGTAATGGACTTGAAGTGGCAACTAAGTCCACTGACCAAACCTGGTCCATACTTAATAAACGCATCAGCAGTAGGAATGTGCTCGTTGTTGGGACCCCAAAAGCGAGCCAACGAATTCGGACCAAGGGCCTTGAAAAAGCGTTCGGCATTAGAATCACTGTAATTCGACCTTCGATAATCCCATGAGCTTGCAGGAATTAGGAATGGGAAAACCTTTCTTTGATACATACCACCGCTCCACTGTCAGTTCCTTGAAACTCGGGCAATGCACGCATATGCCTTCTCGAACGTTCTCGGTCAAAGAAGCGCCATTCTCAAGATGGAGGGAGTGTAGCTTAGGTAAGTGGCCAATCCAAGCTTTGAGTGAATGAGGATAATCTTGAAACAGGTATTAATGCATACGATTATGATCTGGATAGAGTGCAAGCAGTCGTACCGGCCCATTCAAGTAGTCTGATCTCAGACGCCTTTTCAAAGATTACTGTTGCGCGTCAGAATGAAAGCGGCGATCTAAGTTTCTTTTTATATCCACTCACATGAGCCTAAATGATTGGCCACCATCGTTGGATCTAGGTTGTATTTTGAAAGCTTTAACCTCTTGCTGCCACCCTCTCCGTAGTCGCGGTGCATCAGTTCAGTAAAAAGATTTCCCGCAAAGAATTCACTATCTCATCAGTGCACTTCTTTATATCTATAAGTCTCTTGAACTTACTCGTATATTGGGTCTGAGAACTTGGCATGCGACAGTATATTCTTCAGACTATTAAGATCAATGGATCTAATGTATTTGCAGTACGGTAGGTAAGAGTACGGTAGGCAAATCTTTTCTATGAATGTCGATAGGGTGATGGATCGCCACATCCATGCGCATCTGCGCAGCTTGCGTTCGTGTTTTTTGCCTTTGTATGTGCTCTTCGTCACTCGTAGTATCGTTGTGGAATATCTGTCGCATGTTAGAAAGGCCAGAAATGTCGGAAAGGCAAGTTACTTACTGATACAGAGATATCAAAGCGGGGTTTGCCAGCGCTTTGCAAACCAAAGCATATCGAAAGATGGTGCTTAAATTGGCTTTATCGAATCGAGACTCGTCTTTGAGGACGTCCAGGATCACGCAGTGCACATCATAGGACAGGGCAGCCATTTTGTTGAGTATTTGATTGTGAAGGAAGAAGGAATGACGGAAGAAGAATTCGAGCAAACGCGCAAGAGGAGTCACTTCGTATTGGAATATTTACCGCTTTCCCAGAAAGGAAACCGTTTGTCTTTATAGGAAGGCGCATGGCCTCCCTCTGATTGGTCAGTGGGCATAGTGGGTCAACATACATCACTCTGTTTGTCAGTCTTTAACCTCACAATTCCACGCCAACACTCATCTTTGAACGCCCAGCATGGCAAAACTGTCGTTTTCTCTGGAGCCCTCCGCGCTTTTTCGGCTGCACGACGCGCTTGTGTGCCTTACCAAGTTTAACGAAAGTGTGTCGATCGAAGCTGAATATGACCTGGTAATTAGATCAGAATGATCAGATCACGATCTGTTTAGAGCTGACTCTTTGTGTGATTTCCCTCCTTTTAATAGCTTCGTCTAAGCTCATTGAATACGGCAAAAACCGCATATTCAGCTTTTGTCCTAGATTCGGAAAAATTCTTTTCAAAGTATTCCTTTAGCCTGGGCTCCGCAGCCAGAGCCCAGAATGCAGATCGTTTCGCTTGTCAATTGTATCTCAAGGTAAACGCGCTGGTGATACTGTTCTTTAATTTAGATCTGACTTTGATAGGCATTGCTTTCAGTCTTCAAAGGCAGAGCTGGCGAGTCGCGTGACAAGGACACGGCCGTAGAACGCTGCGACGTGGAACTTCACGATACTCCTGATGACCCCGAATGCAGGCTGATTATCAAGATGATTTGTGGTCAAGGTACGTGCACGTCTTCCCCTATTTGCATATTGGTTGCAGCAGTCTAATTACCATACAGGTGTCGTCAAGTCATACAGACTCACATACGAACCGATCACTGCGCAACACGCCCTGTTTGATCCATCTAGAGTGCAGAACCAGTGGCAAGTCGAGTCAAAGCTTCTTCGGGAGATTATTGACTACTTCAGCCCCTCAGCGGAGCAGCTTGACATGTATCCCGATGGCGAAAAAGCCGTTTTTACCAGTTTTACCAACAAAATCACCGATGGAAAGGGTTAGGCTTTATATCCCCCTTTTGAGCTGGTTGACTACGCTGACACAATCTAGAAATATTAAAACAGCCACTGCATACATCGGTAACTCTTGACAGCAAGGAATTCGATGAATATATGGTCAAAGACGGCCTGCACGTTGCAATCAGCGTCAAAGACTTCAAAGCCGTGGTCATCCATGCAGACAGTTTAAAAACGTCGATTACTGCACGGTACACCCGGGCCCATAGACCCTTGCAACTAGCCTATGGCGCGGAAGGAATCAATGCCGAATTCACTCTGATGACGCGAGGCGATGTTGGTGAAGACGATGAAGATCAGCCTGCCTCGTCATCGAAACCGGCATCCCAGCTGTCTGCCCGGCCTGCAGCTCAGCGCGTTCCTGCTAGTGGAAGGCCGTCAATGCCTCCTCCACCAACACCGTCGGCGCGGTCTTCAGCGCGGCCGTTGCCTCCTCCGCCTTCTCGATCCGAGATTATCTCAACGGCCGCGTCGACGGCTGCGTTTGCGGATCTGAACGACAGTCTCTTTGTTCCGGCAGACGATGACCGGCAGTGGGATGAGCAAGACTATGAAGAAGAGCAGGAGGATATTTTGACCTGGAATTCCAAGATTGAAGCGGTTTGTCTGTTGTTGTTCCTCCAGTAGTGCCGTTCTGATTTCTTTTTAGGGCGCATACCACGAAGGCCGTCCACGGCCACTGACAGACAGCTATCCATCATTCCCATCAGAGACGAAGCAGTCCGCTACCGATGAGACGGCCATTCCGCCAACACAGCGTATATCACAGGTAGACCATCTTTTCTTTCTTTATTTTTTCCAACCTTTTCAAGTGACAGGCTGACAAAGCAGGTCCGGAGCCTTGGTCTCTTCGACTGAATGTACACCTTTCGCATATTTGACGATACTCAGCCGCGGCGAGTTACAACCCAGCTCGTCGCACAGCCAGCACCCACGCCGACCACGCGCTCATCATCCGCTAGCGACAGCGGAATCTCATTAAAGCGATCCTTGACGTTTCCCTGCGAGTCCACCGCGGCGCCACAGTTCCCATGCTCGCCCCATCCAAACGAGACGACGGTGGTCTGGTCTGACAGAAGCGCAACAGCATGCTCGCTGCCCGCCGCAAACTGCGCGACTTTTCCTTCTAAAGACGACGGCGGGAGCTGTCCTCGGTCATTGCGGCCCCAGGAAACAAGAGACCCTTCGGCGGCGTTGTGTATATAGACTCCATGCCAGCTTGCAGAAATACAACCCTTTGTTATATCTGCAGCAGTAGCAGCAGCAGCTCCAGTAACAATACCCCATTTATCAGACCCCAGAACGACGTATTCCCCATCTTCATGATTAACCACAACCGTAAACTCCCTTCCACACGCAACATCATCTGCACGAAAACACACATCCTCAATCCTCACCGGCGCCCACACCATTTTTGACATTATAGCAGCAGATCCCATCTGCCATTTTCGCGCAGCACCCCACCCATAGACATGCCCATTCGACAAGACACATACCACATGACTCATCCCACTCGCAATCGCCGTGACTGTCAATCCTGCTGGAGGGAAACCCGGTATAATTTCTGGGTAAACTGACTGATAACGAGCTTCACCCAACCCAAGCTCCCCTTTCTCCCCAGACCCCACAACATAAACCTCCCCACGATCCCACGACACAAACACCGTCGCCGCCCACGACGCCGCTACATCCGCGAAACGATCCACAACTCGACCATCCGCAAGTCCCAGCCTAACGCGCACAAACCGCTCCAATCTCTTCTCCTCTTCCTCCTTTTTTTCCGACTCAGATTGAAACTCAGTCTCAGTTGAAATAGAGTTTCCAACTCCAGCTCCACAGCGTCCATCGTCGTTCATTCCGGCCGAATAAGCGGCCCCGCTGGCATCCAAAATGACGGTGTGATTACCGCCTGCGGCGATGCGGCGGATGTTAGAGATGTTAGATCCATTATTATACCGATCTGGATCTTCGTCTATATGCTTATCGGCAACATCACTATCGATAGCAGCAGCACTGCTTTCCTCAGATGGATGATAAGCAGTTGCGAAAAAACATCTTGTTGGCGCGCACACGTCGTCGGTGTGGCCGATGCCGAGTTGGCCAGAGCCATTGGAGCCAAAAGCATATACCGGCATGTTTTCTTAAATTGCAGGCTAGGCTTGCATGAATGTGGGTTTCTTCATTGAACTTTGCCGAGTTCTGCACTGGTGTGGGATGGTCTGGTGGATTGTTTCGCATTGGAATGTAGGAAGTTCAAGATCGATCCATGCCCCACTAATCTACAAGATTCAGAGTGGGGACGCCGTTTACGGGCATCTTATGTATAATACTCCGTATTAGGAAGTTAGTTAACTTCTAAATTCTATACTTTTTAATTGACATCGTCTACGTACTTTGGATGGATCAAGTAAAAAAATATGCAAGAATTAAAATTAGGCTAGACTTTGTCACAGCGCTAGCTAGGTATGGTCGTGGAGAACCAAATGGAGACAAATTATCAAAGAACTAATCACACATGGATATCTAATCTGAGACAAGCAAAGGAAAAATGCATGTTGGCGCGAAGCCTTTTTCCGGTCGAAAAACTACTTCTCAGCCACAACGTCAGTGGTATCGCTGCCAACCGAGTTGGCGGCAGGAGGCAGGGCAGAAAACTTCTGCACGCTCTTTTCGTTACCACGGAACATGGGGCTGGTGCGCTCAAAGTAGGTGTGGACATGGCCTTCGAAGAGTTGCTCCTCGGCGTCGACATCAATCTCACCATCCTCGTTGGAGAGCTTGCGCGAGATACCAGCCTCCCACTCGTTACGGTAGTCCTCCAGCTTTTGCTTGTAGTCGAGGTCGGCATCGTAGTTCTTACCGACACCGCGGAAGCGTTCCCAGACAGACAGGTGCTGGGGGTGGATGGCCACACCGTGGTATTCGTTCTCACGGCCCTGGCGAATGTACCACCAGCGACGCTCCTGCTCCTTAAGGTCAAGACCGGTGGTGTCGGGAAGGAAAAAGAACGTGACCACCATGCCGGCAAGACCGAACCATGGCACAATGTAGAAACGCTGTTGGACAGTGGTGTACGAACCCAAGATAGCGGTGGCCAAGGCACCCGCCTTACCCCAGGCAGCAGACATACCGTGAGCACTGGCACGGATAGAAGCCGGGTAGCATTCAGCAGCGACAACAAAGGTGACAGCGTTGGGGCCGAACTGGTTGAAGAAGGACGACAGGAAATACATTGCCTGGAAAGAGTGAATGTGTTCGGCTGAAGTGTAATACTTGTAGTGGAAGGCCGGAATGATGAAGAAGATGAAGCACATGAGGAAACCCCATTGCTGCATCCACTTACGACCGTAGAGCTTATTGTCGATCAAGAGAGAGGCAGCATAGTAGCCGAACAGGGAGACACCGATGTTAAGCAAGCTGTACAGCCAGTTGGGCATAATCGACTTCTCGTGGGGCAGGATCACGGAAATAAATTGAGACTGGAACAGCTTGTTTCCGTAGAAGAAAACATCGTTGGCGAACCAACCAGCCGAGGTGGCAAAAAGACGGAAACCAAAGTGCTTGAAGGTCATGCGCAGAGACTCGACATCGTAGCCAGTGACCGAGGCCTTCTTCTTGATGGCCTGGAGCTGCTTGGAGGCCGACTTCATGTGGTAGGCACGGTAGTAGGTGAGCCAGAGAGTACCGACGGCGGGGATGGCGAACGAGACACGGTAAGTCCACTGGGCGGAGAGAGTCGAGTATGGGGGCTCGCTAGAACCGTGGTGGAAGATAAGGAGGAGCAGGATCAAAAGAACCTGGTTAAGGAACTGACCCCAACCTTGCATGAGGAAAGCGCTGGTGACCTTGCGGCCACGGTGCAGACGATCATCGCGGGTCGAAACACGGCCGGAACCGACGGCGTTCTCCATACCAGACGTGGCAGTCATGGGATATTCACCACCGACACCAATACTGTAGAAGAAGAGAGACCAGGCGTAGCAAATAATCCAGCCGTTCTCAGTGACACCCCAAGCAGCAGTCAGCATCAGCAGACCGACAAACATGATGGCGGCATCCTGGATTAAACCCCAGCGACGACCGATCCTGTGGATTATTAGCGCAGACCAATGACATTCTGAAAATTTGAAACGTACATGTCACCCAAGTAACCGACGAGGATCTGACCAACAATGATACCGGCAACTTCCAGGTAGTTGATCGAGTTGATCCAGTCGACATTGCAAGTGGTGTGGTTCTTCCAGCAGTCGGGGAAGGCGGCCTGGAGCAGCGGGGTGACGTTACCGATGGAGAACAGGACATAACCTTCCAGGAGCAAACCGGCACCGGGAAGAACCATGTTCTTGAAGTAGAAGCTGATGGGCGATAGGGGATCCTCCTTGATCATACGGCCAATAGTGCGCAGCTCGCGAGCAGCCTCCTGGCGATCGATCCTGGAGACGAAGCCAATTCGCTTCATAATAGGCAGATCGGCCCAGTAGACGCCCTCGGGGGTGTAGCTGTCGTCCGGACGGAGCAGCTTGTCGAAAGCGTCCTTCTCATGAGGGTGCATCTCCTCGTACTCGGGGTGGCCGCCCATGTCGGGGCCATGGGGAGGGTTGGGACCGAGCGTAGTCATTGTGCTGGCTGGCTCTGGTCAGTTGGCTAATTGAGGTTCTCTGTGCCTGCTCGTCGAGAGAGAGAAGCGATCTAGATAGGGTCTAGTCAGCATTGGCAAATTCCACCCAAATTACTCTCAGACTTCTTCCTGCGAAGAGCCAGCGTTCGGTACGTACCAAGAGCCAAGAGATGCGTTCAAAGCCAAGACAGAACAAGGCGCGAGGCTTGAGGGTTGAGTCGGCGTCCAGCTTCCAGAAACGCACATCCACGAGGGCAGATCTGGGTTATATAGACGGCGGGGAGGGGCCGGAGAGAAGCAGAGGCACGTTTTGGCATGGGCAGCGCTGATATGCCAGGCCTCCGCGCATGGGCCAGCGCCGATGGACCCGAGTTAAGCGCATGGCCGGCGTTCGCGATGGGCCTGGGTTGCGTTGCAGTTGCTTGAGTCGTCGCGGGTTTTTTCGAGGTTGCTTCGATGGGGCACAAGTGTGCTTGCGGAGAGCGGCCAATGGGCGTGCGGCATGCGCACACGTGTGGGCGACGGGCGAGCTCATTGCTCTTTGCAGGCGCGCGCTTTGGGCCTAGCGCGGGGCTACCCGCAAGCGTCATGCTGACCGTCGCCGCGCTTTCCTTCTCTGCACTGCACAGTAATGCAAACTCTGCCTGCGCCTTCCTCTTGGAAACCGGCCTAACAATGCCTATTGTTAATTTGTTACGTACTGCAGGTGCAAACTCTCTCCCACAGCCAAGCATCGCTAAGCTTCTCGCCGTGCCTGTTCGCCGTTCTCCTGGTCCATGTTTCCATTGCGATGATGAACACCTAAGGTTGTTTGATCACAAAAATATTAATACGATGCAATTACCAACAGCTTGCGCTCCACCACGGCCAATCCGGAGAGCCTAGTGACAGCTAGAGTCGATCTGTCGTGTGCCACTTCCTGCTAATGGTTACTCCGGCTTCCGGATGCCTGGCGAATCACCGCCGCTCGTTCGACCATGCCACGCCTTGGGGATCATTGTTTGTCGACTTTTTTTATTGCTTTCGACAACATGTTAAAACTTCCTTCCTCTTTCGATTGTTTTTTCTTTATACTCTACGCGTCCTTTCTCCACCAGGCTGGCAGTTCGTCGTGAGGCTGACTCGAGTTTTGCCAGCAGTCGGTCGCGGTAAACGCGTTTCTTGGAGCATCGAACCGAGCGGCGATAGACCCGGAGCTGGCCGATACAGCTGTTCTCGGCCAGGCATCACAAGATGGGACTAGGGGAGCTATTATTTGTGGCTACTTGCGATCTTTACACGCCTGTTGGCTCATACATCTTCGAACTAGGGACCGCCACGCTGTGACCTGCGTTTTGTTATTACATTTACTACCTTCTTTGCGACTTGCGAGTCGAACAGCCTTGCCGGGGGCCGGGATCTTCGCGTCAATGTCACGTTGGGAAATTGAGCAGGGGTGTTTCATGTATATTTTTGTATCTGAGCTGACACGCACCAGATCGACGGCGCAGCTTTTATAGACTTACGTATCCAGTGGTCATCGATTCGGACTTGATGAGCCGCTGCCAAGCTGTACTACAAGCATCAGCAAAAAATTTTAATCTCGCAAAAAGAATCAGGCAGTGACGACCAGGGAACTAGGAAACCCAAATCACTTTCAGCCTTGACAAGCCTTTCTAGTGTTCGCCTAACACCGCGAACACTGACTCGATTCGTGCTAGAACGGAAACGCCCTTCCAGCCCACATTATATTCTTCTAGCCTGTGCTTGTACGATGGTGCCTGCATTAGCCGAGTCTGCCTGTCATGAGCAGGGTGGATATCAGGCTTTGGAAGTTCTCGAACGACACAACACGTGCAGCCACCGGTCCACCAGTGGTCCAGTGGCACCCAAGCCTCACGACGGGTTACTCCGTAGCTCCTTAGCTTCGTAGCCTCGTAAGTGGTTGGCGAGAAAACTCTGTCTCTAGTACCGCGTTCCGAGGTGTTGCCACATCCATGGTTCGGATATACAGGCTGTATAAACCTATATCCTTTACAATAAAAAGAACATACCTATATATCATACTAATACCCTCCATTAATTTAATAAAAGCAAAAAATTGACACCACCCATCACCAAACCCCTTACATCCAACCTCCAACCTCCCTCCCATCGCGCAGATGATCAAATTCCATGTTGACGTCGTGCGAATAGCCTTCCCAAAAACCCCAATATACCATACCTAACTCAGCATAGCTCCTTTGGTCTCACGCGAATCAGAACCTTTTGTTTCTAATTTGTTGCGGGAGTGGAGCTTGGCGGCAGGCCCACCCACGTGCACCCGTATTCTCCGCTGACTTGACCAGCCAGGACGCGAGAAGCGAGCTAAAAATTTGATTGAAACTTTTTTTTATGTGGTAGGCTAAGTCATAGGCTAAGCTGGGAATGGGACTAGAGTGGGGTTTCTATTCTGGGTGGCAGAGCTGAGTATACGGATTACGTTATTATTATTTTTTAGTAGTAGTACTTAGTAGTACGTACTTGGTATGCTAGTTTGTAGTACGTAGTATAATTACCTGAGAGCACGTGTGGTCAATAGCTTGACACTGGACAGTAACAAGCTTTGTGGTTTTCTTACTAAGTACGTAGTACGTAGCAACATTAAACGAGTCAGGCTGGCAAGATCTGTTGATTTATTCGGGGAGAGAATTTTTGCAGCTAGGAAAAGTTGATACTAATGCATATGACTTTTTGGAATTGTTTGTCATTGATGTAAGTAATCAAATTCATTTATTTGGTTTTCTGTTTTCTTTTAGGGGATTTCCTTGAATGCTTCGACACCAAGTTCATCAGCTGATACTCAAAAAGATTTGAAACATCGGCATGTCTCATGTCAGGTCAAGTTTTCTGAAGCCTGCCAAAATGCGAAAGAATTCGAAAAAAAAGCTTAGAATCAACATCAAGATATAAGACTATCATTCATAACATCTACATGTTCTACCTCGTCATCAACACTGTTGCAACAAATCAAAGAGAAAAAAGCAGACATTCACGTGATATATGATTTTGCTAAACCGACAGAGAAAAAAATGGTGAAAAAGACATCGAGAGGCTCATGAGTATAAGGTCCTGCCTTTATTTTTTTTCTTTTTGTTTTCCTACTTTTTCTTCCACTCTCTGAAAAGTAAGTCGTCAGTTCTTATCGTCAACAAAAAAAAGACAGCCTATTCAGGAATGCTGCCAAATGATGGGTCTTTGACACTTCCTCCTGCATCGCCGAGTCCCGCGACCGGTCGGTTGTACGACCAGCCAGTAAATTGCTGCTGCATTGTCTGTGAAAGTCCTGGTCCCTCCACGTACGAATCTTTGGGAGCTTCTCCCGTGAAAATCTCGTCGAATTGCCCCGTATCCGTCGCACCCGACTAAATAATCACGTCAGAAGATTTTATTTTTTTGAAGAAAAAGAAAAAGAAAGCGTACCACATTAGGCTTGAAAGTCGGCTCGTATTTTCTCTGCAGGAGTTTGCGCCAATCGATATTCGAAAAGAAATGGTGTGCTTTGATTTCTGCCGCCCCCTTTGATCCCAGCCGGCGTTGAGGGTCACGGTCCAACAAACGCGTCAAAAGGTCACGAGCCGCCGGGGGAACGATCTCAGGCCCAGGGAATGTTAATGGTTCCTGAAGAATCTTGCGGTACATCTCGTTGGTATTCTCATCATAAAATGGTGGTAGTCCCGTCAACCTGTGCGCTTGTTAGCTGATTGTCTTCCAAAAAAAGTTCAACGCCAACTTGCATTTCGTAAAGTAAAACTCCCAATGTCCAAAAGTCCACTGTCTTTGTGTACCCGTTTCCAAGGAGCAGCTCCGGCGCAAGGTACTCGGGTGTGCCGCAGAAGGCTATCAAGGTTAGTATAACCCATCGACATTCATACATATAGCTTCAAAAGTGAAACGCTGTGCAAGACTCACTGTTAGTCCTATCCTCGTCCTTCATATCCAGCTTGCACAGTCCGAAGTCACACAGGGCGATGTGGCCAGTGTAATCCAGCAAGATATTCTCTGGCTTCAGGTCCCGGTAAATCACCTTGAAACCATGAAGACATTCAAGCGCACAGAGCAATTCGGCAGTGTAGAAGCGAGCTCGGTTGATATCAAAACGCTGTTCTTTTTGGAGATGGTGGAACAGTTCGCCACCATTGACAAATGCAAGGACAAAGTATAGCTTTTCCGGTGACTGGAAAGTAAATTTTAAAGGCACGATGAATGGGTTGTTGATCTGAGCAAGCACCGATCGCTCTGCTAACGTGTGCGCGACTTCTGACCTAGAGATGATATGTGCTTTGCGGATTGTCTTGAGAGCGTAGATTCGGCCAGTATCTTTCTTTCTACAAGTTGTCAACAAAAATCCGTAAAGGATAATATTGGCCGAACTTACTGCACTTGCATGACTTTTCCAAATGAACCCTATAAAAGTCAGTACGTCCCGATGAACACATATACATACTCGGCTCTCGTACCTTTCCGACAACTGTTAAATGTCAATTAGCATTTAGACGTAAATCAAGAAGAAGAATAAGACGCACCCTTGAGGAGTTCGAAATCCTCGAGTTTCATACTCTGAGCTCTAGTCTCCACAAATGCAACGCCGACCTTGATTGAGCCAGTTCCAAACTGCAACTCCACCCACTCGGCGCCGCGTTGTCCATTCTTCTCCTGCTCAGCGGCGGCCTTCTGATTGTCCTTTTTGCTGAGTTTGGGGTCGTCGACGTAAAGCTTCCTCTCTTCCAATTGCGGCTGCATTTTCGCCATTCCCAGGAATATGTCTTCGTTACGCCCGACACCAGGCCGAGCAGTTGGGTTGCGGAGATATATTTGAAGACTCAATTCAGTCTGGCGAGAAACATCAAACTTATAGGCGGTGTTATCGCCTGCCCATAGTGGGTTCTCTGGCGTACCAGACACCGCATCGACAAAGACTTGATTCTTTTCGTAATCAAGGAGCGCATAAGGTAGGTGCTTGGTCATGTATCGGCCGTGAATTGTTGGCGCAGCGTTGATGCCGCTGCTGATAGACTGCGGGCGAGCGGGCTGGGTGTAAGAGCCCGCGGGTTGGCCGGAGTGGGAAGAGGACGAGTTGGGGCGAATGGGACCATTATGGTTCTGGAAATGAGAGTCGAAAAGTTGCTGATAATGAGGAGAAAGCGAGAAATTTTTGCCCTCGTGCAGAGTCACGATAAGGATACCCGGCTTCACTACTGCAACGGGAGGAGAGATCAAGTCCTCGGCAGTCGCTTCACGTTACCAATTAGCACACACACTTCTCATCACTTCTTCTTCAATTGCTCATAAGCCCCTCCTTGTGGCTCTGGTGCACATACCACTCCCATTTGAATTTTGTGATACCGAGCTCGGGGGTTGCGAGATTGCTGGTGTCTCATCCGCTGCGTCACCCTTAATAGTTGAGGTGGACGATGAGCGGCCAAAGGACTGGGTGAGGGGAGCTAGATGCGTCTCCTTCAACTCTGCCAAGTGTTAGATAATGATTCCGAGCGTGTCTCCTGACATGGAAAAGCATCTGCCTGGGGGAACGATCGACATACTCTTCGTGATTTTCCACGACATAGTGTTGGATGCAGTAGTTAACGACGATAACGGAGGCAAAAGCGAGTTCGAGCTTGCTCGGATGTTGTCCGGTCGAGGAGTACGTCGTTACGCAACAACAGCAAGCACACAGGCGGACCAAACCGTTGCCGATCAGCCACACAACCAGCGATCGACGGGGCAGCCAACACACCGGGCGAGGCGAGGCAGGTCACGGGAAAATATGAACAAGAAAGACGTAATTTGTCAGCAGCGAGGAGATGGCGTAGACGATACACAAGGGCGGGCGGACGAGGTGGGTAGGACAGCGACTTCGAGATATCTACAGAGAAGGGGTTGTTTTGACAATGAGGAACGGGACTGCCGGGGCTTACTAGTAACAGGTCACACAGGTGAGGGGTGCCTGGAGATTCAGGCTGGTTTCTGCCAGAAAGCGGGGTGAGTCGGTGAGCGTACGGTCAGGGGTGTATTGCTGATACGCACTGAGCGGTAATTTAGTTTGCTTAAAGCAATACGCAAAGTAATTGAATTACCGTACAATACAGCACTGCCACACATGCCACAGCTCAGCCCCAGCCACAAGAGCTAGCCTTCCACCAATCACAGTGAACATAGAGACCCACCAACCCAGCGTGACTTGCTCCTCCAAGGCCCAAGGGTCGGCTGTCGCGCTTGCCGATACCGCGCTTACCGCAGCAACAACGACGACCTTCTACGCCGCTACAGCCTCCATCCCTCAGAAATCAAACGCGCCCTCTGCTCTAGGCCCTTGCCTAGCATTCCCGACGACTCTCCCGTTGTACGCGGCCCCATCGCCCCTACGAACAAACCCCCGCTCCAGACGCGTTCACTTCATTGTAGATCGCGTACCCAGCTTGCGACTTCCTTCCACCCTTTGCCGACAATAGGCCGCCCTCTTCGCTCTCTGGAGGGGCTTTACTTTTCGAAACGGATTCGGATACGGCGGAGGATGAAAGGGCCGGACGATCCATGGGTGTAATCCGGAAGAAGACCGCTACGCGCGGCACAGAAGGCGGCACCAAATATCATTGCGACGTCTGCTCTATTGATATCACTTCAACTGTATTGTCTCTTATTGAAATATGTTTGCGATGCGCTTTGTTGCTGACTAATTTTCAACTAGGTCCGAATATCTTGCGCTCATTCATCCTGTCCTGAATATGACCTCTGCGTGCCATGCTTTGCCGCTGGCGAAAGTTCCAAAACTCATGATCCCAAAACTCACCCTTTCCATGTCATCGAACAAAATTCGGTGCCCATATATACAGAAGACTGGGGCGCCGATGAGGAATTACTGTTATTAGAAGGCGCCGAGATCTACGGGTTAGGGTCATGGGCCGACATCGCCGACCATATCGGAGGATACCGCACCAAGGAAGAAGTGCGGGATCACTATGTTGACACGTATATCAACAGCACAAACTTTCCTTTACCAAACCGAGCAGACCCTGAAGACAAGTCCTTACAAGACCTCATTTCGAAAGAAGAATTCCAAACGCGCAAGAAACGGCGCATTGAAGAGCGCAAGGAGGCTGCCAAAGCCGCACCGCCCGCCACCCCGAAACAAAAACCCACGGCCAGTGTTCCGTCATGTCACGAAGTCCAGGGATACATGCCTGGCCGACTGGAGTTTGAGACTGAGTTCTGCAACGAGGCCGAAGAAGCCGTTCAGCACATGCAATTCGAGCCAGGCAATGGCCTGAATGCAAACGGCGAGATGGAACCTGAAATGGAGTTGAAGATGACCGTTATGGAAATCTACAATTCGCGCTTGACTCAGCGGACGGAGCGGAAGAAAGTCTTGTTCGAGCACAACTTGCTCGAATACCGGAAAAACACGGCGCAAGAGAAGAAGCGAACAAAGGAAGAAAGGGACCTGATGAACAAGGCCAAGCCCTTTTCGCGGATGATGAACCACGAAGACTTTGAAGAGTTTTGCAAGGGTCTCGAATATGAACATAATCTCCGACTGGCGATATCACAGCTACAAGAGTGGCGGCAGTATGGCATCACCGACCTCAAAAGCGGCGAAAAATACGAGCAGGAAAAACAACAACGAGCGCAGCGCGCCGTCCCACAAGGCTCGTTTGATCGACTCGCCAGCGCGCGTCCGACAAAACAGATGCAACAACCAGAAGGCCCGTCACAAGCGAGCTTACTCACCACGCCCGAACTACCCTTACGCTTCCAAAAAGCCGCCAAACCGGCAGGACCCGATCCAAACGTCCCGCTCAATGATTTTGATCGCGCCTTTGGCGATGTCGGGACTCCTCAACCAGTGGCGAAATCAAAGTACATTGTGCAGCCGCTCAACGGGGTAGTTCCCTGGAAGCTGGAAAACGACGGTGCACCGGATCTGCATCTGTTGACCAAGGAAGAAATTGACCTCTGCAACGCGTTGCACGTGCAGCCAAAACCATATCTCGTCATCAAGGAAACTCTGCTGAAAGAATCCATGAAACAGAACGGCAGTCTGAAGAAGAAAGACGCGCGAGCTATTTGCAAGGTGTGTCTCTCACTTCCTTCCTACATATGTGTAACCCACGGCTAATCTTTGTTTACTTTACAGATCGACGTCGCCAAAGCCGGCCGCATCTTTGATTTCATGGTTCATAGTGGCTGGATTGTCAAGGGGTAAAGAGCCTCTTTTTCCTCATCTTATGATTTTGTTGGACTTGGTTATGGAACTGGTTCTTTTTTTCGTTCAAGTTGAAATGAGGTTTCTGAAATGAATGACATTATGCATTGTTTACATATATTTATCTTCCTCCATTGATCAATTGACATCGAGGCTTAGAAGCACAGTCGGCGCTGCATGTAGAGCATACAGCTCAGTCAATTGACGGGCTTTAAGAAGTATAATAATAAACAAGGGAGGAAGGATTGAGTAACTGATTTAAAATTCGATATCGCTGAATAACATCATAACTAATTAAACCCGCAGCTGATCTGATATGCGTACAGCTGGTGGTACATTACAGGGTGTTCAGTACGCGACTGTGGTACATGACTGTGTCAACTGGTAGGTCCGTCCATGCTTAAATCCATACGTCCATTATCAAGGCACCTCTTGACAGAATTTCATATCCGGGCCGGTACTCTGTCTTCCGTATCAGGAATAGGTCTTGGAAGAAAAAAAAAATGGTAGGGGTACGAAACTAAGTCTCCGGGAATCCTACTTTGATTCTGCCTGAACCTTCTCAACCAACTTCAGAACAGGCTGGTACAGCTTGTGGTCAGGTTCGAGCCCAGTGAGCTTTTTAGTAGCCTCATCCGCAGATTTTTCTTTCAGGATCTTGGCTAGTTCCACACTCTCTTCATCCCCTTCCACGTTCTGAAAGCGCAGGGCTTTCTCGATAGAACCCAACAGAGCATCAAATTTCATGCCACGCTCAGCCAGCTGGGCAGCCGGGCCAATGAAGCGTTCCTTGCGAGAGAGCTTGCGAAGGGGAGCACGACCAACACGCTCCACAACATCTTCGAGGTAATGGTTCGAGATACGCTTGACGATGGTGTCAACGTACTCCTTCTGCTCCTCTTTGGAGATTCCGTGCTTGGCGACAATCAAAGCAGCAGTTTCGTCCAGAGCGTCATGCACAGCCTTGTGGATGGTCGGGTCAGCCAGAGATTCGTGAATCGTCTTCTTGCCGGCACTGTAGCCAAAGTAAGCGGCAGTAGCATGACCGGTGTTGACAGTGAAGAGCTTGCGCTCAATGTACGGCTCGAGGTGGTCGACCCAGTGAATTGCTGAGATGTCCGGGTGGCCGTATTCACCAAATGGGGTCTGCTCGACGACCCACTCGTAGAAGCTCTCGATGCGAACATTAAGTCCGGCATTTGCAGGCTGGGTGGGCACAATGCGGTCGATAGCAGAATTGGCAAAGCGAGCACGTTTTGGGAGAGTGTCTTGGCGGGACTTGTCAAGGTGCTCCTCGATATAGCCGCGCAAAGTATCGGTAGCGTTGATGGCGTTTTCGCAAGCAATGACGGCGAGCGGCCTGTCCGCCTCACGAGAGTCAATGCCTTTGGCGATGACAGGGGCAATAAACTTGAGGACATTAGGGCCGACAGCGCAGGTGACGACATCAGCGGTTGCGATCTCCTTGACGACCTCTGGCTCGTGGGTCTTGGAGCTGATGGCACGGTAGTTGGTGATGGTCTTGGTGCTCTCACCATCTTCGCTGATTTCGGTCACCTGGTAGGACTCGGACTGGCTGAGGGAGTCGATGATGCTTTGCACGACATCGATGAAGACGACCTCGTAGCCAGACTGGTGCAGGAACTCGGCGACAAAGCCACGGCCAATGTTGCCGCTGCCAAACTGAATAGCTTTCTTTCCCATGGTTGATGGTGTAAGCTGGATCGACAGAGTTGGTTGTGAGGTGGGTTTCAAGCAGCGAAGATGTAGCTGTTATGAGACTTGCTCGTCAGTACGGACGCTTATTGGCTGAAAGGGCAAGTAGATATAGCAGAGCTTACGCAGAGAGGGAGAGGAAGAAGAAGCAATCAAGCAAAGACAGGCTCGACAGGAAGAAGCGAGGAAGCGAAGAGAAGAAGAAGAAGAAGAAGAGAAAAAGGACGAGGAGAAAAGAAAAGAATGAGGGCGAAGGTGTGACGAAAAGGCCAGCCAGGGAAGGCGCGAGGAGGGGCACCGCGTTCTTGCTCTCGGAGGCCAGAACCACCAACGATGTCATCGCGGGGCCTTCCGTCACACCTTCTCTCTCCCTGTCACTGCTGGTGTCTCCCTGTGCCTTGGCTGTCCGTACCTTGTTCTCTCGTTGCTACTCCTGGCATCGTAATTAGCGCTGTATTCTGTCCAACTCGCTCTATTTCTACAGCCCTTGTCCGACACGGCCGCCGGTGAATGGATTAAGTCGCATCACATGTGGTGGCATACCTTAGTATGCGATGCGGTGCCATTTTCTCCCCTTCCCCCGCAAGGCAACTCGGCGATGCGACAAAGCGCTGGTGGCTTACAATTGCGCATAGCTGACTACTGACTACCAACGTGGTGGTCTAATCCTAATACTCACTGCTCAGTGTACTACTTCAGTCCACTTCTAGGTTTTCTTCGTCCATTGCGGGGCGTGGGGCGACGACGACAACATGATATAATCATTCATCTTGGGGCAGTCCGCCGCAACATTATTATTATTGAACAAGGTGTTATCTGTATGGTATAGTGTTTTTCAAATCCCTCATAAATGGTTGAACACGTTAACGTGCTAATTCTGCATATAGACTACACGCTGTGCTACACACGGTCTGGTTTTCTGTCCTCCGAGCCGTCCGGCTAAATATCGGTGCAACCAACTTTGAATGGTCAGAATCCGACAATACTACCCAGTACTATACCGTCCATGACTCAAACAAATATACACAATACCCAAAAAAGCCTCATTTATCTCTTCAATCTGTTCCTATGCAAGGGCCATATCTGGCTAGATATTACTCCAAGCGCGGGTTGGCGATGGTACCTCGACTATAGCCCTTCAAACCCCGGCTGCAAGACGATAATAACCCGGAGTTTGGGCAGTGCCTAACCAGCGCCCAATATTATTATACGAAGTTCACGGATATTACGCTCCTCATTTTGGAATATTGAACTAATAGCAGAGAAAAGATCAAGACTGACAGTGCAGTATACATATGTCCATATATCAATTGATAAGGACGTATGTTGACTAATTAGAGGCGCGCAACGCTAATGTACATGTCACAGTCATGCCTCATAGAATATACTATCCACAAAAAAATTTAACATTGATATCAGCCCTAGACACTCTCAATCTCCTTGTCCGACCTCGACATGGTACTGCTAGACGGCAGCGTGATGACGCTGATCACCACGGTGAAGAACAAGAGAACCACGGCCGACCAGGTCATACCAAGGAACTTGCTACCTCCAATTGCGACGACCCCGTAGTTTTCCCCATGGCGATTGATAAGATCGACGAACTGCACTGCAATGACAGACGCCACCGAGGACGAGACTCCGAGACAGACAAAGCTCAGCTAGACACAAACTATACATCAGTATCAACTCTGTTAGAAGTGGCGAAGGCAAGAACAACTTACCACAGTAAAAAACAAATGAGCCATCATGGACGGCCTTCCACCAGCCTGCGTGAGCAAGATCTCCATGAGAAAAGTAACGCCCGTGAACACAACCCCAAGAATATAAAGTACCGACATGGCCTTTGTAGTCACTTCCATGACCGCAAAGTCATCGGTAATAGTATCCGGCCAGTTGATATCAGACACATTAAACCCACTCTTAAACTCCAGCACTTTCGCCGGGTTGAATGCAAAAGGGGCAGTTCTTTCCGAGCATCTCGTCACGTCGTGTTCGCCGTCACTGCCAAATGACCCTTCGCAGTAGGCCAGAACGTGAACGGTATAAAAATCCTTGAGGCCTAAATCGGCCGCTTTGCTTTCTTTGATGGATTTTATTGCGGATATTGGTTCCGAGGCAGATGTATCAAGCTGTCAGACGGGTTAGTTTGCAGATTTCATAGTCGTTAGCATTGAGGGTATTCACTGACAGTCATGACACTCGCATCCTGCATAAGCGACTTCTGCGACCCTGCAAAGAGACACAGCGTACTCAGAATAAACGCTATCAAGGCAAATACCTTGGATAGCGTGTTTAATGTGAAAAGCATGATAACAAATTTTGTGTAATATCCTCAAATCAGTAAGCGTATGTGGTAGTGATTCTGTGAAGATTTAGACCAAGTTCCCGCAAAGTGTCTCCCATCGAGAATATAACAAGCACCCCCACGCTTCTCCTCTTCATTCCACGCATTACTATTCCTGCCATCTTGTCGAAAACGCTTCTTTGTCGCGTGTTCTGCGGAGGTTGGAGTAGAGAAAAACAAAAGGCATGCTGGGCCAGCCTGGGGGAAGTATGTGAAATACCTCTCTCTTATTGGCCTGGGATACAAAAGTGGGTCAATATTATACGTGTTCCGCCAATCGCAGTACATATTTAGGAACAGAAAGCGCTCCACTTTCCTAGATGAGGAATTTTCCTGCCACAGCGAAACTTCTCGATTGACGTCAACTGCTTTCAACGTTGTTTGAATGCTTGAAAAAACTCAGTTGTGAAACTCCATGAAATTTAGGGGGGAAAGTAAAATCACCACTCCAAAACTGCACCGAATTTATAGACTATCTACCGCCTCCGTAGACGACATTTAATTTTGAACATTCACAAGATAATAGAAAAATAAAAAAATGGCAACTAGACGAAGAATTCAGGAGAGCGAATTCGGACATGGATCCCATTAACCGTAAAACAGAAAAAATGAAACAAACGAAACCATACATTACGCTTCGGCTTCGACCTCGGCTGCTCCGTTTACTGCCTCGCCCTCTCCTCCTATGTCAATCAAGGATTCGCTAGATGGAGGCTCGGGGGGACCTTCTTTCTCTAGACGGAGGTATTCCTCCCACTCAGGGAAAAGATCGTCATCTGCAGTACCGTCGTCCGCGCCGGGGGGTACCCCAATAAGACGGGCAACCTTGGGTTTGCCATTTTTCTCAAGAGATTCCTTCCACTGCAAGACCAGTTTCGGCGCCTTGGATGGCTTGTATGTCTGCGCAAAGAGTACGGCCTCGGCAAGACGGTTCGTTTGAACCAGGAGGCCAATGCAGGCGTCAATGTCTCCGACAGTCCACAGGGCTGAGAAAGCCACATTGTGCAAGCCAGACGCCGAGGCCTGTTCTGCGAGCGACCGGAGGCCGTCCGCGTTGGAGCTGGAGGTGTAGAGCAGCAGTAAAGAGCCGAGGTCCTTGGCGTGGGTAAAGCATTCTTGCGCCAGGCCCAGGTCCCAGGCTGTCAGAGCCGCATCACCAACGGTCTTCCACTTGTGCTCGACGTCCGCAGCGCGGGCTAGCTCGAGAGCGATATCGAGGCGGTTGAGTGCAAGCGACAAGTCGAATCGGTGTTCCGCGTCCGGTGACACCTCGAGAGCGAGTTCCTTAAACCCTTGTCCTTCCAGAAAGCGAGCAATCTTGTTCATCTGTTCAGAAGGAATATCGGCTAGCAGTTCAGCTGCCGAGTCCATGTCGCCTCGAAGTACCAGGGTTTGATATTCAACCACAGATAGCGAGAGAGCAAAAGACACAACGCCAACGTCCTTGTCGGCAAGATAGACTCGCCCATCTCGCGGGAGATATCCAAGCACGTACATGGGCTGGTCAAAGTGAGAGACGGTATACGTCTGGTCACCAACCAAGTAGTTAAGACGGTTCGTCGAGTTTGTGTAGATGAAACAATCGCCAACCCATTCTCCCGTTCGCACGGTCTCGCTAATGTCTGTGACCACTTCAAAGGCTGATTCAACTCCATCTTCGTCGGCCTCGCCAGCGTTCAGGCCGTTGACATAGTTCTCCCGAGAGAATCGTAGAATGTAGCAAGTGTCTTCACAAGCCAGTGCCACTAGCTCGCCAGACTCAGACCAATATACCTACTAAAGTTAATCCGTGTTCTTCTTTTTAGACTCAAGCAACTTACCTCGCGCGGCTCAACCTCGATGCGACGAACGAGGCTACCGGTTTCCCAGTCGAAAAAGCCAATGCCACCCTGTCCCTTCACACCCAGAAGAATACCACCGGACAAACCTTCAGCCTGGAAACCGACGTCCAGACCGCCGCTCTTTTCTTTAAAATTCTTGAAAATCTTGACACTAGTGGCAGATTCCCGAATAGCGTAGTCGTTGCTGTTGTCCTTGGAGCCCCAAGCAAAATCCAAAGCCTGACCGAATGCCTTGTTACGCCACGCAAGAGCTGTGTAGATGATGTACTCGCCGTCGCCGCAAACCGAAACAAAACGACCATTCGGGGAGTGAGCTAGGGTCTGAGGGTAAATTTCGCATGACCCCAGATCCTTAGAAGGCAGGGAGAGAGGAGATCCATCCTTCAGTTCCTCGCCACCCTTGATCACTGTTGAGACCACCTCACTGTGTCGCGAGAAAATGATTTTCCCAGAGCCGTCCATAGACACTGCCGGTTCTTCTCTGCCCATCTTCACCACAACGGCACCATCGTCGAAACCCATCGCAATCCCCTGGCGACCTCTCTGGTAGCTGACACACCATGCCCGCTCAAGTCCATAATTAAGCGACTGTTCTAGGCGGTATGTGTTGGCGTGCCAGACCTTGATAGTTCCGTCCTCGGAACCTGAAATGATGACAGGGAGTTCCGGGTGATAGCAGGCAAAAGAGACATTGCTCGTGTGTCCCTCTAACGTGGCAATCAATGCCTTGGTGGTGTAATCCCAAACCTTGACCGTTTTGTCATCCGAAGTCGTCAACAGGTAAGGCTTGTCGGCTTGTCCGTAGTAGTCGACGCTATTCACACCCTTTGTTTCTAATCGCGCGTAAGCACATTTCAATATCCACCAAAAGAGTAGCACGAGTATTACATACCATGAGCCTCAAGCGTAAAGTTGGCATGTCCCGAGCCGAGATTCCAAATCTTGACTGTCCGATCCAAGCAAGCAGAGGCAAACGTGTTGGTATCCTTGGGGTTTATCGACAGTCCCATGACATAATGGCTGTGACCCTCGAAAACCTGAACGCACTTCCAGCCTTTTTCCCAATCCCACAACCTGATTGTCATGTCATCGGAGCCGGTAAGGACGAAAGGCTGTGTAGGGTGAACGACGATCGATCGGATGTAGTCAGGATGGGCTTCGAACGAAGTGATCTTCTCGGAGGTGTTGTAGTTGTACACGCGCAATTGGAAATCATCGCTACCGCACACAATCCAGTTCTTTCGAGCGATGAAGCGACCAGCGCGCACGGGCACATCGGTAAGTTCGAAAGTTTTGATGATTGACTAAATAAGTGTCAGAGAATTGCCTATTGAATATAGCACGAGTGTATCTTCCAGCATGGAATGAAGGGCTGGCGACTCGGAATAGAAAGGTGGTGGTATACCTGTGTTTCGTAGGACCAGATGTAGACGTGGCCTAAACCAATTAGCATACCCTCGAAGAAACGGAAACCTGGAAGCTGAATTCATACCGCTGTATAGGGTAGTCAAGATCTGCAAATACGTTAGCCAGAATCTCAAAGCTGGTGTGACGTGGTTCTTACCCATGGCTCGGTGGGATGGAAATCGATGCCCTTGACTCGCTCGGAGCGGGCAAAGAGTTGTCTCTGCAATAATTAAATTGAAATCAGCCAATGCTCATGTATTTGTACATAACTGCAGCGCCCCCCATGTCTGATAGTGCAGCGTAGTCTTGTGAGCGACGAAAGACGCACCTTGATATCGAGCCGCATGGTGGTTGAATGTGGATGTGCCTAGGGGTTGTGCCCGTGAGAACGGGCTCGGTCAGATGCAATGCACCGCAGTGTATAGAGAGGCGAGGAGACGCTCGTCGGAGGGAGAAAAAAGGACCTCTGGAAGGCTACGAGAGGGGTGCAGTAGCTCTGCGGAGGTCTTGTTTGCGGTGCGGCGTGGAAGTCATCGTGGAGATCGAATGTGTCCAGTTCGCCGTGGGCCGGCCCAAAGGGGTTTAGTGCGGCATCGCCCAGCTTTGGTAGTACATAGTACCACGAGCGATAGTTAACAAATAGTAGATTTAAGCAATCAATGACGCTGGAATCAATGATACTAGGACGATATTTGTTCAATTAAAAGTTACAGCACTTAAATTAAAATTGACTGCACCAGTGCGGGACAAAAGTATAAAAAAAGAACTCGGATATCAGTATATTGTCATGACCAGTATTACTCTGGAGAAATGGTCCCTCATAGCAAGAACTCTAAGGCTTATAAATACATGTAAATTCGCATTGAGGAGTTTATGACTTTGCGGGGCCACGTTCAAAGTAAGTCCATTGTCCCGGACGTGGCTTCTCAGCGAGCTCTTCCCACCTATTCGAATATTAGTAAGGGCCAAACAGGAAGCAAAAAAAAGAACTTACACCTTGGACTCAGCCAATGTGTCCACAAGTTTCAATTCGTCTCCAGCAACCACAATAACCTCCTCGATCAAACCAGCGCCGATCTTGTTCTCAATTTCGGCAATCCTAGAGGATAACAGTCAGAATCTAAGACTACTGTTCCCAAGTGATTTAGTCACTTACTGGTCTGCTTCCAGGGCGGGTTCGGTCTCCAACACTGGGTCATGCTCTGTCTGAGCAACCTTTTTGAAGAAAGTAGGGTTCTCCGGAAGTTCTCCCTTCACAAACTGGACTGACTCTTCTTCGTACTTGGCAAGCTCTTCCGGTGTCCTCGGAGGGAATGCAGCCCCAGAAGTGGTGCTTTCAGCCTCGGCGGCGATAGTGTAGGTGCCGTCTGGAGCAAACTTGAGGTTCTTGAAGTGCTCCGGGTGCTTTGCAACAGTCTCCTTGGCGCGCTCAAACCAGGCATCGAAGCCCGGGGGCTTGGTGGATTCGATAATCTGCAGGCGGTGGCGGGTAAGGGCCTCGGTGGACTTGCGGTAGACCGAGTTCTCGGGGAAAGCCTTCAGCTTCTCGAGAGTCTGGCGATAGACGTGGATGAGCGTCGGGCGAGGACTGGGGTGTGTCGTTAAACCGGTCAAGCCGATGGGCGCATTAGGCTCGAGGTAGCGAGCTGGCTTGACATTAGCCAGCAACCTGAGGGCCGACCTCATGTTGACAGGCGCACACTGAAGAGCGAAGAGTCAATTGATCACAAGACACAACCCAATTGTGCCTGAGGGAGCTGCAGTGTTCGATTGCGTGGATTTCAATTTCGGTATCATCGCTCGAGGAGTAGTGAGCGGTTCGCGGGTTGCTGGCCCGGAACGGAGAAACCCGCGCGGCGTCGACCGAAACGGGCCAAACACCTCAGCCTTTCTAGACTCTCTCCAGGGGGCGCCACCTTGCGACTCCGCCCACTACGAAGCCGATCGTCAATCGTCTCTAGGTTCAAGCTTGGCCTTTTGCTACTTTTTGCTTTGCCTTTACGTTCAACTCGTGAGCCTGTCGCTTTCGTGCAGTCTTGTCGGCGTGGGGTGTCGTTCGTCTTTCCTGTGCCGCATGGATCGGCATCTACTTCAGTGATCGATGTGGCTATTTTAAACGCCTTGCTGTCGATTGATAACCCTCGAGACGATCGTTCATCAGATACAATCCACCTCAGGTCGCTGACCTCGAAACACCACCCACCATGAAAGCCTCGCTATTGCGCGGGCTGCTCTTATCGCTCGTTTCCATTTCGGCTTTTGCCGCAGATTCGTCGCCTCACTCTCTCTTCAAGAGAGCGGAACAAGAGGTCGCACCGAGCGATGAACCCTCGAGCACTACATTTAATGGCATCGATGTGCCTGCACAGAAGGAGTTGACCCCGGACAATTTCAAGAGTTCTATCTCCGATGGCTACTGGTATACACACTTTATCGTCTTATGACATAAAAAAATGGCTAACACAGTCTATCAGGTTCGTGAAACAGTACTCGCCAACATGCCCCCATTGTAAACAAATTGCCCCTACGTGGCAGACTCTATACGAATACTACTATGTAAGGAAACCCCGACTTGCAAGTCACTATTCGCTGTACTGATTCGTGATAGACCTCGAACCCGTTGTCGTCTTCGTCTGCCAAATCCCCCGACACGCAAGTATCCATGAACTCCTTCACCGGGTTCTACGACTTTCATTTTGCGGAGATGAACTGCCTGGCCTACCGCGACTTGTGCGTCAAATTGGATGTCAAGTACTTTCCTACGTTCGCTCTTTACCACGACGGCGAGCTGGTGGAACAATTCTCAGGCGACAAGTCGATGGAAGGACTGAGCAAATTCCTTGAAGAAAAGTTGGAATTGATTCGACCGGGATCTCGTCCCATCAATGGAGTCAAGCTGCCAGAGCCTGGTGCAACGAAATTCGACATGTCTGAGGAGCCCGACGTTCCCGAAGCAAAGGATAAAGATCCAGTTGCAGGCGCTAAAGCTGGTGAAAAGCACAACGAGCAAGTCGCGCAATTGTCTGAAAAGACCGGCGATGAAAAGAAGTCTAGCGACGAGAAAAAATCGGGCGATGAGAAAAAGCCTAGTGACGAGAAAAAATTGAGCGAGGAGAAGAAGCCGGCCGATGAGAAAAAGCCTGGCACCGGCACTCAGGTTCAGACACCCAAAGAGAAATCCGGCGTAGTCTACAACCCTCAAGGCACATCTGTTCCCCTGACCGCCGAAAGCTTCCAGAAATTCGTCACTAGATCGCGTGACCCCTGGTTCGTCAAGTTTTATGCTCCTTGGTGCCACCACTGTCAAGCACTAGCTCCGGCTTGGCTCGCCATGTCCAAAGAAATGAAGGGAAAACTCAACGTTGGAGAAGTCAACTGTGAAGTCGAGAAAAGGCTCTGCAAGGATGCTGGCATAAAGGCTTTCCCGACCATGTATTTTTTCAAGGGCGGAGAGAAGGTCGAGTATCAAGGTCTACGTGGTCTAGGTGATTTAGTCAGCTACGCTCAGAAGGCTGTTGATACTGGCGCTGGCGTCCAATACGTCGACGAGGCGAAATTCAAGGCGTTGGAAGAGACTGGAGAAGTTATTTTCCTCTACTTCTTTGACCATGCGACAACCGCTGAGGACTTCGCTGCGTTGGAGCGTCTGACTTTGTCTCTCATTGGACACGCACGTTTGGTCAAGACGGACAGCCCGGCTCTTGCAGATCGATTCAAGATTTCTACCTGGCCTCGTCTGCTCGTTGTTCGAGATGGTCGCCCGACGTACTTTAACGCTTTGGCTCCATATGATATGCGGGATAACCCGCGGGTCTTGAACTGGATGCGTAGTGTCTGGCTTCCCATCGTACCAGAACTGACCGCGTCTAATGCAAATGAAATGATGAATGGGAAATTCGTTGTCCTCGGAGTCCTCAGCCAGAAGAAATCGGACGAATTCCGTCTTGGAAAAGTCGAGTTGAAGAACGCTGCTCTGGAGTGGATGGATAAACAGACCCAACTGTTCCGCTTGGAGAGACAGGAACTCCGAGATGCTAAACAGCTGCGCATTGAAGAGGCCGAAGATCGTGATGACCAACGCGCTCTGCGAGCTGCTAAGAGCATGCACATCAACATTCGTGAGGAGGACAAGAAGCAAGTCGCTTTTGCGTGGGTTGATGGCGACTTCTGGGACCGTTGGCTCCGCACATCTTACGGCGTCGACGTGAGAGAGGGCGAACGGGTTATTATCTGTGACGAAGATGTAAGTGATGAACCAACTGTTTCTAAAGATAATGAAAAACTAACAGACTTTCTGCAGAACCGACGCTACTGGGACGCTTCAAGCAGTGGAGCCAACATCATGGTCTCTCGCACGTCTATCCTCGAGACCATTCCCCTGGTAATCAGCGACCCTCCCAAGCTCAAGTCCAAGTCGACCATTGGCATCTTCGAGGCAACCTTCTTCCACACGCGCACCTTCATCTCCAGCCACCCCATTCTCTCCATCATCATCTTCATTTTCATTGCCATTGCTTCGTACGTTGCATACCGCAAGCGATCACTTCGCCGCGTCAACTTCAGCTACAACGGCGGCGGTATCCTGGGCAATAACAACAACGGCGGTGGCTTTTTCCGTCTGGATGGTAAAGAAGGGTTGTTGAATGGCGGATCAACGGGCAAAGTGGACTAATGACTTGACTTGATTATTATGTCACGTATATTCTTTTCTTCCTTGTCTTGTCATGTGTGTTTTTTTTTGTCTTTTTTATTCTCATTGTTTTTGCCTCTTCTTGTTCATTTTCTTTCTTTTTCGTTATTCAATGTCTTTTTTTTTAAAACTACATGAAGAGGAGATGTAATGGCTTTGAAGGAAGTTCAGACAAGGTTGTGTTTGGATTTGCAGCCAAGGGGAAGCGTAGCATATGTACCTATAGAAACTGACTTTTTTTCTTGTTGCTACGCATACACTCGATTAATTCTGTATTTCTGGCTTTGTGTTGCACGATTTGGCGTTCTTGGTTTAGCACTCGAGCAAACATATGTACTTTGGAGTACTACGATGACATCAACATCTGAAGTAAGCTGAAAGTAATTAATAATAATTGATAAAAGCAAATAAAGTTACATATACAATCCTGCTCATTATTCTCCGACTGGATCTAAGAAGAAGTACTTTCAGACTTCTCCTCATTCATAGTCTTCTTGCTCTGATCAGGAGCCGAAGCAGCAGCAACGCCCTCAATGACAGTCTTTTCTTCCTCTCCCTCAGCAACCTTGCCATCGATCTCCTCTCGTCCATAGAGCATATGCTCGACATTAACCTTGGGACCCTTGAACCACTTCCTCGCATCCACAACCCACCACACCGTAACCGCCAGCATGGGCGCGCCGTATACGAGACACGTCCAATTCATAAGATCCGGCGACAAATCCGCACCGGTGCCACTGGGGAGACACAAAATCGGGAGCATGAGCAAGACAAACAGCGCGCCGGCGGCGCCAACCGGTTTACTGAATTTGCCCAAATGCCAGGGTCCCCGGCGGAACCGGGTGTCATCAATGACAAACACGCGGATGGCGATGGGGATGGCAAAGGCAATGAATTGCGCAATGGCGCCGATGCTGAACAGAGCACCGATGGCGACGGAGCCGCCGAATATCAATAGGCACATCAGGATGCCCAGGATGCCGTTGATGACGACCGCGTTGACGGGGGTTTTGGTAAGTGGGTGGACTTGTTTCCACACGTTGGAATAGGGGAAGCAGTCGTCGCGGGCATAGGCGTAGGTGACGCGCGAGGCGGCCACCATACAGCCCTGGCCCATGGAGAAGCCGCAGACGATGGTGAGGGCGAGGATTGCCATGGCGGTCTTTTGAGGAAGTACTTGGAGGAGATAAGATGCCCAGGGTTGACCGAGGTCCGAGTTCATGACAGCGTCGATGTCGGTGACGGTGTAGGCGACGACGAGCTGCAGGAACCAGCCAAAGAGGCCGCCGGTAGCCGATGTCAGCGCGATTGCGCGTGGTGAGGCAATGTTGGCATTGGAGCATTCTTCCGACAAGTGGAAGGGCGAGTCGTAGCCAGACATGGTCCAGATGACGCCGACAAAGGACATGAGAATGGCGACTCCGTCCGGGTAATCCGTGCCATTGGCAATCACCCCCCAAACTTCACTGGCCGAGGTGAATTTGGGCTTGTTGCTGGTTGCTGCTGGAATCGTGATGAGTGCGATGACCAGGGCAATGATATTGAAGGTCGAGCCCCAGGAATTGACCGTCGCGATCCACTTGGTAGGCATGCTGCTGATGACGGTGTGGATCACAATGATGAGGACGGTCAAGAGGTAGAGCTGGTAATTGGTAGGTTCATACTCCGGGTTGTAGATAGCCCCAGCAGCAAGGATCATCGCAGCCAATGCATAGTCCACCGAGGGAGCACTGGTGACTTGTCCAATCCAATTCGACCATCCAGTGAGCCAGGCGGCGAGAGGACCATAGCCGGGGGGAGCGAGGACTGCCGATGCATAATACAAACCGCCACTGTGAAAGACGAAAGTTAGCAAAAAGGAAGTAGGTTAGGGTTTGTTGTAACACACCTCGTGGGCATCGCAGAACACAGCTCCGCCATTGACATGGCAACGCATTGGATAAACACCATGGCAATCAACCAACCCCAGACCATACCACCAGTACCAGCATACCCCATACCGTAATACATCGTACTCGCAAACGAGGGCAACAAGCCGAGCACAGCAAAGCTGACGCAAAAGGTCGTCCACAGAGAGAACTCGCGCTTGAATTCCTGCTTGTATCCCAGCGCAGCCAGGACGCTTTCGTCCGCGTTCAACGTATGGTCCGAGATGGGCACGTCGCCATCTGGGAGGACAGACGTGACGGGCGCATGATCGTCGCCTCGATATACGTCCTTGGCCGAGGGTTCACTCATGATGCGCTTCACATTCGCAAGCTGTACAAATTGAAATTAGACGGCAGGATGGAATCTGTATCTAGGACGGGAATCCTGTGCAGCTCGGCCATGCTATATATGCACGTACACATACAGTTCCTGGGCGCTGCAGTGGCTGCACACATGGCGTCTCGATTTGGAACTGACAGGGTTACCCCATAGATAAGGGATTCGATGCCAAGTGGAGCGGTCAGACCGGTTTCCAATTAGCTCCAGAAGCGCGACGCATGCTTGTTGACAGATGAAGAATCCACGGCTCAAGCTGTAAATAACGAATCTGCCAAAGCACTCTGGTTGGACGTTGTCGTGCCTCGCAAGCGCGGGCTTGTCATAGCGGCCTCTGAAGGCGCATGGCAGGTCGATATCGTCCGTGATGTTCCCCGGGGAAAAGACCCGTGCGCTTTAGGCTTATCTGTTGCGGGCTCGAGTTTCCCTGCTGGAAGTCCGTATTGAGTCTATTGACGTCTAGTAGACAAGAGCTTTGATGAGCTGATAGGCAGCGTGGTCGTAGGGCGAAACTGTTTTTGTCGATGGTCGATGGTCGATGTTGGAGGCGGAGAAGCAGGCTAATAGGGAAGGCGCATGGCTATCAGCTGCCGTCCGATAGCCTGATAAGCGCCGAGTATGCGATAATAATGCTACCCCATCGCGTGCAGTTGCCCCTGTGGGAAAGGCGCGAGTTGGCCAATCTAGATGCCTGAAGCAGTAAGGCTGGCTGTCAACTAATACATTAATAGTAGTGATTCGATATATGATGATCGCAGATACCTTACTACGTACATGGTTTGGTGGTGTCATGGCGAAACAGCGTATAACGTAATGGTTCACGTCAGCTTCCTACGAACAACAGTCTGACAAAAGAAATAAACGCTTGGATTTCGACGTCTAGATGTGGTCAAGTCGAGGTACTCTACAGGCGCAGCGCTTGGTGCACTGTCTAACATACTCCATCCATCCCCGTACCATACATGCAGTGCTGGAGGCAGCAAAAACTTTTCCGGTATATGATGATTTAGAATGGCTAATCCAGAAGTCAGCATTGTCTTTTGATAACCGCTGGGAAAACAACATACTCGGTCCTCAGGGGGGATGGTGCGGTCGAAGTAGCGGTCGAGGAAGGGGAGCTTCTGGAAGATATCCTTCCTGACGCGGGGAACCTCGCCAAAGAAGAACAGGGCCGTGACACCAAGGGCGGCACCGAAGCCACCGGCAATAACGCCGCTGTTTTGAACATTAGCAACGGGTGTGGTTGATTGTAGTATACGGATGTCAAACTCACTACTTGGTCGCCTTGCCAGCAGTCAGGCCATGCCAGTGGGTAGGAATAGCGTATCTGATAGGCGTCAGTCAATATCGCTCTGAAAGTGTCGCCCACAAGTTTGTGTCGTCTGCATCGATCGTGTCGCAAAGTATGTGTATCAAAGGCAGGTTGAGGGCACTCACTTCGGTCCGAAAGGAGACCGGTACGGCTGGGGGTATGAAGCGCGGTCGAGGAGGTTTTGGGCAACCTATACACGAAAAACAATAAGTTAGGCCATATACTGTCAAGCAATCGTAGCTGTGTATCCATTGTCGCAAGCTGCATTGGCGATATTGTATGTCCCGAGGACGCATGAATGATGACATCCGACATCAACCGAACCGTGCAAAACTCGCTTTCCTTTGACGCATTGGACCGAACCAAAAACACAGAGCGAAGAACCGAGGGCGCAACGTACCATTGTGAATCTCCTGGGGTCGGATTTAATCGAATCTCAGGGTAGACGAGGCGAGGCGAGACTGGAGCAGATCGTGAAGCGTGGTCGAACAAAAACCGGAAGCTTGTTGCGGCCCCGATCTGCCAGCCCCGATGCGGTATAGCGCTGTGAGATCACGTGGACTCTGGCGGCTGGATGAGAGCATCTTGTACACCAATCTTGCGTATGATCTTGCGTATAATGTCGTTTTATTTTATTATCAGGGATTAACTGGCTTATGGTAGTCTTGGCTCAATACTTGGCTCAGCAACAGCATCGCAGCAACCTTGCCAGGCAGCAAGAATTCCGGATACGTATATTACTAAGAACCGCATGCTTGTCTTTCAACACCATCAAGATTTTAGTCAACCGATATGTCGACAGAACGATCGTCTTCAGTGCGCCGTCGCCTGGCATGCGATCGGTGCCACTCGTTCAAACTAAAATGCCCGCGGCCGGCAGCCGACAGCAACGGCATTTGCGGGCGCTGTCTCAAGGCCGGGACTGCTTGTGTATATAGTCCTTCGATGCGAGGCCAAATGCGCGCAAAGGCGTCTTCTGGCCATAATATATTCATGGATACCGTCGAAGCGAGCTTTGACGGGGATGTCCCAGTTTTGGTAGAAGGTGTTTCTCCTTTCAGCTCTTCAATATCAGTCCTAACTCGAGTAGATGATGTATTCAATAACGTGACCATGGACTGGTCTGTACATAATCCCACATCTCTCAATGGAGAATTCGATTGGGTCCCTCAGTTGCTGCCGCAGTCTGAGTCTTGGAATATGAACGGCGAAGCAATGCCGCATTTTGACAGCAACATAGATTCGACTAGTAATAATAATATAGACAGCTCCAACAAGCCTAACAGCGAGACAGCGAATCCATCCAGCCACGAAGATGAGCGGATCCAGATCGTGCCCAACGAGCCAACGCCGAGACCAAAACCGTCTGCTCAATATCTGGGCTACTCTATGCCGAAATCAATGCAGAGCCCGACCCTGTTCCTAGATTTGGTCAATTTATCAGTACACCTCGAGAACCTGTCCCGTCAGCTTCCCCCATTCACTCTACATGAGACCGAGACTTTAGGCGATGACAGCCCGCCTGGTGTTGTAGAGACGCCGCCATCATCCAAACCAAGCGGGAGCAGTCCAGCCATAGAGAACGACGCAGACCCAGAAACAGGGAATTTATTTGCCGTGATGCACAAAATCGTCGACCTCTACCAATCCGTAACCCAACACCTCGCCCAGCGGCGGGCGATGCAAAACAAAGTCGTCGACTCTGAAGGCGGCCAGATCAGCGCCAACGATGCGTCGTTGGTATACCTACTATTCTCCAACCATCACCGGCTGATCGACCTCTGGAACTCCATGTTCACGCACTCCAAGACAGTGCTCCGTACGGACAGAATGCCGATGAGCACGGAGCGGCACAAATTGCATTGTGCCAAGATGCGCCTGGGCTCGTATGTGCCCTCGTCGTCGTCGACGGTGGTGCCCATGGAAATCATCGTCATTCAGGAATTGGCCGTGCAACTGACGAAGCGCGTGGGTGATGTACAGCAGGTGATCGAAGCAGCCGAGGCAGACGTGCAGGAACCACGGCAGCAAAGGACCGGGAATGGCATGATAGCAGCGGCCACGGATTTGCAGCAGAGAATGGTCGGGCTGCAAACGGGCATCCAGCAGCTGAGAGGCAGGCTGGAGGAGGCGATCGCGAAGCAGGCATCAATTACAAAGAAATGGTAATTTCTTTCTATCTAACTCTTGTAGTGGATTGTATATGTATAAAATTCAAGCTTAATTAGGCCTACATGCATAGCGCTTTTATATGTATACATATATTTATGTCCGTCTAAATTACACCTATGTTGCTTTATTATAACATGTATGTAGAAGCATATTACTTTTTTAAGAACGCCTACATATGTATCAATAAATGTAATGCTTCTATTAATACCAGACCTCTCTTTATGAACGACTGTTATTGATCAACGCAATAAGATATCTCTGGCTGTACCGGAACCAACAGTTGAACCCACAAATTAGCTGGGTAGCTTTCGAGGCGATGAGATGCTTGTTCTAAAAATATATTTTCATCTGATTTGTTTCATCTGATTGTAACATTGTTTATCTAATCAAATTTATCTAATCTACAATTAGTTGGGTAGCTTTTGAGGCAATGAGGGAAATGCTTGTTCTAAAATTATAATTTCATCTGATTTTTTCGTCTTATGGTTTTATCTGATCAAATTCATCTGCTCTACGTACAATTAACTCCACATGTTGGTAGCTTTTGAGGGGAATTCTTTGTTCTAAAAATATACTTTTCATCTGATCCATTTCATCTGATGTTTTCATCTGATCTTTTTATCCTATTAATTTCATCTGATCATCATCAACAAGGCAGCGTGGCCGCTGGTCTTCGCCTCAGTTAAGATTGTATACAAAATGGACGGCATACATTCTGACAATGCCAATATATTTTCAACGTCTGTTTAAAACAGACACGCGGATTCGGCGGAGAACCTCGAAGTCCCGCTGAAGAGTATATTGTTCTGCAAGGTGATGCATAAGAGCTCTTTGAGAGAGAGTGCAATGCACAACCAACCATCTGCAAATTCTTTCGGACAGTCGTTTAGATTTTATCACCGTCAATCGCTGGATTCTCTGGAATCTGAGGGAGTTAGAGGATTTCCAAGGCTCAGATGAGCCCCTGAAGGAAGAGCTCAAAAGAGTAATGGGATAAATACGAAGAGATTTCGGAATTTTGGCAGGAAGGCGCTCCCATTGAAGAGGAAGTTGTGGATTTTAAAAAAGAAGAAAAAGCCTGCGAAATCACCGCCATAGACATAATGATTCGACCATGGCAACGACGTTTGCAACATGCAAAGGTAAGATAGGGCTTAGTTGGAGGGAGTATGAGAAGCGTAGATAAATCTATTTTTCACGGAACGCAGTGTAACGAATATTAGTACGACTTACTTCTCCAAATAAAAAAAATAAAATGTATTGGTAGCTCATTCAATATGATCTCCTTTCTTAGATTGTCTCTCCGTTATATGAGTTACCAATAATATAGTTATAATCTAGCCTTACCGGATTTTCGTTGATAAGCACCAACTGCCCTTGTAACTATCTTTTATTACAAAATATATTTATACAAAGTACATAAATCGTACATGCTTGGTGCTACTATCTATACATGCGGGGCTGATGAGGGGAATCGCCGCGCTTCGAAATATGCGGCATGTGATTGGCAGACAGGGCCCCATCCCGGCTTTTCCTCGCGCTGGGCGGCGCAAAGGATGCATACTACGTACATAGCCGGTTCAGTAGTAGTAGGTTCTTGGAATTATACTACTATTATTACGTGATACCGATATCCGATCAAATAATGACCAGGTTAAAAGCCTGTTTTAGTGGTGTGGTGTGGTGTGTTGTGAGCGTAAACCTGTAAAGTGATACATCCCATATGCGCGGGCTGGCAAGATCAAGATACGAACACATAGAACAAGTCAAAAGATTATAAATGTCATGTATCGTCTTGCTCAGACCGGATCTGGGCCGATCGGGAGGCTGTTTTGGAAATGTTGTACATTTGCATACATAGTGTAGGACAGGACTGCCGGTGACTGGCCCGCGGGAATCTCCGGGACCGCCTGTGCACTTTACTTCCAAGTTCCCTGCTTGACTTCCCCATCTACACCACCTCGACCTACTCTACTCAACGCTTCACAATTTTACTTGTACACCCTCAACAGCGCCTCTCTTTCGATCCTCATACTCGCGCTTTGCAAATATCTATCCCTCCGCCGACAAAAAGAAAAGAACAGAAACCGACCTCCTCTGACTGGCTGCCCGCAGCCACCAAACGACGGCCGAGGCCAGGACGTCAACGCCCACTTCAACCTCAACCCACTTCGATTCAAACAACATTTTAGAAAAAAAGAAAAAAACATGTCGACAAACCGACCATTCCTAGCAAACTTCCTCGCCGCGTTCCGTGCGCAGTCAGCATTCAAAGCATCATCCGCCGGCTCGCCGTCGTCGTCATCGCTCTCGTCGTCACAGATATCATCGGGTACGCGGACGATAGCCACCAAGGCGAATAACAACCACCATCACACCAACAACACCAGAAACAGCGAAAACACATCTACAGCAACAACAACCACAAATACACACCACAACCACCATCATCATCACCACCACCCGACCACGCGCCAACACTCACACACCCGCTCCGACAACACCACCCCAAACAGTCCCCCCTCATCATCCTCACCATCCTCCGGCCCCATCCCCATCGTCTACAACCACGAACAACACCGACCGCGCGGCCGCCGCGGCAGCGACAGCTCCAGCGGCTCCGGCGGATTCCGCGATGCTTTGGGGCCTGAGAAATGGTACATTGGCGGACGCACGGCTACGGGCGAAGAGCGGTTTTATCGACTGGGTATGGTGACCAAAGGTGGTGGGCGGTTGGGTGCGAGTGGACGGGTGGGAAGTGTTGATCAGCTCAGTTTGTAGGGGACCTTTTTTGTTTTTGTTTTTTTTTTTTTTTTTTTAACTTGCGTTCTTGCTACGATAAGGAATGAATGGGGTTTTCATGATATGGAGTATGGTTCTGGCGAATAGCGGGTTTATGAAATCGATAAAAAAATTACCATGTTTTTGAGGTTTCACATTTCAAGTGGAATAGGAGTTTCAATTTGTTGGGATGATACATCATGGCTTTTTGCTTTTTCTTTCACTTTGATGTTACATATTACATTACATACACTGCCGAACAGGTAGTTACTAAAAGACATGATTCAATCAAGTGGTTTTCAAAAGATAAAGGTAGCACCAGCTGTCAACTAATGTCGATGTCATCATCTTCAAGAATAATACATGATCTTCCAGAGAACAATACTCAAGACAACATTCAAAAAATACTTCAAATCTTCTACATCCATGTTCTCGTAGCTCAATTCAAAAGATATCATGCTCAGTCCTTTGCAAGTCTATTTATCTACTTGGAAGAAATAAGTTTCAGTACACCATTTGTTTTTTAACACACAGAAACAAAAGAAAACACTACACAGTTTGCACATTCAAAACAATAGCCTCCTTGCTTTTGTAATAAAAAAAGACAAGTCAGATCAATTTGGGCACTGAATGGCAGGAAAAAGACAAACAAACAAAATGCATTCGAGCAGACATGCAGAAAATTAGACAACCAGAGAATTGAATCGAGTCGAGTCGAAATCAATAAACACCAACTTAAAAGCAGATCTCCTCCCAGTTTCTTTGTGAAGAAAAGGAAACAACACTTTACACAGGTGAGTCCAGTAAGACGGCCGTGACTTTAAAAAAACATGATCAAAACGAAACGACCCAGAAATAAGCGATATCAGATATCAGCCTCCCACTGATCTATTGGCCTTTTGTTTCTTCCGGTGAGAAAAGCAAGAACGAAAAAAAAAAAAAAAAAAAGCTGCAAACACACCAAAAAAATCACACGCCCCCAAGTCTATAGATGATCTGACGCCGGTTGAACCACCCCTCTGTACCACTCATGACAAAAAATTTAAACGATTCGCTGTTATCATGGCCGTATCCTGTTTGATGTTCCGACTAAAGAGAGTCGAGTCTATCACGATTCCAAATATCCCTCTCTGTTTATTGCCTAGCGGGTTGGACGGAGCCTGAGACACAAGTTAATTCATCAATCATATCTACCACATGACACACAAAAATGTTCATCACGTAGTCACAGGCTCCGGTGGATTGCTTTTCGAAGCAACATCGCGGGGATCACGCATACCATCACCGCTCAAGCTGGTCGAAGCCAAGTAGAGCCCATTCAATCCATTGTCCTGGTGGCCGGCCGTGGTGGTTGGGTAGAACTTGCGGTCGGGGTCGACGTGCGAGTGGATGGGCTCGTGGCCCTGGGCCATCGATTGCGGGAACACGGGGTTCATGTAGCCATCGGGGGCGGCAGGCTGGAACATGGTGGCCCAGTCGAGCTCACCGGGCTGGCCGGGCTGTTGGCCGGGCATCATGGGAGGACGTTTCGGGTCTTGGACCATGGGAGGTTTAGCCTGCTCAATCAAATTACGGTCAATATTATTCCCCTGTCCGGTAGGAGCATCAGAAGAACCGGGCTGGACGAGGTACGGGCTCTGCCTATGAGCAGCCATCCAGGACGCTCTATGGTCTGCCTGCGAAGAGTTGAACGCGTCGTTATAGTGACCATTGTTCATCCCGTTGACAGAGGACATTGAAAATCCTAGAGGCTGCTGCTCCGTGGAGGCGGGTCGGCTGGCCGAAGCCAGCCCGTGGCCGTTCACGGGCGCATTGCCAAAAGTCGTACCCACAAGGCCGTTGGCAGGTGGGATGGGGTTACTGACTTCTTCCTGCACGGACTTGGCGGCATTGGCGGCCGCCTGAGAGCGCTTCAGGTGTGCCTGAGGATGCGAGAGATGGCTCGCTCCGGTAGGGTTTCCTCGGCGCAACGAGCATTTTTGGAAATGACGTTTCAAGATATCACTGCGAGAGAAGGTGTCTTTGCAGAGCACACACATGTATGGCCGATCACCGGTGTCTAAATACCATTAATAGTTCGCGTCAGTAACAACTCTTTTCCAGAATCAGTCCATGGATCAACTCACGTCTCAGGAGATGGCGCTTGAGATGCTTCGCGTGTAGATACGTCTTGTTGCAGTGTGGGCAAGGGAACTTGCCGTCCGCGTCCTTGGCCGGAATCGTCGTGCTCTTCGCGGCGCCATTGACTCCGTTGGTGACAGCAGCACGGCCGGGGACGCTGGGCAGGATGCCGCGACGGCCCTGCGATCCAACGACCTGAGTGCGCGGGGGTTCTTTGCCAGGCATAGGAGCCAGTCCGTTGGCAGCAGCCATTCCGTCGGCATTAGCCCAGATGGGTGCCTTACCCTCGGGGTGGCTGAACGCGCCTGAGGGTATAGTCGCGTAATCAGAGCGACGGTCCCGCGGAGGAGCGGGAGCAATGGGCTGCGGGTACGTCTGTGCACCGGAGGTGGGAGGCAGCAGCGTCTGAGGGGATTGGAATCCTTGGGGAGGGTGGCCTTGTGGCTGTCCTCCAGGATGGGCGAGGAACGAGGTCGGCGGCAGGCTGTTCACGGGAGTATGAGGACCAATTGGGCCAGCCGAAGTCGCGTACACGTCGTGACCAGACGTCGCGGGAAAGCGAGACATGTCCGGCCGATACGACTGGCCCATGTAGGGGTTGGGCGACTGGCTATGATGAGGCTGCAGCGGCGGCAATGTGTGAGGTTGCGACACGGGGTACTGCGGCTGCATCTGATACTGAGGAGGCATTGGCATGCTGGACAGCGGAGCCGACCCCTGCGGAAGCGAGGTCGAGGGAGGTCTTGACGGGTGGGAACGGGGATCCATTGCGTTCTGTTTGACAGATGTGGTGGATGAAAAGGCGGACCTCGACGTGGAGCAAATTGGAGTTGAGGGGGAGAGAAGAGGAGGGGAGTGGAGAGAGAAGAACGCGACCGAGTACGAAGAATGAAAAAAGAATAAATTTTCAAACTTTTTGAATCATCGAATAACGTTCCCAAATTCTCGACTCAATGAATATCCACAATCACAACGACGTGTTTTGTTGTAGATTTGGTGGTGATGGTGGAGCGGGTGATTGTGTGCGTGTTGTTTTTTTTTCTTCTTTGGAGCGACCGTCTGCCGACCTTTCACGCGTCGCACTAGTTTTGTAAAGTGAAGCGGCTAGTTGGGCGACAGAGACAAGGAGTAGAGAAAAAGCACAGACGAAAGTGACAGCGTAAGAGAGTAGAACACAACAAGGCAGACGATAAAAGAGAAAGTGTGAGGGTGTGTAAGTGACAAGAAAGAGGAGATCAGATCAAGATCGGGTCCACTGGGAAGAAAGAAGGTTGTGATGGGTGCAGAAAAATTGCTTGTATGGGGGGAGGGGGGTGGTTGCAGGAGTCGAAGGTCCACTCCAGGGCAGAGCGTGGTAGGGGAACTTCTGTTTATCCGCAGCCGGTCGAGCGAGCCAAAGCCAAATCGCAGCCGGCGGGCTCCACCAGGAACGACGGTGGGGCGGACAGGGTGCAGTCGGCTTACTTGCGCCACTGAGGAGGTGGATTGGATGTAGTTGGTTGTAGATGCGCTGGTTGGCGATGCAGAGAGATGAAAATTGATGGAAACTTGATGGTGGAAGCAGAGGAAGAGGAGAGAGAAAGAGAGAGAGGGGAGGATGAGGAAGGAAGAAGAGGAGGAAGGAAGAAAAGAGAGGGAAGGAGCAGAAAAAGGGAGAGAGCAGGAAGGTGGCGTGGCAGCGTCGAGACTCGGCAAGAGGCGAGGGCAAAAAAAAAAAAAAAAAAAAAAAAAAAGGCGACCAAGCAGGTTTGCCGACCCAAAAAAGGACAATATTGGGAGAAATTATCTTTCCTAAAAAAAATTAATTCCAGTAGAAAAGACAAAATTCAAAATTTTCATCCAATTACCAAATTAAAAATGTTCAAAATGGCGCGCGGGCTGGGAACGGCCGCGGTCGGGAAGCGCTGGGAGGGTTTACCGCTTGCGATGCCGGGAGAGCGCAACACCGAGTCGAGATGATGTTCTATATTAATAATTCTTAGCAATGCAGTAATTATGGCACTACTTTATACTGCAACGTTGGCTATTTCTATGAATCATTTTATTATGATTGTTATTTTGCATGTTCGTATGATTTATTTCTCTGTAATGATCATTATTGTGGTATGATGTGTCAAAGAAGCCGGAATCAACAGAAAAGGAGCCGACGGCATCTCGGCTGCTCCCTGATTGGCCCGAATCGCCAGGTGGCGCCGGCCGGTCGTGTCCCGAGGCTGGTGCGTGGCAGTAGCCTCTCTCATTTGTTCTCCCTAGTAATAGTAGTATCATAGTATGGTATTATTATAATTATTTCGACTAGGTCTGATAGGGCACCTGCATAAAGAAACCAAACAGGCAAGAGGTGCTGTGCTGGCACCTTGTCCTGGTCACCAGCAGGTATCCTGCCGCCGCAGTCGCACGCACATGTACCTGACGGTACTGAGTTGGGTTGTGGGTGACTCAATTACTAAGCCGGGACTGTACAAGATACCTCTATTGTGTGTTGATTACATAAAATAATTGAAACAATTTCATATGTATATATACATACTTAGATATATGTATACATATAGGTATATGTATACTGCGTGTTTCTGTCCTCAAGGGCAGATGGAGAACAAATATGCTTAAACGCTGTGGATTGCCTCCACCAGGCGCGGGTTCCTGGCTGTCCCACTTGCGGATCTTATTAGCCTCATCAATTATTCTCCATTCCAAAGATTTAAGTACGTAGAACAATCCGACAACACGAACAATTAATCTGCAAATTAATATAAAGTATCAATCTTCCCCCCTGTATCAAAAGTAATTGCCTCCAACGCCAACAACCTCTCCCAGCGAACCAAGTTTCCAAGCAATGGAAGAGCAAACGCCGACGCTGAGGAAATCCCGCGCTAAGACAAGCCAACACCGCCCGAGCTAATGCAACTAAACGCTCGTTGTCGTCATTGCAATGGTGATATCAAAACCCGTCATTCTCGTCTTTCTCCCAGCATTCATCCTTCAATTGTGCCAATAGTTATGCTCATATCATCTTTAAAATATCACGAACTTGTCGCATTATTCTGAGAAACAGGCGATCGGCAAACCAAGCAATACGACTTTGTGTGTCCGTGGTGATATACGCGCAGTGCGTGCATCGGCATTGACCGGATCACATGATGGCCAGACTTTTTCAATTATTATTGATTTGACGACGACTCGTGACGAATGCCCATTATGACTAATACGTATTTTAAAACCAAAAAAAAGTCAATTTTTATTTCCTGTTAAATAATCAATAAATTGATCCAAATAATGAGAGACAGCTAATAATGTGTAAAATGCCGTAGTTCGCCTTCCCGATCGGGGAAATTGCGACTTGGCTGGCTGGCAGCGTAGTAATGCATGACTGTTGCAACGTTGTATTTTCCGACGCAGGAAAATCCTATAGAGAATCCTATTTTATTTGGTATGTTATTTATTACTTGAAAATGCTTCCATCTTCTATAACTTTTGACTGGGACCCGCCAGATGGAGACTGCGGAAGATCCACTTGAGCGGAAATTCCCCAAAATTGTCACTTCGTATATAAAATCAGTATCCGTACTTTGTCTACAAAGTACTCTATACTATACCAATTGTTTCACTTCAATACTAACAGTAATAATGCTCTCAGTATACCATCGCATACCGGCATTTATTCTGGCGGCCAAATTCCGATGCGTGAATTATTTCGCAGGCTCTACCTTCCCAATGCGGCCTAGTCAGGCGCCCCACCAACATTGAAGACACCACGATCGGTCCCAGTCCGAGTTTTTTATACAGCGCACTCAGTAAGTACTACAGAGGACAGAGTATAATCCATTACATATACGTAGTTATCAAGTTATTGAAGCGTTCAAATACCAAAAAATCACACAAAGCCCAAATTTCGCTTTCTTGAAGCCAGCGACAAAAAAAAAAAGTCGATCATGGCCGAAACCGGGAAGCACTCCCAAGTTACTCATTACGGGAAGCCGAATGCGGCCGATCTTTTTCTCTGGGCCAACTACTTTTCGGAACTAGTGTCCATTTTCAACGACTCGAAAGAGTTAAAGCGAGGCTTACTAGACTTGGAACGGAACTGCCCAACTAGTGAATGTGATGCGCACGCGCTAGCGAAAAAAGTAAAACCTTTGTACGTACGTAGTTTGTAGTTTCCGTACTAAGTGAAAAGAAGGTCCCGCGAGTTTATCCGAATTGCGGAATGCGCTCCGGCTTATACGCGGCACGATGATGACGATGACGATCCTGTTACTAGGTACTTCGTACATAGAAGTTAGAAGTTACAGCGCGAGTGTGTCCTATTACGGATGTACTCCGTGCAACAAAATGGAAGGAAAAACTACCGAACCTTCTGCCGTTGCCACTAGACTACTTCGTTCCATGGAAACAAGACATTCTTTCTGACCACGGGCTTGGGACGCCTGGGTTCCATGGTTCGGTGTGCCGCAGTAATGATAATTTGAATTCAAGTCATCGTCGCATTGTCGCATTAATTGATTTAAGATTAATTTGCTCACCTGACTTACGTATACCGGAGACGCCGATATATTATTATCTAAGCGTGACGTCAATGCTAATTCTCAACATATTTTTGCAATTACCGTAATAATTTTGTCTGTAAATATTTACAAAGTACGGATATAGTGTCATAGTACGTAGTACGAATGCATGTAGTAATTAGTAGAGACATCAAAATAAACATCGCAGGGCTGAACACTCTCCAGTAGATCTCCCCACCCATCGCCGCCCCGTATCACGTATGGAGTCATCCCTCCTGTGCAAGTCCACTTGGTGGCCGCCCAGGTACCTGGCAGTAGTCCGTACGTAGCACAATGCCACAGATGCCCACAATCACAGGTCTAGTATGGAGTAAACCCTTTCCCCGCCTGGGGCCGGGTCTTTTTTTTTGTCCCCTCTGAGGGGCCGGGAAACTCTCCACCGGTTGACAGGTGGATAGCATCCATTTTGTCACAACTTACGGAGTAGATATCTTAGTTATCTTGATAATAATGTTGACTATATAACACATCATATCAGGACACCATTGATCTAGAGCGTGACAAGATGGTCATCTGATCTGCTGTGTAACTATGCAAGAGACATGTCATGCACTACTAGCAAGGTCCAGTTTAGGGCAACGCCCGAACTTCAAATGTTCAGCTGCTAATACAGTCTGATAATCAGATGCCAGCTGTGTTTAGTGTTGATATTATTGTATATCTGTGTCTATATCTACATACTAAACACTACCATGAAATGTACTAGTCATGAACGTTTAATTAAAACAACACCAACAAGGATCCCCTGCTCAACCAAACCCCGAACCTCCAAAAAAAAAAAAAAAAAACTGATTTGATCGATATCACTACGAGTTCACAACACGGCAAAATTGTTGACGCAGAGACCTTTTAAAAAGGGAAACCCAAAAGATCGCCGTTCAACGTCTTCCTTGTTTTACCACTAATCAAATTGATCATATCAGATGCAGGTTTTGATAGGCGGGTCATATTGCATGACGTTGACGATACTACGCCAGCCGGGGTTTAGCACTCTGACCTAAAACCGAGACGGTATGGATAGTAAGATTAACTGTAATCAAACAAAATAAGCAAACAGCAAACGGGGCTGACTATGTATACTCGTTACGTGTACACGAGTGTGTAGTGTTTATATAGATAATTGGTCGAGTTTGTTGGAATGAAATTACCTATCGAAATACCCCATTAACGTCCGTACATACATCTGCCAGCTTCACATTGAATCGCCTCAGTATTATTATCCAGTACCATACCAATCCATACCCTTCAAAAACTTCAAAAATTGTTAACTTCCTCTAAAAAGGAAATCCCGTTGCTATGCCAATCCAGCAATCATCCACCCGCCCCTTGCTAACAATGTGAGAGGTACTTACACTGCTGCATACTCCATGTGCATTTTGCAAGCGAGGGGTGTCGCCAAAAAACGATGTACGTATTTGTTTCATTGCCAAACCGAGCAGACAAAAATGTCCATGGGGGTGACGTGTAATGTACATCAATGTCGATGGACATGCTGTGTCTTGCGGATATGCATGTATACATCAATGTATATCTGGATGTGAATGTATTGTATGTTGGACGGGATTTGCTCAGCAGGGATGATGTCTTCTCATGTAAGCGTCAGTGGGGATAGCGCCAGCGCATTATACTGCTAGGTAGGTTTTATTTTCATCCAGTGACTTCCACAAGCGTACATTAGGGAGCAATTAAGGGAAGACCCTTCAAATCTTCAGACATTGAATTCGAACTCTTTCATGCTATATTATAGTATCTCATCACGTATAACCCATAACACCACCGATCCTATATTAACCCGAACAGCATGGCTAATTACTATTACCCTTTTTTTTTCTCTCTTTAAGGCCCCTCTTTCCAAATATAATGCAACGAAAGGAAAACAAGAAACAACAATGAAAAAAAGTACATATCTTGTTTAATACACAGCTGACGCACCTTTTTTCAGACAGGGTCCAGAAAATGGTTTATAGCCTGCACAATCTCCTTCAACGAATTCTTCCCCGTCGCCAATCCATTCACGCACATCCCGAACCCTTGGCTCGCCAGGCTGTCCAGCAGAACTGACGAAGACGGACTTGCAAGGATACCATCCGCATGGCCTCTTTGTCCCGGCAAAGAGGCCACCGAGTGTCGCTCCGGAATACTCAGCGTGTCTTCGAGCTGGGCGAGCATGTGCATGCTGTTGTTGAAAATACATCGCAGTTGTGGTTCGCGGTTGGGCTCGCTGTCGGTGGCATATGCAGCAAAGCTTGGGAAGATGGGTGACGGATGAGGAGCGAATGGGGAGCTGGCCATGAGCTCTTGCAAAAGGTACGAGAAGATGATGTGGTAGCTTCCCACGAGACACGTGTAGCAGTTAATAATAGCCAGGGTTAGTGATATTTGCACGTCGTCGAATCTTCCTGACCGAGTATATGTCGTGGTGCCCTGAGGGAGAGTCTCTGGTTGACCCAGTCCGGTTTCGACGCCGGTTGGGAGGCATGATGGTCGCCGAGACTGGCTGGGAGTGGGCGGGGGTGCTACCATTCCATTTCCAGCCATGGGTGTTGCGACCTGACAAGATAGTGTGTCGGCCGCCTCTCCCTGACTACACAGTTTCACTGTTGCAATAAATTGCTGCGAATATGCCAGCACACTTTGGAGCGCAGTCTGCAGGTTATGCACTGCAATGGTGGGTGACATATTGCCTAACATGAGCAATTTTTGCGACACCCAGTGCTGACAGTCCAACAGATACATATTCATATCCAACAATCTCCTCAGGTTCTCCTGATCCCAATGTTGTTCTCTATTATCTAAACAAGGAAATCCTCGAGGATCGTCAGAATCCTGTACAGAGAGAAAAGGAGAAAAAGAACATACTTTCTTCATATTCAAGGCCCTGTGAGTCACTCAGGGCAGGTGGCCACACTTGATCATGTGGCATAAAAGACATCGGAACAGGTTCACCCTCCATAGAAGGAGGAGTGATCAAGCCCGAGAAAATGGGAACTGTATACCCATCAAAGCTTCCATTTGCCGTGAGACAGTCTTCAGAAAGGCCGTCAAGATCCATCTGTGGAACTGTTGTCATACCGACTCCGGCAGCCATCATCTTGTTTTGAAATGCAACTGCAATATCGGCAGGATACTGTTGAGACAACTCCAGGGGGGAGAGTCTTCCAGTCATCTGCTGCTTTGTCGGGGTCTTTGCTTTATCGATCTTGCCCGCAGCCAAAAATTTCTCCTTTGGCTTTTTAATCATAGACCGATCCATTGAGATCGTACAGGTCATGTGCGCTTTGCGGCAGCGTTTGCATGGCATGAGAGATGGCCTCCAGGTATCCCTCTCACAGCGAAGCTTTTGCGCCCGGCAACGATCGCAAGCAAAGCGACGGGGCTGCTGGACTATATCAGGGTTGTGGTCTCTTTCCAAGGAACTCATGTTACTTCGGACCATCATTGATACTGCAGACAGTACTGCAGGTCGTCTTCGAGGTGGGCGAAAAGGAGGTTGGCGGGGAGAGAGGCAGACAGAAGAAGGACTTTCAAAGAAAAGACAGCCACCCTGATCTCTAGAAAGACAGAAATCGATTGAGTTTTTCTGAGACCGTCTGCAGTTATAGCGGACAATGGTATTCTTTGGAAGATTAGCCAGGGTGGCATTGACGTCGTTTATGCGTGGTGGCCTGGTGGCTTTCTAGTCTTTAAGGACTATCAGGTATCCCCGCCAAATGTGTCCCAATAATCAGATTTGATCTTCACGCGTCTCCCTAAATGGATGTTAAACCAAGACTAAATATCGAGCCAGTGACGATTGTATATCGCGAGAAAAAGAACATTATTGGCGTTTCGACAGGGGCATACCAATCTTCACTCGCTATCCACCTGTCATGAAGAGAATCGGGCTCTCGAGATGCGCGACTATGACTGCAAGACAGCAGTAGCATACAAGGATCTGCTTGGGGTGACACATACATGCAGGTCAGATCCTCCAATGTGGCAGCCAAAGTGTTCTAGACTTCCGTTCTTACTCTCTTGCCCAGATCCGCAACCTACTGCTCTCGGATAGGCGATCACTCGTTCGGCTTGTCCTTAGTCCAATCGGACACTGGGAAATTTTGTCCTTGAATTTCCCATCTGAAGATCGCTACCGACATGAGATGGATTGATCAAACTTTCAACACAGTTCGACCTGCAAAACACAATGATAAAAACCATGTACGTACAAAGCGAGCGCCTTTCTTTTCTTTTTTTCGTCCTTTTTTTCAGCTCACCTGACTCGCTGTTTGCTTGCGCTGACGTGCTGCTTTCTTTTTCTTCCCTTTTCTTTTCTTTGCACTTGGCTGCTTTGGCGTGAAAACCATGGCTGACTTTCAACTTTGATTCGCATAGACTGGTCGGGCTGCAATTGGATCCCGGCCCGTGCCATGGCCCGTATTAGATAGCTGTCGGTACCCGTCCTAGCATGCAGAATAAAGAGGCATGCACGCTGTTATTGACTGATAACGATGGGATCAGCGCTCTGCAGGGAAGCCCTATGGCGCAGGCCTCAAATAGTTCGATGTGGGTATACATCTGTTTTGGGAAGTCAATCATCTAGCGTGGCCTCGCAGCCTCAAGAGCGAATAATATCGAGAAGAAACCATTGTTGCAATACATGTTCAGATTTGGAAAGACGAGACTGGTGAAGAACAGGTTGGACAAGAGAGAATCAATGTCTGGGTCGTCGTGACACCTTTGATCACGAGTCAAGAGGCGGTGGCGGAATTGAGTCAAGTTTCTGGCACGCACAATCTGCCCGGGAATGGACTTTTTATTTTCCCCGATCTCCGTGGTGCAAATTTCACTGAGAAGACAAAGCGGCGGTCTGGGACTATGACAGGCGTGCTAGGGCTTGTTCGTACTAGTGGGATCTCCAGTTTTGACGAGCAATGCCACAACACTGGCCCATTGGTCATTGTGGCTGGACAACTATTTAGAGAGAGCGTCCGGTCCGAACACAAACAGTTGTGTGACCAGCCGCAGGATTTACATCTCGAAAGAGACACGTTGTTGGCAATGTGATGGAGGCGGACTCGTAACTCAGCGGGTACAAGCTGGTGACAGCGGAAGATCATTGATCGATGCATCAAACTAGGTTTCGGCCTAGTAGCTAGTCCACCCGCTGCTAATTGATAGCTGGTCTGTTTCTTATTCTTCTGCTTTTCTCCGTCTCCGTCTCCGTGTCTGCACTCCTGTTCATGGTAGCGGGTGGGAACATGGTAACGTTGAGGGGAAGAAGAGAAAGACGATAAGATAGAGACAGAGGTAAGGAAGAGCGAAGAGCAGGCTGGGTGGGAAGGAGCGGCTTCAGTCGCTCCTGCCCTCTGCGCAATGGTTTAACAACAAGCTGCCTGCTTGCTCGATATCGTCGATCTGGTGGGCCATTGTGGGCACCCTTCATTGGCCAAACCCTTGTCTGATGTGGCTCCGACTGTCTGGAGCCTTTGCGGGAAAGCCGCGCGCTAGGAACGCTAATGCTGCTTTGTCGGATTTGATTGGACAGATGGGTGTCAAATCATAAACGGACCCACCTGCCAGGACTCGCAGGAGAGGCTCGAGTGGCAGCGGGGGGACGGGCCGTGATGCTCCACGGACGACGCAGATTGACTATCGAGCTGTGGCTGGCTGGCTGCTAATCCGCATAGGGCGGAGATTGAGTCCGTGTCTTCTTTGTCGCCGTCCGGTCGAATGGACTGACGAACTCCCTCTGTTTCCGATTGGAAAACAATTTGGGAGGACCCCCAAGCTAACCTTTGCCAAATGAGGAAAGCAGACAGGTTGCCTGAAGCCCAAGGCTAAATTCTTCGTCTGCGTGACGAAAATCCGAGTTAGTTCTCAAATGTTTGATCAAATGCATATATGTATTACGGAAACCTTACTTCAACGCGCATCACGCGCATCAACTCGGGGTTGCTCAATGCCATACATCAGGACCGGGCAGAATTCAGTTCCCCTTTCGAGTGCAGCATGTCCTCTTTTTTTTTTTCCGTTTCTGGCCTTTGCTTCCCAGATTGGCAACTTGGAGTTACTCGACCGCAGAGACTTTCCTTGTCAGCAGGGTCTTTCATCAACTCGAAGTGCTTGTTGATGTGCAATGACGTTCTGAACTACTTCTCACATTATAGTTTCAGATGCATATTCAATTTTGTCTGAGAAAACATGATAATTTACAGACTATTACATTAGGTTACTGGGTTCTTACTGCGGTAGTCGTTTATGTTAAATTCGTTGTCATACTGACCGGCCATAGGGTGCTGAGTACTTCGTAGTATTGAAGACTCCGCTATGTTTTGATGGAAAGAGTTAGGTCCGCAATCCCCCCTTTTTACTTATTTAGTTGACATGTCTATCGCTCTTGTCATGATTTAAGGGGTTTCACCCCCCGCATTAAATACTTATCATCAACGACTTTTCTTTTCTTTGATTCAAATTAATCAGTATTAATTTGCCTCTTCTGCCACCCAGAGCCAACATGCAATCAACTATCCATTACCATTGGTAGTTTTAAACTATAAGACATGCATGTGCCAACTAGACCGGTGGGGTGACAAAAATCCCTTACATACCGTCCCTTTTTTTCAAAATGCATGTAGCATGAACGCGACCGTCACCAGAGAAACGGTGTGCCCACAAGTGCAGCAAATTTCATGGCAACATGTGTCTTCTCATTCTTCGCAATTATAATGGAGGGTCGATCAGGCACTGAGAATTGGACAGGGGCGTTGATTGCCTCGACAAAAAGAAAGTAACGTATCTCCTATGCATAAACCATGTAATATCCCACTTTGCGTGGTGTTTATTATGCCGAAAATTCTATTATTCATGAGAAAATACCTCAAAGTTTGATACGCTATCGCCCGTCGATTGCAGCCACCTGTTTGATAGTTGCCCCCGCACACTGCTTTTTTCGTCGGACACGTCTATTTTCCTACCACATGGAGTTGTTACATGTGTTTATACTGCAGCATTTTTAAGTTTTGTGTCTTGGTACGACAGAAGGACCGTCGCTTGGAAGGTATTTTTGGTGACCCTTTAGAAAGCCTTGGGTGAATGAGAGACTCGAAACTTCCTCGTCACAGATAAGAAAGTTATTTTTTTTAGTTAATTTTACTATACGATGTTGTTGAAAAGTACAAACTAGTATTAAAAACCATTTACACTTGATCGACCGGAAAATTTCTTGCACGACCACTCGAATAAACTTTGTCTCAAAGGAATCAAACATTTTTTTGAGAGACACGAGCACACGAGGAACCTATTTTACAATGCCACGCTGATCTTCAGTCCCCCCTTTTTAAGTTTCCTGAACTCAAATCACTATCCCTGAGAACGAAATATGCAAGATTTTTGAGTTTCCTCCCCCCCGGCTGCTGTTTGTCTCTAGCGGATGCTCAACCACGTCCTGTGCGAAATCAAACTACTTTTTTCGACGCAGACTGTTTAAGCTTTGAAGCTGCTTGGTCGTTCAAATATTATGCTGAGGCTATATGAGGAAGGTGACAAAAAGACAAAGGGTGTTGTTCAAAAAAGGCTACTGAGTTGACCAGGGATGTGATCATCCGGCATGATGTGAGACAAGATTCTTCAAGTATTTGAGTTTCTTTGTGCCCACGAGGTTGTCTACCTGGCTTGCGGCGCTAGAAATTCATCAAATCAACAAGTTTCTAATAAGTGGAAAGGGACAAACTATCAGAAATTTTTAGCCAATATAGAATCTGACCATGCTAAGTCCACGTTAGCACGGCTTGACTATCGGGTGGGATTGAAACGAGGCTGCGAAATGGTGCTACATTGATACCCCTATTAAATGTGACGAACAAACTTCCACTTGAATCGTTACTCGATTAATCACGTGGACTGCATAATTTATTACTACCTAGAAGAAATTACATGCCACAACGTGTTCATCACGGCGCACAAATGCAAGGTTCAGACAGGTATCACCTTGTGAGCCAATCCAGGATCCCAGAAGATGAACATCGCTCAAAAGTGGTAACAGCAAGACAACTGGCTATTATTTCAGTTAATATTCCCTCCTCCACAAAGCCAACTCTTTCCAAAATGGTCAAATTCCCCATACCCTGACCGTCACCGCACTTCCAGACTGCCACAACTAGGGTAGGATTGTCGGCCGACACAAGCTTCAGCTCACTGCCAGGACTCGTTCTATAATTTATATAGTTGTTCCCGAAAATAGTAGCTCTTGATGACGTCGGACCTTTCCAGTAAAAAACTTGTGTCATGGCGGATCCTCGTCCATCGTCTCGATATCGGGCGATATCTACTCGGTACTTGCGTTTCCAGCCTTCTCTAAGAATTATCATCGAGCCCTTTGCTCGCTGTGGGTTGTTGCCTTGGTATAACTGCTGCTGTGAGATTTGCGAGCTGAAGATGTTTGCCTGGGCAATCATAGTGTTCATCGAAAGCGTTGCGTGTTCCTTTTCGAAATGAACATGCGACACAAGATCTAGCGTGGGTATGGTAGAGAATCGGTTATTTGTTGCATGGCTCAATGGGCTGCTATCGGAAAAGAGATGAAATGATTCGACGATATTCCCTTGTTGGCGGTCAGTTACCACCAACGGTCGACTGTAAAAAATTGGAGCTGGGTTTGACGAGATATCCGGTGATGCGCCAGACTGACGTATCGTAAAGGCATCAATGTTGTGTGAAAGCTGTCAAGTAGGAAGCTTTAGCAATGTTTTATCCTTGTGAGAGGATTTTATACTCACGTCTCTGTGAATATCAAAACATCGGTACCCTGTCGGTCTTCGGTCGTCGCCGTAATACTCTGCGCCAATCTCATTGATACCCATACCCATGTCAGGTATTATGACGACCCCTGGTTGATATCCTGCGCTTTCATGTCCAACTCCACTTCCACTGCCAATTCCAGTCCCGCCTACAGATCCATGTCCGCCGCCGGAGACGTAGTCGAAGATATCGTTGAGCAGATCCATTACATTGGTCTTATACGAGAAGAAATAGCGTTCAAATGTTGGATAAATGAATATCATATATTATGAAAGTATAGTAATAGGGACATTGTAATATTAATATTGGAAATACCGACAACATTCTTCCAGCTAAAATAGTGATACAGCATTATATCAGCATTAACTGCTGCATATCTAGTTACCTACTTGGAATAATGAATAAAGAATTTGTCATCTGTTTCCCCCTAAAATATGCACTAACTGACAATGTTGGTTTATGAGTGCAATGTTCAGCTGGTATCTGCCTTCTGCTGGCACTGCTAGACTAAAAATAACATTAAGCTCTCGTAATTCTGGTGGGCTAGTCCCAACCGAGTAGAGGCTAAGGCGAATACGAGATTAACTAGGCGAGATTTTTACTGACATGGACAAAAGAAGGAAATTCGAGTTGCTTATAACAAAGTATGTACAATCTTGTCTTATTAGTTCTCAATAGTAAAAGAAGAAAAATCGTATTGCCGATAACATATGAGAGGATAGCAGGAAGTAAATATGATTGGCTGCAGTGGAGGCAAGCCCGGCAGAATCCTCACCGCCCTGGAGTGGGTTCTTTCGTGCCTTCTTTCAATGCGGAGTCGGAGATGCTTCAAGCCGCACTTGCTAGAGGGAGTTTTTCGTTTTTGAACGATCAATTGACTAGCAAAGCCACGGAAATTGCGGCGGCACCCCTCAGCTTGAATTGACGATCATCTGTGCCGATTCTGCCGAAGAAAAGAGTCAGCTAGGACAAATAGTTCTCCACAGTGATACGCTGACAGCGCACAAACCTTTCCACTTCCAATCCGTATTTTTTTGGGCGCAAGACAAATACGATTGCGGAAATAATGGCGGCTCGCGCTGCCCTTCGGCCCCTTCGACTGGACGGGGCTACCTTGTCAACACAGACTCAAAAACCTCAGCTCCTACGCGGTAAACGCTTCACATCTACGACTGCGCCGTCGACAGCTCCTACAAAGCCGGCGAAGAGTGTTTTTCGCAAATACATCTTTCGCACGTCGCTCGTGGTGACGCTTTTGGGTGGATATTTCTACGCGACAGACACCAGAGCCAGTGTACATAAATATGTGGTAGTGCCGCTGATACGATGGTTGTACCCGGACGCGGAGGATGCGCACCATGCGGGCGTTGAAGCTCTCAAGGAACTGTACAGACTAGGCTTGCATCCACGAGAGCGTGATTCTCCTGATAATGACGGCAAATTGGCGACTGAGGTAGGTTGATCTAAAAACAAGCTAAGCTAGCACCTTCAAGCTAACTTTGGACAGGTCTTTGGCTACACACTTTCCAACCCTATCGGCATATCTGGAGGTCTAGACAAACATGCCGATATCCCAGACCCTCTCTTTGAGTTGGGGCCTTCTATTGTAGAAGTTGGAGGCACGACGCCTCAGCCCCAGGATGGAAACCCAAAGCCCCGCGTTTTCAGGGTGGTGTCCCAGTCCGCAATGATCAATCGCTATGGATTAAACTCCAAGGGAGCCGATCACATGGCCAAAGTGCTGAAAGAGCGCGTCCGTGCTTTTGCATATGCCCACGGCTTCGGCGATCACGAGGCTGCCGAGCAGCGCGTGTTAAACGGCGAAGCGGGTGTGCCCCCTGGCAGTCTGTTCGCCGGCAAGCTGCTTGCTGTGCAAGTGGCTAAGAACAAAGTCACTCCCGAGTCAGACATTGCGGCCGTCGCACGCGACTATGTGTACTGTGTTGACCGAGTTGCGCCCTACGCCGACATTGTCGTAGTCAATGTGTCTAGCCCCAATACACCGGGCCTGCGCGGCCTGCAAGCCGTCGGCCCTCTGACAGAGATCCTCAAGGGTGTTGTCGGCGCCGCCAGGAACATTGACCGCAAGACCAAGCCATTTGTCATGGTCAAAGTGAGTCCCGACGAAGACTCTGACGAACAAGTCGACGGAATCTGCCATGCGGTGAGGGATTCCGGTGTAGACGGGGTGATTGTTGGCAACACAACGAACCGGCGACCAAATCCCTTGCCCAAGGGATACGTGCTCTCTGCCAAGGAACAGGAGACGCTCACCGAGACTGGCGGCTACTCAGGACCGCAGCTGTTTGAGGGTACAGTGGCCCTGGTATCCCGGTATAAGGAAAAGCTCGCCGGAGAGGGCACCCCCAAGGTTATATTTGCTTCTGGTGGCATCACAACTGGCCGACAGGCGCAGGCCGTGCTCGACGCAGGAGCATCTGTGGCCATGATGTACACAGCAATCACATATGGCGGAACAGGCACCGTCACGCGAGTGAAGAACGAACTTAAACAAGAAAGGGAGAAATAGACGAAATGTTTAAAATAGAGATGTAAATTATGCATTATGTACTGTCATTATCATAATCTGTCTATGTTCGGCTTTTTTTCTTCTTCTTCTTCTTCTTCCTGTTCGGGTCTATAATGTTTCCTCCACCTCTCTCACAACTTTCCTCACTCCGTCGACTTGATGAGCGAAACGGCCGAGAAACATACCGTCCACAGCCTTGCCCAAGCCTCCCTGACCCCAAAGACCAGGCCCCGCGCTGCCGCCATACAAGACTCTGACATCGCCTTCCCGCTTCCCAACGACAGTACGAATGCCCGCGACAACAGCCGAGACATGGTCGACACCGGCCGGCTCCGGCTTGCCGATAGCCCAGACAGGCTCATACGCAAAGATAACAGGGGCATGCGCCGGAATCGCTTTCAGGATAGCCCGTATCTGCACCTCGCATTCGCTGACAGCAAGCCCAACAGCCTGCGATGCAACCTGTCCCGGAGCGCTGATCTCGCCAATGCACACGAGCGGAATCAGACCCTGGGCTGACGCAGCCGCGGCCTTTTTCGCGGTGATTTCGTCCGTCTCGCCAAAGATGGCGCGCCGCTCTGCATGGCCGAGCTCGACAATCGACGCGCCGATCTCGCGCAGTGACTGCGGCGACACTTCGCCCGTATACGCGCCCAGCGCGTCCCAAAAGGCGTCTTGACCACCGAGTAAGAACGGGGGTGGCAGGCTGGTCTCGTCCTGTTGTTCTTGGGGCAGTTTGGCTGCCCACTCGCGAATGATCTCGGCAGAAGGGTAGATGGTAAGAAAATCCGGGATCAGGGCCAGGAGCAGCTTGGACCGGTTCTTGGCCACGACAATTTCGTTCTTGGGATCTAGCAGGTCCCGGAGGTATTGTAGCGTGCGGGCGGGCGTAAAGTACATCTTGAGAGAGATGATCAGGAGCTTCTCCGGCAATACGGGATACGACACTGCAGCGGCCGCCATTTTGGGTATAGTTTTTGTTTCTCGGTTTTCTCGGTTTTCTCGTGTCCTCGGTCGTTATGCTTGAACACCTCTCGTATATACTGGATCAATCAATCAAATTGCAAAATGCTGGGTTGCGCTCGGAGGATATCGGTGGTGTCGTGCCGCAATGATGTCACCGCAAGACGTTTCGGAGAGCTCTGCACCGCGATGCTGAGATTAAAGGGTGGTGGTAGTAGTAATGCCAATAAAATTCCACTATGATACACAAGAAACCTGGACACTGGGATCTGGAACCCTGAGCAGTGCTTAATTCCCTCCTAGTGCTTTTGTACTGCGGCGGGGTGTGGCCCGCTTTTAACGTACGGAGGACGAGAGAAAAGGCCGGGGTAAAAGGTATGAGCCAGTAGCAGGCTCGAGCATCAAGAAATGATTGGATGGAGACGGGGGATCGGTGAATTGATAATAAGAGGATTGTTGTTGTTGTGGCTGTTAGTCGAGGTCTGAGGACGAGGAACAGTTATATCGTCACCTCTCGGCGCTTCGCCGTGTCTGTCCGAATAAGGTTTAGCCTGCCAATTGCCTTCGCGGAGCAATGCCGATTCAATAGGAATGACAATTTGAAATTTCTATTGATCACGCAGCACGAAAAAAAGAGAGGAAAAAAAAAAAAAAAAAAAAAAGGAACAAATAAACAGATCAGCTAACTCGGCCGAGATTTAAAAGCATCCACCGATCCTGCAGTCCCAGCATGAACTGACTGACTGGCCCACGGCGGGGCGCGCTGTGTTGTATGACAACCGGAAGGCCCGCAATAGGCAATGCCGTGCATCGTGAGGGCCTAGAGCTGCAGTACTTGATAGTGCTGGGTAGTTACTAGCCTCTAGGTCAATGTTTTTTGATATTTGAATTTTCTGGGCTACCGTTCCTGAATGATAAACTTTTTTTTTCTAGTAATAGCAATATTATTTCATCATCATGGAGGGGTATACACATCTTAGTCACATTCACATGCTCTAACTCGGAACATACCAGACCTGAGGTTGTGCTACTTTGGGAACTGTACTCATGGCTACAGTTTTTACATACAAATATCGAGTCCTAAAAGCCCCGGCGACTTTCATAGAAACGAGTATTTATTGGCGCAGACAGGAACTAGGGATGTTCGATGACGCCAGCTGCTGGGCTCGCAACGAGAAACCATGTAGCAATACAGCTCACTGCTAATCATATTAGAATATTCGACCTTTCTTGTTCCTGGTGGGGACCAGTATGGATGAAGGTGGGGGAAGCTGGGCCACTTTGAGGTGTCGATTCGCTGTTCTCCCCCGCAGCAACTGGAGAACATCGCACCGACACGGGAAACCGGTTTGGGAGATATCGAGATGCCGCGTATATAATCCCCTTTGTCTCTGCTGTGCTAGCTATTATACATATTTTTTTTTCATTTATCCATTACTAACCAGTCGCAATATCACTACCTTTTTCTCTACGAACCCATAAAGTCATATTCATCATGTCGGACCTCAAGCCTCTCCGCATCGTCATGGCCGGCGACGACGCCGGTGTCGACTACAAGCTCACCATCAAGGCCCTGCTCGAGAAGAGCCCGCTGGTCGAGTCCGTCGTTGACGTGGGCGTCACCACCAAGGACGACAAGACCGCATATCCTCACCCTGCAGTCGAAGCCGCCAAACGCATCGCCGCCGGCGAGGCAGACCGCGGATTGTTCATCTGCGGCACTGGACTCGGAGTCGCCATCGCTGCCAACAAGGTGCCCGGCATTCGCGCCGTAACCGCCCACGATCCTTTCTCCGTTGAGCGCTCCATCCTGAGCAACGACGCCCAGGTGCTCTGCTTTGGCCAGCGTGTTGTTGGTATTGAGCTGGCCAAGAAGCTCGCCCTCGACTGGCTCACCTACCGCTTCGACCCCAAGAGCAGCTCGGCCGCTAAGGTGCAGGCCATTAACGACTATGAGAAGCAGCTCAACGCTTAGATTAAATTACCGCATTTCTGAATTTCCGAGTTGAGCCTGGATAATGATATGATATAATATAATACCTAGTTGACTTCGCCGGCATCAGCAGTCGAATCAATCGAATTATCAACTGCTTCTATTCAAATGTCGATCGGTCGTGCATAACAGTATGAGTTGCCGCTGTTGAATTTCTTCGTGTGATGTATATACTGCGGATATCTGTTCTTCTTCAATGTTCTTGCTGTCTTCGTGGGCAGATTGTCACTGGAAAAAATAGACATAGAACAGTCGGCCCAAATGAAACCTATGAATTAACCCTAAGGTAACAGAAGGCCTTTTCTTGTTAAGTTGTTCTGCGGCGATCGATGTGCTTCTATCGGGACGCGCTAGGCCCGATCGGGCGGATGACCTGGTCCTTCCCCAATTGTCAACTTCTTCCTCAGACTCGTTTGCTTCGCCCTCTTCGCTACTGTTGTTGAGACTGTTATTATTATGGCCTGCTTGCTGCTTCTTGTTCATTACCTTGGTCTTTTTGCATGATAACGTACATATCGGCCGACTACAATTCTGCCCGAGGAGGCGCGACCCCTCATTCTAGCTCTTGTCGCATATTCTTGATTACTTGGAGCTGACCAACAGCCCAATCCTCTGTCGACCTCAAAAATGTCTTTTGAATTCAAGGAAAAGGGCAACCAGCTCTTCAAAGAAGCCGACTATGCAGGTGCCGAGGAGATGTTCTCGCAAGCGTGCGCATATCCAGCAGAACCAACTTGAGTCGGGCTAATTGGGAGACATACAGCATCCAGAAAAACCCCAAAGAACCCAGCTTCTTCACCAACCGCGCCGTCACCCGCCTACGTCTTGAGAAATGGAGCGGCGCCGAACAAGATGCTCGCACTGCGATCCAGCTGCACGGCGGCCCCAAGGCAGCCGCCAGTCTCAAGAGCTCGCTCTACCTAGCTCAGGCCCTGCTCGAACTGCAGCACCCGCAAGAAGCATACGAAATCGCCATTGACGCCTATCGCGCCAGCCTCAGCGCCAAAAGCGCTCAGTCCGAAAACCTGTCCAAGATCGTCCTCCGAGCCAAACAGCAGATCTGGGCGGCCAAGGAAACAGCTCGGCTGCGCGAAATGGACAGCACGCTCGCAAGCGTTGAGCAACTGATCGAGGCGGACTTGACGAAGTCGTTGGATGAATTAAATCTGCAATTGTCGAATGGCGAGATTGGCGAGATTGGGTTCAATGAAGACCAAAAGGCGCTGCGTGAGGAAGCCGCCAAGAAGGTGCAGAACGTGCGGGATGCTTTCAAAAGTGCCTCTGGTGGTGAAATTCAAGAACGGGTATGTGTTTTTTGTCCCTCCCTGTTAGTCGTCCTGTACTGACGTTGTAGGTCGTCCCCGACTATCTGATCGACAACATCACGTTCGAAGTCATGCACGACCCGGTCATGACCGTCTCCGGCCACAGCTTCGACCGCATCGGCATCACCAAATATCTCGAGCAGTCGCCCGTCGACCCGGTAACCCGCGTGCCCATGACGGTCAAGGACCTCCGGCCGAATTACTCTCTCAAGGCGGCATGCGAGGATTTTCTGGACAAAAACGGCTGGGCTGTGGATTATTGATTTTTGTCTCATTCTCTTCAATGTAGCTGCACTCAAAGCGGGTTTTGTTTTTGTTTTTTTGTCTCTGGAGCATTTTGGATGGCGTTGTATTCTTTCTCCTCTCTATTCATATGTGCATAATTACCTTTTTATACATATTTTTACTTTTGAATTATAATATTAGTATGTATCGTCAAAAAATTAAGCCCAAACAATGGCATTGTCAGCGACAATCCCAACCAATGCATACGTTGGGGACTAAAAACAACCATCCCTCGCCACGTGATTCCCCTCATACCCCGCCACACCATATACAAAGTGATAACAAATAGTAAGATTGGAATTAATAACAGAGTTAGCTACCACTACCGACAGACTCACGAGTCACTATTAATATGAGCTAGTTGGGCTATTTGATGCTATGTAACTGTAAACTGTAAACTGTAAACTGTTGAAAAAAATGGGTCCCCTCCTCCCCCCTCCTTCTCTCCCCACCAACATAATCTGGGTTTCTTCTCTTGTTCAAGCTTTGTTTTGTTTCTCCCCTCTTTGAGCACTATACCTTGAAGGACTACTTCCGAAGAAATCTTACAGGTTAGTTGGATATTGTTTTGATTTTGTTTTGGTCGAGAAGAAGAGATGAGATGATCTCATGTTTACCCCTCATTTTCCTTTCCCTTTTCCCATCCCATTTCGTCATCGCAAAACAAGCTGGGCTAATTAGCAAACACAATCTTTCCAGATTCGATCTTCTCCAACTTTTCAGTACAACGAAATATATAATAAAAAAAAAATTGTTATATACTCTCGCCATCATCATGTCTACCAAAGCCGATTTCGATACCGCCGTCGTTGAGGTCCGCAAGCTGAAAGCTACGCCGTCAAGGGCCGAGATGCTCAAGGTGAGTTACGGTGCTGGGTAGCATTGTTTATATATTAAATTGATTGGCTTGCTAACCCTTTTTTTTCCCTCGGGAAATAGCTCTACGGCCTGTTCAAGCAAGGATCAGGGGAGGATTTCTCCAAGGTGGAAGAGCCGCAGGGACTGTTGGCTTTTGAAGTTGGTGTCCTCTCTTATTTCTCTCTTTTTTGCTTAAAAAAGAACAAAGTGAAACAAAATTGCTAAATAATGTCTCTCTAGGCCAAGGCGAAATACGGTGCTTGGAAGGAGGTCAAGGACCTCGACCCGGAGGAGGCGCAGAAGCAATACATTGAACTAGTCAACGAACTCAAGGAGAAGCATGGCTTGAAAGAAGATTAGAAAGAGAAAGACGATGTATATACGTATATTTTAAACGTTCGGTGCTCGTTTGTTTATCGTTTGGAATTTTCTGAGGTAGATGGTACGAGCAATAACGCATTATCAATTTTTTTTTTTGATTCATATACATCTTTTTATTCAATTTTGAATCAACAGGCGCAGTCTAAAAAAAGCTTTTTTTAATATAAGTACACTCGAGACTACCCCTGCCAAGTTTGCCCTAACCAGTCTGGTTCTAAATGCACCGTGGTCGCAGACCAAGGCACATCATGCGCACGATATCTGGTTAAAGGTAGATCATAAGGCATACGAAAGCCAACAACGGGGAAATCAGAGTTCCGCACGCGTGGGCGATCTGCCTTGAAGCAAGGCACCATCTCTGCTTGTTCGTCACCATCAGCGATTAATTTTGGCCACACAATTACTCCAATCTCCCAGCTGCAGATTCGGACTTCCCCTTCCTTATTGGGCGAAGTGCCCCAGGCTTGTGTTGACAGGTTAGCAGACGTGACCATCGCCCAATCAATACGGTTCATTTCCGTCTTGTCCGAGAATTGAATATACGTTTTGATATGCGGAGCAGCACGGCGACGCCCGGCTTCTCTCCTTTCTGGGATGATAGATTTTCCTATACCTAGCGTGGTGTCGTCGTCTTGGTGGTCTCCAGCCCAATGGCACAGATACGGCTTGAGGTACTGGAGCTGTCGTTGCTGAGCGGTACTCTGGAGTTTCATGTGGATGGATCCGCCCGATGCATAGCCATTGAGAGACCTCCGGATTTCATCTGGAGTGGGATACACAATAGAGTGATGGGGCCAACACGGCGTGCTGGATAACGAAGAAGTGGCTGATGATGGGCTTAGAGAGCCAAAGAGGGTCTCCTTGAGCCATTTATCTGTCTGGCCCAGAGTGGCAATTGACGATACCTACACTAGTCAGCCTCCAGGTAGAACATATTGTAATATTTTGCCGGCTTGCCTGAATGACTACATGGGGAATACTCTTCTGGGTGTCATTTTTCAGTGGAATTTGGCGAATTGTATCCCTTAGAGCCGGCCACCCCCATAACGTTGATCTTCTAGAATCCATACCGCCAAGTTTCTCTTTCGAAGGCACACTTGCTATCAGTGAAGCCCTGACGGCTGTAAAGTCATGCTTCTTGAGCTGTGCAACGAGACGGCCGGTTCTTTTACTGCCGTAAAATTCAAGATACGTTAATAGATCTCTTTTGAATCTTCCTCCGCTTCCAAACACGGAGTGCTCTGCGGCTGGAAAATTTGTGATCGGCGAAGCCAAAGTGAGTAAAGGTGATTGCCAAACAGCTTGGGTCATATTCGCCCAATCGCCAGGAATCATGTTGGCTGTGTGGATAATTACCCTGGATGATAATATGTCAGGAGGCCCTATTTATATGGTGGGGAGTTTCATCTCATACTGAGCAAGGTCATCGTGACGAAGAAGAACCATCATTTTGGAGTGATGGGTACCAAACGGTTCTGGCATATAAGCTGTCATTGCTTCAACGTTTGGATAGCGGGCGCATGCTTCCTGCTGAAAATCAATACTCGCTCCATACGTCCATGTCTTGGCCGATCCGTCATACATCCACTCGGATACGATTGGGGGAATCCTTTTTCCAAGAACCATGCACGATCCTCACTTGTACCAGGTCCTTTACATCTTCGTCAAAATTTTCCATGATGAAGTCGACATCGAAACAATAGTTGAACTGCCAGCACTCGCGGATCAGAGGGTCGCCAAGGATATCCTTCAGCTGCACGGTGTCGACATTGTTTCCGGACGATGAAGGCAAGTCTCGAATGTGGGTGAGCTGTACCGGAGAGCGTATAGTAGAAGCCTGACTTTCAGGATAAACCGGCCCTTTACTTTCTCGCAATTGTGGAAGTTCAGCCGTGTCTTCATCAGCAGCCTTGCCTGGAGAGTCTCTTCGGAGGTGTTTTGTCAGTGGTGGAGTGACAGGTCTGCGGAGCGAAACAAGCGACGCCGTGTCCACACTGGTAGTGAACCTATCCTCTTCCCGATCAAAACCTGAAACTCGTTGTCTTTTCGCCGGCCGGTCCATGTTTGCAATATATCTATCCCTGCGAATGAAGTGTAAAGGAGATCGTCGTCGACGGGGAGACTAGTTGAGCGGCTAGCTGCAGAAGCGCAGCGGCACCGCCTTCTTTCCGTCTCACCAACCTCAACCTATTGGCCACCAGCGTATGCATGCTTGATGTGTCCGGCGGCTACAGGCATTCTTGACCCAAATAATAGTCGTCTTGCGTTGTGCACAGCCTTGCAAACAAGATGTTTCGTTCGGTTGTGAAAATGCCCCTCAGGGACCTCTTGTTCACATTCCTCAATCCGCATCTGTCTTGTTCATCTCTTGTTAAGCCTCTTCAGAAACCTCTTGAGCGCCCGAGAGGAATTCTATGTAGCGCATGTAGCGCATTTGTTTTGGTTGGTAAATCATGAAATTTATCAAGAGATTCAGAAAAAAGAATGAAACCTCCAAGGAAACCAAAAAAGCAACACCGGCCGACCTGCCTCCGGCCTACATTTCGGACTGGAGTCCCGAGCAGACCGAGCAGGTCATCGCAAAAACTACCAATCCTGCATTTCTAGAAGCATGGCGGATGCATTGGATGGATCTAGACGAAAGCGAAAAGGTGGAATGGAGCTTCCGAGACGTCGGATCCCCGTTGAAAGTGCAAAAGACAATAGAGGACATGGACAAATTGCATCGGGAACACTCGATCTCTCGCAAAATCGCAGCCAAGACACTTCGCTTTCTCCAGGCTCTCGAGACATTGATGGCCGGGGTTTCCATTGGAATCCAGGCATATCCAGATGTCAGCGCCATAGTGGTAGGCGTTTTCAGAGTCGTGATTAATGTATGCCAGTCATTTGATTTCTTATAAAAAGTTTCTGCTAAAATTACACAGGTGGCCGTGAAATACTTTGAATACTACGAAAAATTGTCTCTGATGCTGGAACGCCTCGCCGAACACATCGTGATATTCGATCTTTTCACACAAAACAGTTCAGATGAACAAATTTTACATCGGGTGAGAACGTTAGGATAAAACTACCTCGTCGAACACCGGCTGACCTACATATTTCCGTAGACTTTGGTAGCGCTGTATAGAAACATTCTTGCTTTCTGCCGATATGCACGCCGTGCTTTTGTTATTCAAGGGGACTCTATAGGTAAGTTGGCTTTTGATACACACGCAGATGAATCTTGCTAATTTCATGCAGCATCAAATGGCCTCGCGATGTTTGCTAGAGTTCAATGGGCTCCGTTTGAGCAACAGTTTGGCCAGATTCAGTCTAACTTGGAGCACTACACGAAGAACTTGGGGATGGTTTCTACCGCCATGACCTTGAATTCAACACTAGCTATTCGCGACGATTTGAAGAAAAAACGTTCTCTTGATCTCCGTATGTTTAGCCCTCCGCCCCCTTTAACCACCTTCTATGCTAAGCTTCAGGTAGAACAAGAAAGAAAAACCTTTCTTAATTGGATATGCCAAGACGTAGTCGAAGAAATTCATGGGATCATTCGACAAAAACGCCATACTGATACCGGGCTATGGCTGCTGGAAAACCGTTACTACAAATCATGGATATCGGAAAAACACGCTCACCCATTATGGCTATCGGGGCCCGGTATGTTATCTATTATTGTAAAGTCCTTAATGGTTCTTCTATTGCTGAAGATTTGTTCTAGCTGGAACTGGAAAAAGTGTCCTTGCGTAAGTATATCGAACCTTCTGAGTTAACTGAAAGCTGAAGAAGATCAAAGATCCATGGTCATCGATCATTTGAAGGATCGCAAGAAGTACCCGGATTACACTGTCGCATACATGTATTTCAAAGGAGAAGAAGTCAACACGAAACACTTGCCCACTCGCACCTTGTCTATTCTAATCAAGCAACTCTGCTGGAACCTTGAGAAGCTTCCGGAGAAAACACTCCAGTCATTTCGTGATTTCGAAAAGAATGCGCGACAGCCTTCTTTCGAAGACCTCCAGTCAATGTTCGTGGACTGTGCAAACCATCTCGAAACAGTAGTCGTCGTTTTTGATGCTTTTGACGAATGCGAAAGAAAATTTCGAAATCAACTCTCAACATTTATCTGCGAAATATTGACGCAGTGTAATAACGTGAAAGTATTTGTGACGAGTCGGTGGGAACGTGATATCCAAAGTTCCTTGAAGGTTCCTCTTCTTTCACATCAAATTGACATGAAACCCTCAACGGAGGACATTACGAAGTCTGTCAGACATCGAGTGACGCAAGAGTTTAAGCATATCACACCAGATCTACAAGAGAAGGTAATAAACCAGTTAGTCGAAAAATCTGCAGGGAGGTAAGTTGAGGGGCTACCTTGCTCTCTGCCTGAGACTTTGTGGCTAACCTGACTTTTATAAAGTTTTCTCTGGGTCGACTTGCAACTGAATGATCTGGTCCAAATACCACAGTCAGACATTGAAGCTCAACTCACAATGCTTCCCTCTGGGCTATCGGATACTTACATTGAATGTCTCCGAAGAATAAATACGCAACCACGAGCAACTAGACTTCTGGCGCAGAATTGTTTCACCTTGGCACTCTATAGCTATGCATTGATATATCGCGACCCATTCTGCGACATTTTATCTTTGCAGGCTAAGCTATCAAGCAATGGGAAAATAACCTATAATTGGTTGGAACTAGAAAGTGCCACCAAACAGTTAATCATTGCTCCGGGATTCTGGGGTCGTGTTCGGCCTCTACACTTTTCCTTCAAGGAGTTCATGCTGAATCCGGACTGCCCAGTCCCAGCGGATTTGCAGGATTACTTTCCTGATTCAGAAACCGCACATGCAAGGTTAGCCATCATGTGCCTGCAGAATTTGATGGCGGATGCGCCTCTGGGCCATGTTCTGGATACCGGTATGACTTACTGTGGCCAATACTTTGATCATCATATCCGGGAACTGACTGCCCTACCCGACGAGCTTATGAATCTGCTTGATCGGCTCTTCAATGATGAGCCGCATAGGCTTTTGAAAATCCTGGCATGGCGATGGCCCGTTGCAACCGACGACTTTCCCGATATCAAATGTGCAGGAGATCCGAGTTCAATGGACCCTGTATTTTTCATGCAATGCACCAAACTCGACAAAGTGCCCGCCATATGGTCGCGGTACTCGAATGTGGAACCACTCAAAACCTATCCAGAAGGTTATCTCACTATCGCGGTTCTTGCTGGTTTGGAAGGCCATGTCAAAGAGATGATTGCGCAAGGTGCTGATGTAAACCGCCTCGTCGACCAATTTGCGGCTATACATGCTACGTGTTCAAAGGGATGTGGCGATACTGTTGAAATTTTGAAGGCACTTGTTGACGGAGGGGCCGACATCAATGTACGATCAAAATGGGGTCATTTACCACTTCGGATCGCTAGAGACGCAGGTCTCGTCGAGATCGTTGAATTTTTGGAGCAACGTGGAGCCCTTGAATCATAAGATGCTGATGGCAGCAGGTGGCCCGGGTGGTGTGATGGGCTGTGATCCTTGGCCATGTCCACTTATGAAATCGCAGCTAGGCGGGCTCTAGAAAGAGAATAGATCTGATCAGCCAATATACTATGAAAAACAGTAGCTTCACTACTTACTTCGTCCCACACACAACCTTTTTCGAGGTTAATGTCAAAGGGCTCCTTCACATCGAGCGCCTGTCCGTTCTGAAAGAAAACGGCTTCTTCCGGAATGATCTGATCCGGCGGAAACTCTGCATGGTATGCTCGAGCCGCTCTTACATTCTCCTTCTGCTCGGTCTGGTCGTAATGCACGAAGAGCCCCTCTAGCTCTATAATCCGCTCCACGCGTGTTAATGGCCATTTGGGTTTGAAATTCCAGGGAAAGGTGGGTAACATCTCCGGAAACATGGCGGCCTCGGGTGGTAGGGTTTCTATCCAGGGTAATATTAGTACTAAGCGAAAGGCTGGCGAGACGGAAATCCCTAACCGTTTTGCTGTTCGGCTTTCTACCCTATCCGTGAGTAGTGCCATTCCTGAGCATAGACAAGCTCTACTAACTTTCCCACTGTCTTCCTGTCGTTGTTATTAGTATTGTGAAATTCTCCCGAGGACAGAAAGAAAGTCACCGAACCTTGTTTGGTGAATCGTTACAACCGAGATATTCACCAGAAGTCTGCGTCGATTCTTCCTTGGAGGCCATAGCCGCCTCTTGCTTGGGATCATCGGTATGATCCATAGTAATGGTGATTCAGAGTGCACACTCCGTAGAAATCAGCTTCAACTCTGACCCAAAGGGCCACGCTCAGAGAGTAACCGAGGTCTGTGGACCCGTTAGAGGCAATACCACCGGAGGTATCAGCCTTGACATCTTCCCAGTCTTGCTATTTGATAGATGAGCTTCAAATGTTGCCACTGGCTGAGTACTCAGGAAGGAAAGATGTCGGTTGATGTACGTGACGCTATACCTAATTAAGATTAATACCCGCTTATCTGCGCTTATTGTTATACTATAATCGTGCCACTCTGCGCACCCGCCGCTCCCGCTTTGGGTGCGCGCCGGTCCAATGCAAATTTCGGTCTAATGTAAATTTCTCGCAATAGATTCAATTAATTTATTAATTACAACTGCCACCCTTATGTATCTATAAAAAATAAAGTATTTTCTGAATCTTTGGGATTACTGCTATTATCTCTTTTATTTTCTTTGAATTCTGAAGAATCTGGTGGTAGATTTGACGCTTTTTTTTATAGACGCTTTTTAGCTACTTGTTAAGCTGTGAGCGCGGTTTTCTTTATTTCTTCTTCCTTTCTTATTTTTATATAATAATTGATATTTTTGATGTTTAAGATGTTATTAATCTACACTTAATAATAATTTTTTTTAGTATTTTTATGGCGGTTAAGTGTAATAAGTAACTTTATATTGGTATCTCGCTAAGCGTTGAGTTCGGCCTGCGTAAGGCTACTATTAAAAATCTAATTAATTCGATGATATAGTGCTAGATTATTTTTAAATATAACGTTAAGTTCTTTTAATAATTTCTAAGTTTTTTTAATACTTTTTTAAAGCTTATAAACTATTTATAACAGTGATTTTAAGATATTTATTAGTGAGTTTAGGATAAAATTTTTATTTTAAAAACTTAATACTAAATTATTATTAGAAAGTATTTTTTAATATATTTTAATAAATATAAGGTTAGGATTATAAGAATAGATTCCTTGATTTGTAAATCCTGAGCGGATTACTTTGGATATAAAGGTTTTAGCCTAGATTTCTTATAGTAAGTATAAAAAGTTGACTTTATTGAAGTTTGAATTTTTTAATTAGGATTAATGATTTACTGCTTTTTTATAGTGATTTTTATACTGTTGGAACGGTATATTATTAAAAGGCTACAATTTATGAGTAGAATAAAATAGAAAAGTAATAAGAATGATTTTTTTCTTATAATAAAAATTAAAAAATTTATAGGTAGTGTATGAATAGTAATTATCTATAAGAAATATTTGATAATCTCTTCTAGCCTAGTTTTGAGTTTGTAATTTAAATTTTTAAAGCTATTTAAATACTAATTTATTAGAAATTGTTACACAACCATACATAGTTAGTTATCTCAGTCACTATGACTGATATTATGTCATGTGACAGTCTATGTGACTTTAGCTATATAATAGCTTTGTAGTATAGTTATAATGAGATATCTTTTTTCACTTCTACTATAGTACTTTTATAAAATGGTAGTATGTTGGTATACTGATTTAGTGTATTTTTTTTTGATTTTGAGCCTATAGAATTGTTTATTAGATGTTTAGGTATTCTAGACTATTATTTAATTAATTAGAGATTTTTGGTGATATTTGAACTAGGAATTAGTTTTTATGAATTTTTACTCTTAACTGTTAAATTAATATAGATAATATTTTAATATTATTGTTTTATTTTTACTTATTTACTAAGAAGTGTTGAAAGTTATTAGATTATTAAATTTTGTTAAATATTTATTTTCTGGATTTTAGTGACTATATTAGTATGATTATTTATGTATAGAATATTATCTTGAGTAATAGTTTTTCTTATAGATTGCTTTAAAATTTGTTAGAAAGTGGACTGTATTGGTTTTTACATAGTATAAGTTACTAGGCTGTGTAGTTTTAGTTCTGGTAGATTTCTGGTTGATAGGAAGGTATTAGATGTTGATCAAGGTATTATTTGTTTAGGTAATTATTATTCTGTTATTTTTATTTATTAATTTAGTATTAATCTGTGTATTTATTTTACTTATATTATTTTTATTTTAGAATAATTTTTTTTTTAAAAATTTCTTATTTTTTTTTAAAAATTTATTAAATTCTTTATTAAATACTATTATTATCTTTTATATCTCTAAGTGAGTTATTAAGTTTGGATATTAACTTTTTTATTTTTATATTTATTTAGACTCTGATTCTGTTTACTTTTTTAATCTATTAATTATTAATTTATTTGACTTTGTTTGCTTTTTTTATTTTGAATTATTAATTTTAAAGAAGTTTTTAGGTCTTTTTAGTTTAAGGTCTTTGTACTGGTTATTTAATTGAGAGTTTAAAGTTTAGATATTAAAGTTTATTTATCTATTTAGTTAGGATATTGATAAGAGTGATTTTAATAGATTAACTAAAGAATTTTTAAAGTTGATTAGGGTTGTTAAGTTTTTAGACTAGTTTTAAGTTTAGATAGATTAATAGAAAGTCTTTAATACTAGTTTTATGTTTTTATTGAAATTTTTTGGAAGAATATAATCTGTTTTTATTGTTATATTTTAGGAACCTAGTGTGGCTGATTAGTTGTTTATTTAGACTTTGGTGGTAGCCCCTGATTTAATAGCTTTAGGAGCACTGATTAGATGTATAATATATATTCTTTAGTTACTGTTTATAATGATTTTTTTTATTATTTTAGTTATTTTGGGATTCTTTTTGACTATATCTTTAATTAATTTATTAATTCTAATTTATAGTTTATTAATTATATTTTTAGCTTTACTAGTTTTGCTTTGATGAGATATTGTCTTTAATCTATTTGAAGTGATTAATTTATATAATAAAGACTTCTATAACGCTAAGTTAGATGATATAGTTGGGAATAATACTTTATAGTTAGCTAACCTTTAGTTTATTAGTAATAGTTTAGTGATAAATAAATAATTGACTGCTTAAATATAGTTGCTTCTTAATATTATTGATTAAATTAATAAATAGACTATTAATAATTTAGTATAAATTTTTATTTTAGTAGTTGCTTTGTTTTAAGGATCTGGATTAGATTTTATATTGAATTAAAATAATAGCTATTATAGATGTGAAAATAGTTACTTATAAGGATTTTATTAATCTAATAATTTTGAGTTCTTTGAATAGATCTATTAGAAGTAGAAAGAATTGGGATTTTTTTATCTTAATTTAAAGAATAAAGACTGTATTAGAATTAGTATAGTAGTTATGATTAGTTAATAAATATTTTACTGTGATATATATACTTTTATTAACGCTATTAAAATAATTATTAAATTTAAGATTAAAGAAAAGGTTAGAGTTTATTTATATATATTATTCTATAGAATAGTTTAATAATAATTTGCTACTAAGTTAATTAAATTTAAAAAAGATTTACTCTCTAAATACTCCCTGAAGAATAGCTAGATTGTTTTACTTCTTTACTGCTTCTAATTAAATCCTAGTTAAGTTATACAAGACTTAGATAAACTCTGTTATACTAAAACTAATATTTAGAATAGAAAGTTATTAATAGCCTTTATTTAGGAGGTTATTTGAGCTATATAGACTACTAGAACTATGTTAATTTAGACTCAACTTCTCTATATATAGAATTATCTTAATCTAGATTATAAATAGAATATCTATTAACCAAGCAAGCGATTCATCCTAATTAAGTAAATAGAAAAAGTAAAAGAATAATATCTTATCTAATAAAAAGTCGAAGATATTTAAACAGAATAAAATTATTAATAAGATAAGTGTAGGAAGTCTAATTTAAATTTTAATTCTTAAAGAAATAATAATAACTATAACTATTATAACAATAATAAGTTAGATAATTACTGTGGATCTAAATATAACTGATTTTATAACAAGTTATAGAAAAAGAAAGACTTATAAGACTATAGTAAGTTTAATAATAAATTTAGTAATAATTATTATAATAACTGGAAGAGTAAGTTCAATAATAACTAGAAGTTTAAAGATAATAATAAATCTAATAAAAAGAAAGATTAGAAAGTCTACTACACGTCTAATAATAATAATAATAATTTTAAGGATTTAGATATTAATAATAATATTTTAAATAATTATTTAGTAATAATTGTTATATCTAACAATAATAATATATTTAATAACTTAGATGTTAGTAGTTATTATATTAATATTAAAGCTAAATTTTTTTATCTATATAGATAGGACTTGTTATTTAGAAATACACTTATTAAGTATATTAATAGCTATATTAGTCTTTTTAATTTCTTTAATCAGAAGCCTTAAGATCTAATAAATATTTTATTTTAACTAGTAGTTAAGTTAATAATATTAATAAATAAGATTTCTGTCAATTTATATTTTAAAAAATAGTATTATTATATAGTTTTAGCTTATATTTATAAGGCTTAAAATATTATTTAAGTTTGTTTTAATACTAAGTATATTATAACTCTTATTAATTAAAGCTTTCTGTTAAAATATTTTAATATCATTTTATTAATTAAGACTAATAGTCTTAGTCTTAAAAGTATTAATAGTAATCTAGATAAATTAAAAGATATTATTAGATTTACTGTTATATTTTTATCTAAAATTAATAGTATATCTATTTTAGCTTTATTAGATATCGAAGTTTATATTATTAAAAGTTTATTTGTTAATCTATTAATAGATATAGATATACTCTTATATTATAAAATTAATATAATTTTAATATTATCTAAATTCTATATAATCATTAAGTTCTGTAATAATATTAAAATTAATCTGAAAATTTATTTTAAGAGATATAAAATGTTGAACTATCTAGTCTATTTTAGAGATAAAATTATAATTTTAGTAAACTTATCTGTCAAAGTATTGATTTAAATCTAATTAAATTTTTCTACTAATAGGGACTTTGTATTTTTTTTGAAATATATTAAAAAGTTTATATTTTTTTCTTATATTATTAATTTTAATTTAGTATAGGTTAGAGTATTTAATCTTAATAGTAAAGATTGGATTATTATCTATTATAAATGTGTTAGTGAACTAAATAACTTTAAAGATATAGATAATTAGTATATTAGTTAGTAGATTAAAGAAGACTTTAATAAGTTTTTTTATTATATTATTAGTGAATGTAAAGCTTATAATCTAGATTTAGTTTTTATAATATTTAGTCTGAACAGTATATTAGAGTATTAATTAGATAATAGCACTACTATTTTTAATATTATTAACTAATAGGTTTTATATAAAGCTCTTCTTAAAAAATTTAATATTTTTTGAGATAAAGGCTTTATAGATATTTTTATAGAATAATAGATAAAGGTCTTGATAAAGTTTGGATAGAAAAAAATCACTAAAAGGGACTATAAAGTCTATTTTTAAGATTCTAAAGATAGAGTAATTATTAATAAAGTCTACAATAAATTTTATAATTAGGGCCGTATATAATAATAGAAGAGTTATTTATTTTTAAACTACTCTATATTTATTATATAGTGAATAGTCAATAGATTAGATAGACTAATATTAAAATCTCAAGTTATATCAGATATATGAGCAATTAATAAATATATTATTCGTGATGTCTATCTAATGCCTTGATAGGAGGAAATTATTATTATATTTAAGGATAAAAAATTTATATTAATCTATAATATTATAACTTTTTTTTTTTAATAAAGAGTATACCTAAAATATTAAAAGTATCTCTATATTATAACTTATAGAGGTTAAGAAATATATATAGTCATATTAATAGGATTTATTAATAGTCTAGTATATGTGTAATGTATAATAAATTAATTTCTTTATAAATTTTACACTTTCTATTGAATTTTTATTAATAATATTATTATTATATTTAATATATTTAAAGAATATTTATAGTATCTATATTAGTTCTTATAGAAAATAATTAATTTAAATATTACTCTTAATCTTAAGAAAATATTTATTAGATTTTTATCTATTAAATTGTTAAGGAAGCATATATTATTTCTAAGACTATTAATTTTAGTTAAATATATCTAGATTATCTTTAATATTCTTTTTTTAGTTAATCTTAACTAGCTTAAGATATAGTTTGGTCTAATTAAACAGTTTAAAAGTTAGATATTAATATATTCTATTATTGCTGTACTGCTTTAAATCTATAAGATAGCTTTATTTAAATCAGCTTTTAAGTTAGAAAAGAGATATGCAATATATATAAAAAAAATATAGCTAATAAATATATCTATTAAGAAATATTAGTTATATAAAAAAATTTAAGTTTACTTTCAAAAGTTTTTCTTTATTTTTTATTATAATCCTAATAACTAACTATATACAGACTTTAATATATTAAAGAAGAGATATAAAGTATTTTAATATTATCTTAAGGTAAAGCCTAATAATAAACTATATTTAATGTTACTAGTAAAACCTGTTAAAGTAATATTAGATTAACAATTAATTAAACTTATTATATTTCTTAGTAGAAAAACTATAGATATAGAAAAATAATATTAGCTAATAGAATTAGAAGTTATTTACCTAATATAATTATTTTAGAAAACTTAATATATTATTAAAAGCTATAAAAAGCTTCTAATTATTTTTACTGACTACTTAGTAACGCTAGTTATTACTAAGTAAACTATCTTAATAATATTATTGATTAACAAATTTAATCTATGATTAGTCCTAGCGTTATAATATATATAGAGATTTAATATAAATCTAGTATATAAGCTAGAAGAATTTAATATTATTATTAATATATTATTATAATTATTATCTTTAAATATTAAATTAAATGTATTATGTCTTGAGGATATTAATATTTTCTATAGGAATTTAGATATATTAGATATTAATAAGTCTTTAATTTACTTTATATTACTTTGTTAAATAATAAAAATATTTTATAAGAAGTTATTTTAAGGCTATAAAAATAATTTCTATTTTATTAATATTATTAAAATTCTTTTTAGTACCAAGAATAAGCAATATATAGATCTAAAAAGTTTATAAGTTAAACTTTTTTATAAATTTAAAAAGGATAGTCTTTTATTCTCTATAATATAAAATACTAGTATTAGATAATTTTATATTCTAAATAACTTTATCTTTAAAATTCTTTAAAAGGTTTATAATAAAGTAGGCTATAGTAGAGTAGATAGATTTGTCTATTAACTTAACAATCTTGTTATTCTATATATTACTAAATATATTAAAGAATATGTCTAAATCTATATTAAATATTTAAAGAATTAAATATGTTATTATAAGCTATATAGAAGCTTATAACTAATTTTAATATTAATTATATCTTTCTATATACTAATTATTAATTTTATTATATGTATACCAGAATTTAAAAAAGGATTTAATATATTATTTATAATTATTAATAAATTTTCTAAGAGAAAAATTTTTATTTTTAATTTGTCTAAAGATATAGCATTAGATTAGAATAAAAAACTAATAATATATTTAATAGAAAATAATTAAAGATTTTTATCTTATATAATCTCTGATAAAGATTATAAGTTTATTAGTAATCTCTAATAAGCCCTGTTTAAAGCTATAAAAATAATAATATTATTTATAACTGTCTAGTACTTATAGATAGATAGTTAATTAGAAATTATAAATTAAATTATTAAAATTATACTATAGTATTTACTTTAAGTATTTAAAAATCTTAATTAATAATTATTATTTCTATTTATGCTTTAATTATATTTAAATAGTGTATATTTATAGTTAATTAAAACCTTATTATATAAAATTATATACAGAATAAAGCTATTAAATAAAATTAGTTTATTTAATTTATTAGTTAAAGGATTTTAAGACTAATTATGTAAAATTAATACTAAGGAACTTATTAAACTTATTATTATAAACTTTAAATATGTTTTTGATTGTAATCACTAATAAGTCTATTTTAAGAAAAATAACTAAGTTCTAGTCTAATTATATTAAAAATATAAAATTTCTATTAACTATAACTTGAAATTAAATCTAAAACTCTATTAGAGATATACTAGATCTTATTTAGTCAAAAAATAAGTTAGTAGATTTATTTATAAACTAGACTTATCCTTTATATAGAGAGTTTATTCTGTCTTTTTAATTGTTTATCTAAAAAAATAGCTAAAAGAAGTCTAAGGAAATATATCTATTAAAGTAATTTTTACTAATATTAATAATGTTAAGAGATATAAAATTAATATAATTATTAATAATAGAATTATTTATAAAAATTAAAAAGCTATATTATTTCTAGAATTTTATATTTACTAGATAGACTATAATATAGATAAAGATAAATAGATTTTTGAAAAAAGACTAGATAGTTACTAAGAATTACTAGATAAATATAAATAATTAAATAAAGGTAAAGAGTTTCTAAAGAAATTCTATACTTTTAAAAAGTAATAATAATAGTTATTTTATTATAATATTAATATTATTTTATTTCTTATTTAAAATATTGTAAGTATTTATTTATTTTATAATAGATATTTATAATTTATTATAATTTTATTTTATTTTTAGTTATTTTTATTTATTGTTTTATTATTCTTTTATACTATTTTATCTCTTTTCTATTATTAGATTTTATAATATTTTCTCTATATAGTAATAAGTATATATTTAGAAGACTAAAGGTTTCTTTACTAATTATATAAGAATAAATAGCTTTTAGTATTTTATAATCTAAATAACCTTAACTTTTTATTAAGATAAGCGAATTTATATAGGGTATAATTAATAACGTTAATAAATGTATTATAGTTAACTTAATCTATATAAATAGTAATACTGTTAAGTATACTATAGTTAACTCTATTAATATAAGCAACAGTATCCAGTTTTTTATTATTAAATATAATATAGTTAGACTTAATAATATAGTTAAATATACTATAGACAGCTTCTATTTATATATTAATATAGTTAGACTTTATTAGAATAGTATCTTTAGTAAAGTAAAACACTTTTTCTCTAGATTTTAATATAGAATCTATAGTATTAAAGTTAAAAAAGAAAAAAAAAATTAATTTTATTAAATTATTTAATAATAAAAAGCTATACTCTTATAACTTTTTTAAAAAAGAGTTTAACTTTCTAAATTACTTCTCTAATAACTATATCTGTAACTTAATTTAGTAAGTATAAAATAAAGTATTTAATAATTTATACTATTATAAAATTAACTTTAATATAGTATATAATAAAGCTAAATAGCAAAACCTATATATTAAAAATATTAAATATGTAATTAATAATCTTATTATATTAGTATTATAGCTATACTTGAATAACTAGTATAAAAAAGTATTAATATATATGTATACTTATAATATAGATTAAAAATAAAAATAGTAGTATTAGGTTAGTAAGAAAATTTTAAAAAAGCTAATTAATAAGAAGCTCTAAACTATAGAAGAGTTAGATAATAATAAAAAGTTAACTACTAAAATAAAAATAACTAAACTAAAGCAAAAGATTTAGTCAATTATTTTTATTAAGATTAAGATTGCTAAAAAGACTTAGTTATCTACCCTTGCTAAACTAGATATTATAAAAAAGAATATTAAAAAGAAGATTTTTTTTAATATCTTTGCTGAGGTTCTTTAGATTAAATTATATCTTATCCTTCTTAAATCTTCTATATCTAAACTTTTATAATCTAATATATACTAGTTATATTAGTAATAGTTATTATATTAATAGTAGTTATTATACTACTAATAGTTACTATACTAGTAATAGTTACTATACTAGTAATAGTTATTATATTATTAATAGTTATTGTATTAGTAGTAGTTGCTATATTAATAATAGTTATTATATTGTGGTGGAAAAGATGAACCCCGTCGTAGTGGGCGAGTGTGAGTTGCAAGACAGTGCGTGTAGAAGTTGCCGTCCCATCTAATATAGAGTCGAGCTCAATCCTTATATATAACCTTAGTAAAGAAGCTCTCAAAGAGATTATAAAATATATTAATTTTCTATTTCAAAAAAAACTATCTAAATTCTTTATTATCTTGAATTATAAAGTGGTTATAGCTCTAGTAAACGTATAGCTCTAATAAACTAAATAAACTGGTTTGTTAGTTAATATAGCAGCTTTTACTATTATATTTATTATTTATCCTATAAGCAACGTTCTGACGCTACTAAATACTGTAATAAAATGCTACTAAACTATATAGAAAAAATGTTTTTAGTTATATATAAAGTAACTAATAAATTAATAATAATAGATAGTGTTGGATAAACGGTGCAGTCGACCGAGCGGATAGCCTCTGTCACGTGATGCTTAGCAGCACGTGACTAGGGCCCAGGGGTTAACCCCCATTCTGACTCGGTATCGGCCTTCTTCAGACAACACAACCTTTTACTATTGCAATTATATGATTATCTGTTTCAGATATATAATTATATTAGTAAACCTACACTAATCAATCTAGATTAAAATCTAGATAGATTAATAAGGTATATTAAGATTATAATAATATTAGAAAACTAATATAGTTATAAAATCCTATACTAGGATTTAGATAGCTTAGAAAAGTTATAAGAATTCACGTGGAAGAGGCTTCTCTAATATTAATAAAAATATTAAATTAGGTAAATACTATAGGGTTTAAAGCTTATAATTAGAAAAGTTTTAGTACAAAATTATTAATATTCTATATTACCTGCCAGAGCCTATAATTAAGAAAATCTCAGTAGAAAACTATTAATATTCTATATTACTGCTATATCGCGAAACTATACTATTAATATATTCAAAAGTCAATAAATATTATAAATTAATAAAAATAACACATTTTTAATATGTATAAAGACACTAAGAATATTAGTTATTTATTAATAATATATCTATATAAGATATACATTTATTATTTTAAGATGCTAATTAGAACTAAAGCTAATCTAGAGAATAATAAAAAAGATTCTGCTATAAGTTAATTCTAAGGCAGTATAATACCAGAAAAGAATCTATTATTAAACTATAATAAGAATAAATATATAATATTATTCCTAACTAATAAATTAATATAGAATGCTAGTCTTATAGCTAATAATATTAGAAACACTATAGATATAGTATATTAGGGCGAGAAAGATATATAAAGCTATAACCCAAAGATTATAAATATATATGCTGTATAGACTATATATAGATTAATACTAGGACAATATATAAATTATCTACTATTTAACTAATTCTAGTATAATTTCTAGAATTAGATAGAAAATAACTTTAAAGGTATAGACCAGTATATATAAAAAGCTATAAAGAAGTTTCTAATAAATAGGGGTATATTTATATAAAATAATATCTATGTAGCTATATATACATTATTAATCTACTTCTTAATAATAAAAGCACTACCTAACTAGCTAAAAGGAAAGACTAAGATATAGAACTTCTATATTATATCAAAAAAGCACATAGGTACTCCCTACTTAATCTAGATATATCAATTAATCTATAAAGAGACGGAATAAGAAGCATTTCTATATAATAGAGTAATATTTAGACTATTATAACAAAAAAATATATTGTTGTTAGATATAACGCCTTAAAATATACCTAGATATAGATAATTAGTATAAGATCTACTATGTATAATTAGTTTTATAATATTAAAAAAAACTAATTTAGAGTTAACTTAGAACTAAATATATATTATTAGCTAGAAAGACATTAGAAGACTCTGTTTTAGACAGAAAAGGCCTGGTAGATCTAATAATAATCAGGAAAGTCTTAGAAGACTGTAAGAATATATATTTGAACTAATAAGATATATACTAATCATTGTTATAGATAATAAAGATCTATATACAGAGCTTCTACTAAAGGAATATGGATATTAATCTATTAATTTTGATTTATTTTTAAAATTTATAAAAATATAGAATAAAATAAATAATTTTACTAATAAAAAGTATGATATCTTTAATAATAAAGTTATTATCTTTTTAAGAATCTATAAACGTATAGATATTCAACTAAACCAAGTATAGACTATATTTCCTGATATATTGACTGGTAGAGTATTATCTTATTATAATAAAGAAATACTGTTAAAAGCTTCTTTTTATTAGGCTTATTAGGTAATTAAGAATTATTTTAATATAAAGGCAAACTATAATCTCTATTTCTAAGACTTTATAATTATGGATCTACGCTAAGTATATTAAAAAGAAGATATTAATTTATAGATAAAAGCTATAAAATTCTTTATAAAGAAATTCTATATATACTAATATACTCTAAATAAAAAATATAAAGAAGAAATAATTCTAAGTAATACTATTATTAAAATGTATAATTCTATATAAAAATTCAATAATACTATTAATATATTAGAGGGTCACTAAATACTTATTTCTAAACTCTAATCTAGAGTAAGGAAGCTAGATAGATAGAGAAAAAATAGATAATTTCTTAATAACCTTAATAATAAATCTAAAAAGCTATCAGCCTACTATATAAATAAAAAATTCTAAGAAAGAATAAATCAGAATATTAATCAACTATATAAATCTAGTAATATACTGTTCTAAGGTCTATAAAGATACTAAAATTAATAAGATATTTACTCTTAATACTACAGCTTTAGAAATAGTAAATGCTAGATCTACAAATGCATTAACTATAAATCCTATAATTATTTAAAAGAAGACTAATAATATATATAAAAAGAGTATAATAAATATAATTATAATAATGGTGATAATAGCTGTATATTAAATAAAACTTACTTTATCTTTTTTATAAATTATAAAGCAGAGCTTGTAACAGAGATAAAGAATATAAATAAAGATGATAACCTGTTAGAGAAAAATAAGAAAGAATCTAAAATATATTTTATAATAAATATACTACAGGACTAAGCCTTTATATATTAAATTAAAATCTTTAATAATAAACTGGAAGATAGCTCTAACTTAAAATCTACTAAGAACTAATAAGACTTTAACCTAAGATTAAATTATATATATCTTATATAGTTATATTATAATATCACTTTACTTATAGAAGAATATTAATAAAAATCTAATCTTATAATTAGCCAGAGCCTTTTACTATGTATAAATAGTAAAATATTAACTAATTAGAATATATATTTTTAGACCTTAAGTAGCTAGCATAATAAGATCTTTATTTACTACTATACTAAAGCAGCTATAAATTTCTTATTCTTAGAAGATTACTAAAAAGACCTAGAGAGCTTATATAAGGTCCTTTCTACTTCTTTTTTTTTTTTTTTTTTTTTTATCTCTCTACCAGCTGCCGCTAGAGCAGTTTAAAAAATACTAATAAATAGCAAAGATTAAGGATAAAAATCCTTAGTTTAAAGTATTTCTAATATGATACACTAATATATATCTTTTTGATAAAAATCTTTAATTCAAAACCTTTTTAAGGCAGTATACTAATATGTATCTTTTTAATAAAATTTTAAAACTTAAAAACTCCCTAATTTTTTATAATTAAAACATTAAAAATAATCAAAATAAATACTAACTAACATTTATATTAGCGCTAGGGCAGTTTGAGAGATATTAGCAGACAAAATAATAATATTAAAATGAACAAAGGAGTTAAATATTAATCTTACTATCAAATCAGACCTAATTAATGCTAGAAAAGATATCTAAGCTATAGATAAATATAAGAAGCTAATATAATATTTAATAAAAAATCTAAAAAAGAAAATAATAATCAAAATCTATATAAACTATACTATAGACTAATAAAAGAATAAAGTTTTCTAAAGAATTTTATTTAATATAAGTACTATAAGAGTCTTAACTGTTAAAAAAGAACAACTTATTGCTTTATAACAACTATACCCTAAAATAAAGATTAATAAATTTTAGATTAACGAACACGCAGTTAAATTTAGAGATAATCTAAGAATTAAATCTATAAGAATAGTAATAGTAAAAATATTAATCAGTATAATAGACTTTTATATTATAAATACTAGAATTCTATTTCTGCTAAATATTAAGGACATAGACTATCTAAGAATTTATTTAAATAATATTAAGAACTAACTAGTAAAAGAAAAAGTTTATATCTCGATCTATAGGAAATAAAAATATTTATAGTTTTTTTTTAATAATAAATATATACTTATTATATTTTTAATAAAGATTAAAATATAGTAGATTTACTAGCAATTTAGCTATTCTAGTATTAATAGACTATATAAGCTTCTTAAGTATATAAGATATAAGAATATAGAGTATAAAGTATTAATAGAGATTAAAAAGATATATTACTATTATTAAATAAATAGCTAAGCACTATGTTAATTTAAATTTATATTAATAAAAAACTAAAAATTTAATTATAAGATTATTATTAATATTATATATCTAGATAGTATTTTAATACTATATTTAGTTGACTAGGCAATATTATTCTAAGTAGCACGATTTCTAACTTTTCTATTAGCAAAGGATATATAGAAAGCGCTGTGTACCTACTAGATTAATATATATCTTAGACCTCTAGATATTATATTCTATAATATAAGAATAAACTTTATTACTATAGAATTTAAAGCTAAAGTAAAGATAATAAAAATTTATTATTATTAAATACTAGTTAAAACTTATTCTAGAATTAATAAAGTTAAATAGTATTATATATTATTAAAATATGTATATATAATCCTATTAATAAAAATAAGTAATATAGTAAGTAAGGATATCCTATTATAGATAATAGTGAAGATAATAAATGACATTATAGGCCTAGATAGAATTATACTAACTGTACTAGTATTTGGAATTTATCTATGTATAGTAGTAAAATTACTATTATTAGTATTAATACTATAACGTGTCTAAGCTATAAAAAAAGTAATAAATAATTTAAAGAATATAGTGGTAGAGTAAAAAGTTAATAACATATTTAATATTAAAAATAGATTGGTAATTATTAAAGCGCTTACTTTAATATCTAGAGATAATATTAAAGTTTGGTAAGAAAAGGAAGGATAGACTAGACTATATAAAGTTATTTTAGTAGATAATTATAATATTATTATTAATTTTTTTATAGGTTATATAAGCTTCTAAATTATATTGGTATAATACTATTATAATAACTCTAAGTTAACTTCGATTTAGAGCCTACTAGGACCTAAGGCTAATAGATATGAAGCAGATTTATTGCCTGCTAATATAGAAGAGGGAATCTATACTTCTAAATTATATGTTCTAATGCTGCTATTTTATTATAGAGAATGACTATAAGGTATAAAGAATAGATCTAAAACTAACACTGATATGTATCTATTTAAAAAGAAAATAGATAACTAGGAACTTACTGTTCAATTAAGATATAAGAGAAAGATAACTATAGAAAGATAACTATTTAAATAATTATTAATTATTAAGATAGAAAGCCTTATTGCTAATAATATATTCTGAATTGTATATTAAGATAATATTAATCTATAAGGATAACGCTTCTTTAGATCTTGATTTATTCATAAGATTAAAAACAAAAATAAGAAATTCTATAAGAAGACCTAACTTGTTATATAAGGATATAATAACACTAGTAAAAACAGGATATTAATATAATCTTCTACAATCCAATATACTAGCCAGAGGTTGCTTATTTATTTATTAATAACGCTTATAAAAAGAGACATAATTAATAAGTTTTATAATATTACCTAAGTGTATATATAAGTAAAGATAAAGCTATAGCGCTTTATTATTATTATATTATCTGCTGAAATCTAGTATAAATTTCTCCTAGATTTGCTCTTTTTAATCGAAGGAACATTATATAGAATTCTTAAAGCTAGTATATACTGGTTTAGTATATATTATAAATACTATATTAAGAAATTAGATATAGAAATATTAATATATAATCTATACTTACTAGTTATAACACTAAATATAAAAAACTTTAGATTTATTAATATATAAACTAATAATACACTTATTATATTAATAGAGAAGTTTTTTAGAAAAAAATAGTATATTTTAAAAGAAACTAATTTTAAAGTAAAATTAAAGATATAATTAGGAATTAATAACTTATTAAAATTTAATAGTATAAGAATAATTTTAAATAGTAATAAGATCTTACTTTGCTAAAAAGAATAAGCTAGAAAGATTAAACTAATAGAAATCAAAGACCACGTCTAGAAGTATATAGAATAATATGCTTAGAATATATATCTAGCCTCAATTTACTAACTAGAAGCATTATATAACCTTATAATAATAGCTCAAGTACAGAAAAAGGACTACATAGAGTCTGATTATAAAGTATTAAACTAACACCTTAAGTAGTAGATTAAGAATTAAAATTAAGAATTTACTTTTATGCTATTTAATCTTACTAAAGCTAAAATTATAATTTTTATAGATAGCTTATTTATTAATAATAAAGATATATTGTTATAAATTAGATTTCTTATTATAATTATTAATAAAAAATATATATAGAAGGGATCGTTTAAAATTATTAATAATATTATTTATTAACAATTTTTAAAGTATAAGTAGGTAATTTAGAGTATACTTACCTCTAAAATCTATAATATAATAACTAGATTTAACTATAAAATTACTATTACAAGTATAATTAGAATAATTACTAATTAACTTAGATTATTTAATATTTCTATTATTATCTATACTAATAGCTACTTATTATACAAGTGCCTTATTAAACTTAGAATAACAAAAGAGAAACGCCTTATAATCAATCTTATAACACTCTATTAATCATATGAATAGCATAAGATTAATAAAATCTATTAGATCTATAGAGATAATAACCCTATAGATATCTTTATAAAAGCAAATCCTAATAAAATACTAAAAATATTTGTTAGTATTAATAGGATAAAGATTTAAGTAAAAGACTTTATAGAATATATAAAGTAAAAGCAAAAAAGCGTCTAGAAACCGACTAGGAGTCTTAACAAGATAGAGAAAGTGAGAACTATTATAGAGATAGTTATATAATATATAGAGAGTATTTATAAAGATAATTTAATATTAATTACTTAATTTAGATTGACTACAGCACGTTGGTATAGAAGTTGTAATTTTAAAGCTATCTCTACTTATTTAATCTTATTATATAATTTATTTAAAAGCCTGTGATTATAGTTTTATAATTATGGTTTTATTTATATGTATTTATAATTCTTTTTAGTATTTTTAACTGATTGACTGTAATCTATTTATAGAAAAAGTCTAGTGTTGGATAAACGGTATAGTCGACCAAGCGGATAGCCTCTGTCACGTGATGCTTAGCAGCACGTGACTAGGGCCCAGGGGTAAACCCCCATTCCGACTCGGTGTCGGCCTTCTTCAGACAACACAACCTTTTACTATTGCAATTATATGATTATCTGTTTCAGACGTGTAATTACACCAGTAAACCCACAGATAGATCTATAAATACTTTTTCTTTATTGTCATAGTGTTATCGCATAAAGAAATATATAAAAATAAAAAAATAACTTAGCTTAGCAAATAATAAAAGAAATAAATAATTAATATAGTATATAATAACTATATAAATATACTAAGTAAATTCTAATTAAGATATTCTCCCTTATCTTAATAATAGTTATGTAGTTTAGTTTCTTTTAGATTTATTATTTTTAGTAATTTTTTTTTCTAGTTCTCACTTAGATTATTAGATTTAAAATTAAAATTATCATTATTATAAGTTTAAAAGTAAGAAGCCTTACTATAGATAATATATTTTATAATCTCTACTATCTTTTAATATTCTTTTACTGCTATTGCTACTTTCTTTTTTTATATATTATAATGTAATTTAGTAATTTTAGTATTCTTACTTTAGTAAATTTTGATTTCTAAAAGAATAGTAGGGTTATTTTATTTTTTTCTTTTAATAAGAGCATTACTGATTAGATTAAGACTTATTAGTGGCACTACTACTAAAAAACTATATAGAATAGTTCTATAGTAGTTAGTAAGTCTAGATAAAGAGCTTGGATTAGATATAAGATCATAGTAGATTATAGCTAAATCTTTCTAGGTATCTAATTTTAGTATATTTAATATAGAATAATTTTTCTTAATTTCTATATATCAGGAAAGCATAGTCTATCTGATTTTTATAATTAAATTGGTAGAACCATATAACAAGCGTGGGTTAGTTATTTAGATAGAAAGACTTCTAAATAGGATCTTCTACTAGTTAATAAAGAAATTAGCTATATCTTATTTTATCTATATTTTATTATTTATATATATTATTAGACTATCTTTAGCCTTTTTATAAATAACTACCTTAGGTTATTATTTAAACAGTTTATAGTATAAATTAGAAATAATCTTAATATAATTATTAGTATCTTTATTATTAAGAAAAAATAAACTTTAAATAATATTAATATCTTAATTATTTTAGATATAGAAAAGAATATTTAAATTAATATAATAAAAAAAGGTTTTATTACTTAATTTAGTATATTTAATATAATAAAGATACAAAATAAGCTTTTACTTTTTATTAGATTATAAAGTAATATAAATTAATTAATAAAGAAAGTCTTAATACATTAATTGCTAATATAATTTATAGTATATAGAGTGTAGCTAGTTATAATTATCTCTTTTATTAACACGCTGGAAATACTAATCATATAATTTAAATTCTTAGTTAAAAATCTTTATTAACTTTATCTTCTTTCACTAAAATATAGCTCTATTGAAATAAATAATGCTATTACTTTCTTAGATATTCTATCTATTCTTAGCCTACTTTTTTATCAAAATAATCTTAGCTAATATAGCTAATTATTATATCTTTCTAGCTCTAGTATAGTAAGAGAGTAAAATAGCCTTAATTCTTTTAATAGAATTAAACTTGTAAACACTATAAGTATTTTTAGAATAAATAAATTAATTATTACGTTTAAACTATTTATATTTTTTAAAATAGATTATTAGTTTACTTAAATTATATCTATTTTATAGTACTTTATTAAATTGCTTACAGAGCACTTAAAAGTTTCTTTGGTTTTATAGCCTTATATAATTATAAGTAATCTTTATATAGTAATAACAAAATCTAGATAAGATCTTTATATAAGGTTATTTAGTAAGAGTAATAGTCTTTTTAATATAAATATATAAGGCTTCTAAAAATATTATAATTTTATTTTTTAGTATATAATAACTTAGCTATAATTTCTTTAAAATTATCTTAAATATATCTTAGTAACTATAGGCTATAATAATAAAGCCTATATCACTAATTAAATAGTTAGATTATAGCAATTGTATTCTTTTTTTTTTATATTATTTATTATTATATTTTTACTTTTTATATTTATTATTTATAAGCACTTTTACTATTTTAATTACCTTTTTAGTAGTAATTACTGTAATTTTCTGACTATGTATTATAGAGGATATTATGGGTGTTTTAGAAATAAGATAGCTATATAGAGCCTTAATTAGATAGTATTCTAATTAGTTAGTTTCTTTGGTTTTATATATGAGGTAAAAGCTTAGCTAATTAGAGATTAAGATTTTAAGATATTTATAGAGGTCTTATTAAGGGCTTTATATATTAATAAATCTAGTTATATTATTAGAAGAAAGTACAGCATCTATTAATATAAACTGTATTTTTAATATTATTAAGATAGATTATAAATATATTAATAAGTCTACTTTATTGTTTTTTAAAGAGGTATATTGAATAGTAATATCCTATTATATATTAAAAGAAATTCTAAGTAAATTAATAGGTTGTAATTTAAAAGAAGAATATTTCTATAATAATAATACTACTAACTAAGACTTCTATTTAAAAAGAATAAAAAGTAGTTTAGATATAGATTTTTTTTACTTAATTATTTATAGCTTTTTTTTAATTAATTTTCTAACAAAGCTATTATCTTTAATTATAAATTTAGTTTTTCTTAATAGAGCAGGACTGACAGGGCTATTATTAGTATTTATTAATATTTTATCTATATTTATAGGTTAGAAGCAGTTGATATTCTATATTCCCTATCTTAGATTTATAAGTCTCTTTATAATAATTTTATTAATTTAATTTTATAGGATATTATATAAGTCTATTCTATCTAGAATCTATTTAAATTTTTGTGTAGACTAGTTTGATATAATAAGCTAACTAACACTTGATATTATCTCTTTACTAAAGAGATTTTACACTTATTAAATAAAGCTCTTTAAAGATATATACTGTTTTATTACTACTTTAAAGATTTTTTATAGCTTCTTTTACATTTATTTAAATGCTTATTTCTATATATTAACTATCTATTAAATTACTATATATTCTATAAAAAGTTACTATTTATATACAAAATTATATATATAATCTATATTATATATAATTTAATTATTAATCTACACTTAAGCGGCGTATTATTCTTCTTTAGATAATACTTTTATATAACGCTTGACTTAGTTAAGATTTCTTAGATTATAAAACATTTTTAGACTGACTATAATTTATAGAGTTCTTTTTTTATTTTACTATTAAGATATTAGTTTTTTTAAAAACGTTAAGCAAATATCTCTATATTTTTAAAATATCTTTAATAAATAGAAAAAGTATTCTTTTAAATAATAAAATAGAATATTAAGAGAAAATATATTAAAAATCTTTAGAATACACAAGAAAGCAAGAAAAGTTTTTAAAAAATATTAAAATTTTTAAAAAAATTAAAGAAAAATAAAAAAGGATTTTTTATTATTAAGAAAGCAGGTTTTTTTAATATTACTAGTATATTTATAATATATTACTGCTTCAGTAATTTCCTAATTTAGATTTTATAATAGTGGTATTATTACTATAAAATCCTATTCTACAAAAACGCTATTACAATTTTTATTCGCAATTCTTTTTTCTTCTTTATTAGATTAAGGATCGAGGATAATCATATTTTTTTTATAGATTAATATTTTATTATCTACCTATACTGAAGTAGATTTATCTTTAACTATTAGCTAAGTGAAGTATTTCTTTAATCTATTATTATTATACACTTTTTGAGATTTAGTGCTATTAAACTCTATTATATAATATAATTTTTATTTATTAACTTTTAGAATTTTATAGAGACTAAACTATTATTAAAATAATTTTATTTTTATTAATATATTTTATAACTAAAATATATTATATAAAAATATAAGATTATTAACTTTAAAGTATTTATATTATATTCTATAGTTATTTTTAAATTATTTATAGTTATATTTATATTAATATTTAACGCTGGTTATAGCTTTATTAAGATCTAAGTCTTGCCTATTAAACTACTATATTTATAAGACTATAAGATCTTTAGTTATATATATATTTTTCTAAGAAAATATTCTCTAAATAGAAATATCAATTTTAATAGAAAGAATTATATAATATCTTATATTTATATAAAATAATATTAATTTAATAGAATAATATATAGTAATTTAATTTATTAAAAGTACTACTAGTAAACACTCTACTTATTCTATCCTTATTGTGCTGTCACTAAGCTTAAAGAGAGTATCCTTAATTACTTTATAACTGTTTTTAATAAAGCTATTTATTTATAGATAATAAAGTATAATAATATATGCTTATATACTATATTTTTTAAAAAAATAATCTTATAGATTATAATTCTTAGAGTTCTAGTTAATAATAATAATAATAAAAATTTTTTATTTACTATAAATATCTTTAAATAAAAAATTTTTTATTTATTTTATTATTACTTTTAAAAGTGTTTTTACTTCTAATTATTTAGATAGATTTTTTTGTACAACTATTATATATTTTTTATCTTAGTTAGTAGATATATATATAATATTAATAGCTACTTAATACTATAATATAAATATTTAATTAGAGTAGAGTTCTTTTTTTTATTAATAGCTTGCTTTTATTTAATATTTATAATAAAATTTTATTTATTTAGTAATATTCTTTTATATATCTTTTTACTAGTAAATAGATTACACTTATTAATAAATTCTTTCTTTATCTTAGTACTTTATATTATTATAAAATACAAGGACTGTTATTTTTTTTTTTCTAATATATTAAGCACCTTCTTTAGTATAGTATTAATTCTTTTACTGTATTAAAATAGATATTAATCTTGCACTAGAAATCATAATATTTTTTTTTTAAATATATAATATTCAAACCTATTTATTTTCTTAGGTTATTCGAGAGTGGTTAGATATCTAGCTATTTTTTTATAGTAATCTGAGTAAGAATCTAGTAAGATTTAATCTATTAGTTAACTTAATATTAAAGACAGGACTCTAGCAGTAATAATTAATAGCTGTGTCTATATATATTTATTAATATTAATTTTTTTTTTCTATTTTTGCCATTCTATATTAGTAACTAGTTTTTTAAAAAGACTATTTATTATTATATATTTTTTTTTAAAAATATGTTTTATAGTAAAGTTAAATAATTAAATCTAAATAATCTAATTTATGATAAGGGTCTCTAGCAAATTAATAGCTGACCTGTTTAATTATACTACTAGTATATTAGTATTAATTTCTAAAGTAAAATATACACTATATAGCTAATAATAAAATTTTTTTAGTATTTTAAGAATAGCTCTATACTTTTATTTATTTATATTATATTTATATTCAGTGTTATTCCAGATCTTTAACTTGTAATAGGTAGAGTATTTTTTCTTATTATAAATTTGTATAATAATATCTCTAAACCTTTTTAGACTTATATCTATTACTATAATAAACATAAATAGTTTATACTTATAGTTAATAAATTATATATATAAGAATTTAGAAAGCTTTGTTTTTAAGGCTATAAAAATGTCTTCCTGCTTAAACTTTTAATAAAATATAGTTTTTTTCTTTATTAAAGTATATAACGATGTAGCTATAATAATAAATATCTTAATGATAATATAGAAGAAAATTATAGTTTTTAAAAAATTTTATATTTTTTTTATATATATAAAAGTTAGCTAGTTTATAATTTTTTTAATCTTTAAAGCTTTAGAGTATCTATTATTAAAATTACATATTTATCTAATAATCTTTAGTCTTAATATTATAAATTAAAACTTCTCTTTAGATAAAATTATTTTTATTAATTTTATAAAGTAGCAGATATAGTTTAAGTTCTAAATATATTTATATATATAGAGTTATATACTAAGATATTATTTTTTATTATTATATTTTATCTAAAGGTTTTTAATTTTAAAGTTATTTAGAAATACTTATGTCTTTATAAAAATTATTTTTTCTAATACTTTTATAGTAACTTTTTAAAATTAGAGAATAGAATTTAAATTTCTCTATATAATAGTTATATATTTTAATAGTCTAATAGGTATTACTATTATAGTTAGATCTTAATTCTTTTTTATAAATATTAATTAATTATAATCTAAAAATAGATCTATTAATAAGGCTAAAAACATTCCTATAAAATTCTTAATAAATTTGTTATAGTTAAGTAGTATATTTATATCCTTAATTATAACTTTATTTTAAAACTAAATAATAAATACAATTCTATACTAGTTACTTTTCTTCTTTACTACTAAAAACTATAGATTTCTATATAGCTTATATGCTCTTTTCATCATATCTATCTAAAGCCTTTTATAAAATATCTCTACTGTTACTTCTTTTAACGTTATTAGTATTTTAAAATCTATTATCTATTATATATTATGCTTAATTATATATATACACTATAGAAGTATAATCTCTTTTTTATAATAATTAATTTCTAACTAATTCTAAGTAAAAATATTTTTTTTATAATATAATATTTCCTATAATATTTTAAATTTATAAGATAGAAAGCTTTCTCTTACTTATATTTTTAATAGGTGTTTCTTCATAAACCTAGTTTCTTAAAGAAAAGTTGTAATCTAAAGCCATAGAACTATTTTAAACTTTGTGTCAGGATTAGAGACTATTTTATATATATAATAGCGTTTAAAATAACACTACTGTTAGTTATTATAGCTATTTGGTTTATTACTATTTAATAGCCTATTTAGATCTATAGAGTTGATTTTATCTGCTTTTCTTTTATAAAGTGTATTAATCTATATATATATTTATTTTTTAAATAATTTATTATATTATTTTAAGTCTGCTAAAATATTTTACTATAAAAAATATGTTATAAGTTCTTTAGAATTTAAAACTATATTAAGTTTATATATATGAAATCAGGATAGAAATTTTTTAGTCTCTAATTAATTAGATTCTTTAATCTTATATAAGTAGTGAAAAACTAGCTAATTAAAATGCTCTAACTATTTTTAAAGTAGAATCCTATTTTTATTTTTTATCACCTTATTTATACCTTTAAATTTTATTAATTTTAATCTAGTTTTTATTTCTTTGCTTCTTAAGATAGATTTATTATTAGTAAATATATACTTAGCTATATACTTATTTACTCTTTTACTAAATTTATTTCTAAATTAACTAGCTATATTTTATTAATAGTCTATTAGTCTTCTCTAGAGATATAAACTTTAAAATTTATTTTTTAAAAGTAATTATTATTATAGATTATTGCTATTACTGTCTTATTTTAATTTATAGTTATTATGAATATGGTAGTATCTATCTATAGATACTCTAGAATAAGTTAAGGCTGATTGCTTTTAATAATAAAAATAGAAATATATATAATAATATTTATTTTTTAAATAAAATAATCTTTATAATATTTAATTATTTATTATGATTAACTATTCTGCCTTATAATAATTAAATTTAGTTTTAGATATATAGGAATATTAATAGCTTTAATTATTATAATAGATACTATATTTATCTATGTATTAGAATTAATAACTATAGAATAAATGTGCCTTTTAATTAGAATATCTATTTTAGATATATCTATAGTATATACTAAATCTGCTTTTAGAATCAAGATAGATACTAATTTTATAAAATTTATTAATACTTTAATAACTACTATATCTTATAATAATAAAAACTTCTTTTTTTTTTATTCTAGCGCTCTATATATATTTACTAATTTAAAAAAAAAGTTACTTACTGTGACTCCTTTAATGATCTATATAAGTATTTTTATTTAAAAAGAATTATTTATATTGTTTCACTTAATAGTTTATAAAAGAAGATTTTCTATTTGCTTTAACTTCTACAAAATTTAAATTTATTATAGTTCTCTATTATTAGTTATATTAATATCTTCATTCGAGACCTCTTTTATCTAAATATAGAAACTAGATCCTATATAATGTTTTAGCTGTATATAAAACCCTTATTATAGTATTTTAATACTTAGATATAGCTTCTTTATTTTATTTTTTTTAATAATAAATATATTTATAGTCTATTTCTAGCTTTCTATATTAAGTAATTTTAAGTCCTTTTAATTGTTTATATTTATATCTAAATATAAATCATTTAAGTAAGAACTTGATTCTAATATAATTACTTTTATTATATTAATATTTATATTAACTCTAGTTACTGTAGTGCTCTAGCAGATATCTAACTATATATTATATTTATACTATATTACTTTGAATTTATATTTATCAAGTTTAAATTTTACTATTAGATTAGATTTATTCACTATTCTAATTCTTAGTTTTTTATTCAGATTATAATAGTAATATCTTTGATTTAAATCATTTTTAAAGATTTTATAGTTATCTTAGCGGTATTTTAACTCTTTATAATATTAATATAGAAACTATAAATTTTTTATTATATTAGCTAGCTTAGGGTTTTACTATCTTGTATACCCTAATCCTACTTATCTATCTTTTATATTATTAAAACCTAGCACTTATTATAGTGTAGAGGATTATATATATATATCTAATATTAATATTAAGATTTTTAGCTGGTCTAATAGGTTATTAACTTTTTTATTAATAGCTATCTATTGTGTATAGATGGCCTAGCTCGCTTTTTTTAGTGGCACCTCTTCTCTAGATTTATTTTAAAGAACTAGCTTAAGTATACAACAAAAAGGCTATTATATATATTACTTTTATACTAATTCCTTTAGCTAATAAAACCTAGACAATACTTAGCTAGCTTAAGAACTATTATAATTGTTTTAATAATTCTTTTTCTTTTTTATTTTCTAAATAACCTTCTATAAGGTTATAAAGTGGATCTCTTAAAGATTATTAAGATTAATATCTATTTTATTAATTATTTTTTCTTAAAGCTTAGCCAATATATTTTTTAAGAATTAATTATAATAAGTAAACTTATTAATAAATTTTATCTTTTTAATTGCCTTTAAAATCTAACTAAATTCTTAAAGATATAATATAGTATTTAAATCTTAAATATAATACTTATTTAAATAATTATCTAAAAAAACCTATAAATAGATTATTTACTCTATATTTTTATATATATATTTTTTTTTAAAGTACTTGTATACTTTTTTAAAATTTTTTAAATAATATTTAGAAAGTATATAGATTTATAAACTAATATTAGAATTATAATAGTTAGGTAATACTTTTAGTATTTATAATTTATATAATAATTTATAGCTTTTATAAGTTAATATAAACTAATTTAAAAATTAAAAAATTTTCTTTTATTAAAATAGAGTATATTAAGTATCTATAATACTAATATTAATATATATACCATATTGACTAATATATTAATTAATATAGAGACTATATAGTAGATTAGATTATATTAATACTCTTTACTTAATAATAACAGCATTAGCTACATAGACGGCTGCTAACTATCTGACAGAATCTCTATACCTATATCTGCGTCCGAATCCAGCATTTGGATATTATAGTAATGTCTGCTCTAAGAACAGCTAGTAGTATAAAAACTTTCTATATTATCTAAGCTGTACTTTTCTATCTATTTATTATTTAAAAATATCAAATAAAGATAATTTTATTATTATATTAATAGTAAAGATAACTTCTTTAGATGTCCTAGCTTAAGTGTATTTACTAGAAAGCACTAGACTGTCTTTAGTAAACCAGATAACAGTTCCTCATAAAAAGAAATATAAGGTAATATTAGCTATTTATATAAGATTTTAAATATTAATATATTTTTAGTATCACTGTCGTTCTTTTTTATATAAAGATCTATAAGTAGTAATAACCTTTAGTAAATATACTTATATTAATAAAAATTTTTTATTATAAATTTTAATTCTTTTAATATAATAAATAATTTTAATAAAAGTAACTATATTATAAGAAGAATAAAAGATAATAATAGCTATTAATATTTATTCTTAATTCACTTAATTAAATAAAGATATCGCTTTAATTTCTACTCCTTTTTAGTATCTTCTAAATTTCTTAATATTGCAGCCTTAAATAATTCACTTATAGCTTTTTAGTAACTTTTAGACTTTAATTAAACTACTTTTTTTTTCTTTTTAAGTATAGATGTCAAACGGTTCAACAACTCGTCACCAAGATGTGAATCGCGGTGGATATTCTATTAACCGAAGTTAAATGGGGAACATAGTAAGGCAATCTAAAGATAAAATAGAGTACTGTTGTAGTGATAGGCTACAAAATATATTAAAAAGTAATAGTAGTATACTATTATAGTATAAAGATAAAATATAGTAGGCTAAATATATGATAATAAAAGAGTGTCTTTTTATAATTAATCTTTAATATAGTAATCATAGCTTCGCTATATTTTCTATATTTGTCTAAATATAGTCTTATTATATTTGCTATATTAGTCACATGCATTTTTATGTTTTGTGCTTTAGCGCAGGTGCTTTATGTCTACATGGGGTAGAGGACAGACGTCCCACATTACTGCTGGCTTTATAGCCATCGTTTTATGTCTGGTGACCTAAAACGCTGTCCCCAGGACCCTGGTCCTAGGACCGTGGTCATGTATCGATGGTAAGTGCGTAGGTGTTCTGCACGTCATAATAACCAGGCCAATCTATACTCATTAATACGTTGTGTTCCCGTTGCTTATATAATAGCGTCCCGCCGTCACATTTATTGGCTGTGAGTTATCGATTCTTCTGACAATAGACCACTCTATAAGATTTTAATAGCTTTATCTTATTTCTTCTATAAATTTAATTAGTAATCTTAGTATCTAATACTGTTAAGCTTATAAGCATATATTTATTTTAATAAGTCTCTATCTTTTCTTCTTAATAGTTAATTCTAATTTATCAAAGTCAAACCGATATCTCTATCTTTTGATCTCTAGGATAATACGCACTTATTACTCTTAATACCTAGATTATATATAATTCCCATATAGACCTTTAAAAAGTGTAATAGAAAAAATGAATCCTATTATAATAGATAAGTATGAGTTACAAGACAGTACATATAGAAGTTGCTGTCCTATTTAATACAAAGTCAAGCTTAATCCTCATATATAACTTTAGTAAAGAAACTCTTAAAGAGATTATAAGATATATTAATCTTCTATTTCAAAAAAAACTACCCGAATTCCTTATTGTCTTGAACTATGAAGCGGTTATGGCTCCGGTAAACGCATGGCTCCGGCAAACCGGATAAACCGGTTTGCCGGCCAATGTGGCGGCTTCCACCACCACAATATTAATAATAGTTACTATATTAATAATAGTTTTATAGATTTAATAAATTTATATAAAGTTGTCTCTAGAAACTAAAGATTAATTAGATAGATACTATATTAGATAAACTATATAGCTTTTTTTCAATAAAAAAAATAAATGGAATAATTAATTGGATGATTTTTAGAATATATAGATATTAGCTGTATTTTTTAATTTTTATAATATATAATGTTATTGATAGAGTGATGCTTTTTAGTGAATATATTAATGTTAATAATATTGATAATTACAAAGAAATATATTATATATAGTAGGCTATTTGAATAATTAAGTACTGTTATTTATTATTAAATTTAATTTAGAAATTAGTGACTAACTTATATTTTTTTAATAATAAATAAGTTTAATTTTTTTTTTACTTTTTATCTTTTAGCTGTCTACCTTAGATTATAATTTTTTTTATCTTTAAAACTAATTTTTTTTACTTCCTGTCTTATCTTATTTTTTTTTTAACTAATAATAAACTAATTTAATTCTTTTTTTTTTTAATTTCTATCTTATCTTGTTTTTATTCTTATATATAATAAGGTTTGTTAAATTATTTTTAAAACTACTTTTAGTCTTGTTTGCTCTTATTTTATTTTTATTTTTTATAGTAAAAATGCTATACTTTTTTTAAATAAGAGGACTTTATTACATAACTATATATAATTAGTTATTTTAGTTATTATAACTGATATTATGTTATGTGATAGTCCACGTGACTTTAGCTATATAATAGCTTTGCAGTACAGTTACAATGAGACATCTTTTTCCACTGTCAAACGGTTCAACAACTCGTCACCAAGATGTGAATCACGGTGGATATTCTATTAACTGAAGTCGAATGGGGAACGTAGTAAAACAATCTAAAGATAGAAATAGAATACTATTATAGTAATAAGCTACAAAGTATATTAAAAAGTAATAATAATATACTATTATAGTATAAAGATAAAATATAATAAACTAAATATATAATAGTAAATAAGTATTTTTATATATATATTTATTTATATTTTAATAGTTCCTAAATTATAATAATTATTAGTTTTATCATTTTTTAAATATATTTAATATTATTCCTATTATATTAATAGTATATTTAATATAATATCTTAAAGTTATATATATCTTTATACTTTAGGCTTTAGTATAGGTATCTTGTATCTGTATAGAATAAAAGATAGATATTCTATATTATTATTAGCTATATAGCTATTATTTTATATCTAATAACCTAAAATACTATCTTTAGGTTTTTAGTTCTAGGACTATAGTTATATATCGATAATAAGTGTATAGGTATTTTATATATTATAATAACTAAGCTAATCTATACTTATTAATATATTGTGTTTTTGTTGCTTCTATAATAGTGTCCCGTTATTATATTTATTGGTTATGAGTTATTGATTCTTTTGATAATCTTTTTTTTTAAAGGCTGGCGTCTTGATAGTTATATAAATAGTTGTATGCCTTTATATTATAGGTAAGTTAAACTTCGTTCTATTAATATTCTTTATGATGATATTCTGACTATATCTTTAAAATAAAATAAATTAATTAAGATTAACAATCTTGTTAGTAAGATCGAGAAATTTAAAACTATCTTTTTATTTCTTTGCGATTATTATTATTGTTTTGATCGCATCTATATTAAATTAGAAATATTATTTTGTTGTAGCAACTACGTTTGTACTAACAACTGTTGTTATACTGAGATAGTGTATTTAGAATCTTCCTAGAAGCGACTAATTGCTACCTAAGACAAAATTGAGATAGATAAAGAGAAGGCTTAGTAAGAGGTTGCTACTCTTATAGCAAGGCTTTCTTGTTTTTAGAAATAAAAAAAACTTCTTTGAAAGTGTATTGATAAATTTTTTTAAATAGATATAAAAGATGTGGAGGAGTTGGAGCAGTTAAAAGAAGAAGAAGAGTGTAAACGTGTTAAGGTGGAAAAATAAAAGTTAGAGGCTGAATAATAAAAGGTTAATAAGCTAATTGCTATTACTAATCAAAATTTCTTTATATTTTTTAATACTAAGCTTGATTGTATTTTTTTAGAGTTCTTTGTTAGTAAAACACTTAAATCTTTTTAGAATAATTTAGGTGTCTAACTGATTCTTATGAATTATATTTAGGTCTGTAATCTTTCTAACTAATTAAATAAAAGATTTTTCTATTTACTAACTTTCTTTTTAAGATTTTTTTAATTTTATATTCATCTTCGCTTATTTTATTATTGCTATTTTTTAGGTTTTTAATTAGTTCTAATAATAAAATATAAAATACTAAGTACACTTTTATTCTTATAGATAGTTAGAGTTTATAATTATTATTAGTAAGTTTTTTTTGAATTCTGAAAGATCTATATTTAATTATATTAAGTTTATTGCTTAGTCTCTTTATAGAAATATTGAATTTTTTCTATCTGATAGTTTATTATAATAAGTAGACTTTCTTTTCTTTTTTAAGGATTAACATATCTTTATACTTTCTATTATAGTAGGTCTTTATTTGATTTTTTACCCACTTAATGTTTTTTAAAATTATTTAATAGAGTATCTGTAATTTCTTAGCTTATATTATTATATTTTTTAATAGTTTTTCTTGTAGTATTTTAGACTATGTTATTTTTAGATATTATCTAAGATTTATAAAATATAGAACTTATTTTATAATAATATTTTTAGTATTATTTATTGTATATTGCATTATTAGTAGTAACTTTATCTAGTTGTTTTATTCTTAATCTAGATAGTGTCAAAGGTATTGTTTAATTATTTGAATTATTCTTTTAGACTATCTATTAGTCTATTGATAGTTTGTAGTTGATAGTTTATAATTAATTCTATATATTTTTATAATTATTTATTAATATTTAAATATAAATAGCTTATTCTAGTCTAAGATTATCTTATTTAGTAATCTAGTTTAGATAAAAACTTTTTATAGTATAAATTTTATGTATTATTTTACTATTATATTTTTTAATATTAATTTAAGGATAATATATTTTATAAGTTAGTTAACTATTATAATAATATTAATATAATAAATTCCTATTACTAGATCTTTAGATTATAGTAGTTTTTAGATAAAATTAATAGTAATACTTTTTTATAGTTTTTCTAGTATCTTTAGTATTTATATTTTTTTAAAGGATTTATAATATAATGTTTTATTTTAGTTGTATTTATTATAGTTTTAGATATAATTTTTAACTCTTTTTTAAATATAAAGAAAAAAGAATATTCTATTAATAAATTTAATTATTTTTTTAATTTTTTGATATCTACTTGTCGGTAGATTATAGTACTATTAGATAACTTTTATAGTTATATTTTATAGTACTCTAATCTTTTTATTTTATATTATTAATCTATTTTTATTTTCTGTTTAGTTAAGCTCTTTTTTTTCTTATATCTGTTTATCTTATATAATCTTTTACTATAGTTTCTAATAAAATAGATTATTATTAATAATCTTGATTATAGTTATAATTACTATAATATAGTTATGTTATATAACTTTTAATTTTTCTTAAAGAATATTTATTTTTAGAGATTTAACTCTGATTATATAGTTAGATCTTCTATTTAATGTATCTGTAATAGTGTTTTATTTTTCTAAGATATATTTAATTCGATAATTGAACTTAGCTAATTCCTTAGCCTATTATATTTATTGTCCTAATAATTTTTTTGTTATAATAAAATATTTTAGATTATGATAATTACTTTTTATAATTATTTTATATTTTACTTTTTAGAGATAATATCGCTATTATTAGAATACTTAAATTATTATAAGTAATTCTCTATTATATATATTATAATTAATTTCTACTAATATAAATTTTTTTAAATAGAATATAACTGTTTATATTTCTTTTTTATTATTTATTTATTTGAGGATAGCTTTTAGAGTGTATTCTAATATATCTATTTGTAATATACTTTATTTGTTTAGATTATATAGTTATAGGATTAGTATATTCTTAATGAGTTCTTTGATTCATTTAAAAGCCTATTATTTAACTATTATCTAGTTAAAAGGCTTATTTTTTTGTGTTAACTTAGTTAGTAGTATTATTATTTTAATATAGTTCTTAATGTATTGTCGGATATAGCTAGTGGCTTTAAGAAATAATTGAATATTATAAATATTTATTAGAGTTAGTTATTCTAGAATTAAATCTATTTTTTTTTTTAGTATTTTAAGTCTATTTATTATATATATTATTTCTAAATAATTAACTTATATTATATTGAATTTATATTTCTTGATTTTTAAAGTTAATCCTACTTTTATAAGTTCTATTATAACTAATTATATATAGTTATTATATTCTTTAAGATTCTTTAAATATACTATAACATTATTAAAATAAATAGTAATAAAGATATTAAAGTATTTTTATAGGATATATATTATAAATCTTATAAATTCTATTAATAGTTTTTTAAATCTTATAGATATAACTAGCTATTTATACAGTTCTAAGTCTATAAAAAATACTATTTTTTAGATATTATTTTCTTTTATTTATAGATTATAATATCCCTATTTAATATTAAATATTATTATAATTTTTACTTTTTATAAAAAATTTTATTTCTGTTCTTAGTATAGTGCTTTATTTGCATTATCTTTAGTAATATTATTTAATTTCTAGTAGTCAATAACTATTCATAGCAATCTATTGCGTTTAGATATAAATATAGCTTATGTAGAGGCTTTTATCTTAAATTCCCTAATATATTTAGCTACTAAGAATTTCTTTATAAATTCTTTAATAGTTTATAATTTATTTTATAAAATCTATCACTATTTTATCTAAGGAATCTGAACTTTTTTCTTAAATAATATTTTTACTTTATATTTTTTCTTATACCTTAGTAAGTAATATTTTTTTTTTATAAATAATTTAATAAAGTTATAGTACTTTTTTAATAACTTTTTAATAATTTTCTTTAATTCTTTTTTATAAACTTTTTTTAGTTTTTTTTATATTTTAAATTGTTAATCTATTTTATTAAATTTTTTAGCTAGCTCTACTTTTAGTAATTTTTTTTTTATATCTCTATCTTCTTTATTTATAATATTTTATTATTAATTATTATTATTTTATTTTTTTAATTAATAATTAAGTTATAATTCTATAATTAAATCATTTTAAAAATTATATTAAAATTACTTTATTCAAATAGATTCAAGTCTATTTTAATTTTTTCTTTAAAATCTTTTAATTTGATTATAATATTCTATATTCGTTATAGAAATCCTTTAACTATTATTTATCTTTTAAAGTTCTAAATAGTCTGTTATTAGTTTATCTAAGCTATTAGTAGATTATATTTCTTAATATAACTTTTACTAATAAAATTTAACAATGTTTCTAAATTAAGTAATAACTTTGCTTTCTATCTATTGATTATTCTATAAATAATGATCACTGTGTTTCTTATTTGTATGTTTATGATAAAATAGTGTCTTTTTTAATGTATATTAAAGTATTACTTTTATACTTTATTAAAGATTTTTTAGTCTATATCATTGTATATAATGTATTTTTTATAAAATAGATATTTATTTGCAGTATATTAATCTAGATTAAAATTATTATAAAATAGATACTAAATTTTATTAGCAAAATATTAATAGTCTTTCTATCTTTTAGAATAATTATAAACTAGCAATTCTAATACTATAAGTGTTATTAGAGTTTAATTATTTATTTTTTTTTCTATAAAATATGTGGAACATCTTGGCTTATAGCACTGTATCTAATATATATTTTTATAATATTATTCTCTATATTAAGAGTAATATATATAAAAGTAGTCTACTATATATCTAAGTTTTAAATAATATATCTTTATTTCTTTTATTAATAAGATATATTTAAACTCACTTACTATTATAATGTTATATTTTTTATATAGCTTGTATTTATAATATATTCATTATTAGTACTATTTATATTCAGTTATATGATATTTTTAGATCTAAATAAAGTCTTTTTAATATATTATTTATAGTATTATATAACTGTATTATTTAATTATAAAATTATTATATTTAATTTCTAGGAACTCTTTATAAATTTTAAGATTTATTAA